>PVKB01000347.1:0-408976 GCA_004027205.1 Ctenodactylus gundi
ACCCCCGAGACGTCACGGAGCTGGCAGAGCGCTATCTCCTCTTCCGCCCCCGCCCTCCGCACCGCCTGCCGCTCTCCGCCTCCCCGCCCGCTCGACACGGCGCAGCCAATCAGGAGGCGGGACGCGCTCCAGCCGGAACGGACGGGCCGGCAGGGTGGTGGCCTGGCGGGCCGGGGGCGCGGAGAGGGCCGGTCAGGCCGAGGTGTCCCGCTGCGGGGAGCTGCGCGCGGCGGCCGGAGGGAGCCCGAGCGTGCCCCGCCGTCTCCTCGCTGGGAAGAGGCGGCTGTTCCTCTCCCGTACCCGGTTCGTATTCCCTGTTCTCGGTCCCGAGTGCCCCTTCTAGAGTCCTCCTGCCCCAGTGCAGAGTTGCGCGGGGGCGTGGGGGCCGGGACGCCCGGGCGAGTTGGCGCCGCGGCCGCCGGCGTGCGGGGCGCGCGGGGGCCCGGGCGGGCGTGGCGGCGCGCGAGCGCTCGGGTTCCGGCGGGGCGGGCCCGCGGCGCCGCTTCCCGGTCCCCGGGGTGCGCGTAGGGACCTGTGGGAGGGGGAGCCCCGGTGGGCTGCGGAGGGCGGGCGGGCGCCCGTCTTGGTGTCTCTCCCCGACACGCCTCCGGGCCCTCGGGGCCCGCTGGCCGCCCGCCGCGTGCCGGTCCCGCGTGGGGCGGCGAAGGATGGCGCGCGCTGGCGGGCTGCGCGCCCGCTCTGCGTGAAGGGACAGGACGCGCCTCCGCTCGCGCTTGGGTCGCCGCCACCTGGGCTGAGGTTCTGCCTCTCGGGCGGGCGGGTGGGATTGTTTGGCTCCCTCCTCCCGCCGCCGTCTCCCAGCCCATTCGTCGGGCCGAAGCGAGACCTCGCCCCTCCTCTGCGCCCGCCTCCCGCCGCCGCCTCTAATGTGCATCTCTGCCTCGCTTTCAATGGGCCGGTGCTGCTGTCGCTGCTGCTGTCCGCGCGGGTTGTGGATGTTGTCGGCTCCGTGTTGTGATGACAGGAGAATGTGTGTGTGTCCCGGGCCCAGACGAATTGGTAGGTACTCACTTAACTACCTGCTTTGGGTACCCGGGAAGGAGAGTGACGGATGTTGTGTGTGAATGATTTTAGGCGGGTCGGCGAGGAATGAAGGGGTGAAATAGAGAGGAAGAGAGGACAAAGGCGCCCTGGGCAGGGTCGCTTCGGTGCTTTCCTAAATGCGATTTTTGGGTAGGGACAAAGGAAGCTGCTCAAACAAGTGCTGGCCTGGTGCGTTGTGTCTTCTGAAGGAAACCGTTGCTTTTTTTTTTCTTCTTTCTTCTTCTTTGTTTTCATTAATTTAAAGACGCTGGAGCTGTGAAATGGCCCGGTCTTTCCAGAAAATGCTGAAAATCACAAAGTCTTTATGCAATGTGTTTAATGTGAGTTAGATTACATAAACTGGGATTCTGATACATTTAATGACTATTTCTTTAATCTTTGTAAGGCTGAAGAACTGTGGAGTAGGTGCACTGCTAATTAATTTGGATTGTGGGTTTATTGGTGAATGGAATAATGGCTTGTTACGGGCTCTGCCGACCATGTCAGTAAGAATGAATGGCTCCTTTTTTGGTTTTGGTTGCACCATATCTTATTAGTCATTGGCAAAATTGGTCAAACCTGTCTAGGGCTACGATGCTTCGTATATTGTGGCTGAGTCCGAATCATGGGATACGAACTTTTCAGTGAAAGTGTAGTTAGGGATAGCTTGAAGTTTTTACACCGCTTAGGTTTATCAGCAACTGCACCTTGTTAGTCCCTAATCAAGAGCCTTCTACTTTGTTCATTTAGCAATTTTTTATCAGCAAAAGTTTTGATTGCAGAAGGTTGTTGTAGCGGAGGGTTTTAGAAAGACATTAAGAGTTTTTCAGGGCTCACTTATCAGAGCATTTGAAAGTACTTTGACTTCTAAAGATCTGGTCTGATGAAGAGGATATGCCACTTGCACTGATATGATAGAATGCTCGTGAATCACAAAGCATGGTTTTCATGAGTTCCTCTTTCCTAAGAAGGGTGTCTTTTAAATGCAGGTTAGGAGCAGTAGGATTAGGAATCAGTTTCAGTTTATACCCAAATTCCCTGAGTAACTGTAAAGATATAGTTGAAAAAATTTACTCAGCTCTTTTGTTAATGTTGAGTATGCTTGCTTTGAAGGAAAAATGTAGATAAATGTGGATAATTTAATTATCCAAAGCACCTGCTCCACAAAGCCAGCACTCTTTTGCCTTTAGATTTTACTTAATTTGTAGTTAACTATAAAGGTTAAAAAAAACTGTCAAAACAAAGGGATTTAAGGAAAATGCAGGTTTGCTTGACATGTTTTTCCTAGATTAGATGTTATGCAAGTAAACCTTTTTGTGCATTTACAGACCTTCCACCCTTATCTGAAGTTTTAAAGTGAGGACAAATACAGACATGAAATAATGAGGAAATTTTATTTTCATTGATTGCTTCTTTTATACATTATTCATAGAAGGTTTTTTATATACCATATAACATGAGTTCTTTTTTTATGCAAACCTAAAAAGAGTAGAGTTTGTATCTAGAAGCCAGTGTCATGTGGCCCAATGTTTGAGCACATCTCCTGGCTCAGTCATGTACACTTAACCTTTGGATGACTTTCAGGTATTCAGTTTGAAGGGTGCTATTTAAGGGTCTAGTCCTCTTAGATTTTTGTTATTCTGAAATTTCTGTTTTGCGTTACTGCATTTCAGAATGTTTGTTTAGTCATGGAGTTTTATTTTCAAAATTCTCATCTGTTGCCTGATCTTATATTCATTTTTGTAAACAAGTCCTTTCTTAATGGGATTAAAATAATGGTACACTTTCTATCACTTGCAAAAGATGTTCAGTAGAGCTGAACATCTTAAACAGTGCTGTTGCAAAAGCAAACAGGAAGCTGTTGTTTTTCGTTGTTTCTCTGCTCTCCCACTTCTCATGAGCACGAAAATTACCTATTTCTCCACTTGGTTTTTGTAAATTTTGTTTCTTGTAGGTTCAGCCTTGGGAAAGAATAGTTGATATCAAATGGTTTTATTGTCCTCGCTGTTTGTTGCTTACCATATTTATTTCTTTAAAGTATTACTAAAGTCTATTATTATCTAAATGGGTAATTTGAAACAATATTGTATGAATCCAAGAAAAATATGTGACTGAGAAAGAAGAGGGACTTTTTCCCCAGTGTATTATCTGAAACAAGGGCATAGAGTCATTGAAATTATAATGCCATGCCATTGTAATCCAAAGCTAAGTCTATATCTTCACTATCCTTGATGGCTTTCCTAGGGCAGATAATTTTTAAAAATGTAAAATAAAATATTTTTAGGGGTAAATTCTCCTTGAGTTTTATAGCAGATGAAAATATATTTCTGCAGTTTTTTTCTTAGGGCTGCTAAGCAGGGGGCAGTGGTAACTTAGACCATTTATGTTACTAGCAAAGTTGTAGACCTAGTAGAATACTTATTTTTTAGCAATGAATAGACACTGTATGAATTTGACTTTAAAGCCTTACTTAAGCAAGCATAAAGTCATGAATCCTAGAAGATGCCTTCAGAGAACATCTGCCCATATGTTCATATACAGCTTAAGAGAATAAGACCCACAGAAGTGAACTCTCTTTTCCAAGATTATTCAGCAATTTGGTAGACCAGTGCTCCTTAGCTTTCTGAGTTATTACAGTAGTCTGGAGAAAGGAGACTTTGCAGGATCTTCCATTGAGGTACAGAAAGGAAACACTGGGGTTTCTATTTTTATTATATAGAAATTTCTCTGTATAGTATAGTGAACATGTTAATATAATGATACATATATATTATTTACAGATAATGTATAAATGTACATGTTTTGGGAATGGATCTTAATACTTGTTTTGGTGAAGTCATGTGTACTCACATACCAAGAGTTGACCACATGTCTTGAGACAGGGTCTTCTTAAGTGGGAAAAGTCTTTGTGCAAGATGGATTAAAGACTTTTTCCACAAAGGATAGAGAGGGAGAAGGGATTGGTTAGGTAGATTACTGCGGCATAATGTTATATAACCTTCATCTCCTCAGCTTTTTCCAGCCAACTATATTGTACATTCTGCACATTTTGCACTGCAAAAAGAAATACAAAGAAATGAGAAAAGTGAAGTTCAAATACAGTTAATTCCTGGCTCCGTGAATAATTAGGAGTTTTAAGTACCATAATGTGCCTTGTAGAAACAGTATGTGGATAAAACACGGTACCTCCTAGTGTAGTACTTAGCATGTATATTCTCTCATTAACTATTTTCTGTAAAATCAAAGCTGCTAACTTGAATATAACCCTTTTTTATGTACATCTGTCTTAATTTGCTGTCTAGGAATCCCAGTCAGAAGTTCCAGCTTACCATTATTCTCTGATGCCATGCCAGCACCGACTCAGTTGTTTTTTCCTGTCATCCGTAACTGTGAACTGAGCAGAATCTATGGCACTGCTTGTTACTGCCACCACAAACATCTCTGCTGTTCATCATCTTACATTCCTCAGAATCGCCTGAGGTACACACCCCATCCAGCCTATGCTACCTTTTGTAGACCAAAGGAAAGCTGGTGGCAATATACCCACGGAAGGAGATATGCTTCCACGCCACAGAAGTTTTACCTCACACCTCCACAAGTCAACAGCATCCTTAAAGCTAATGAATACAGTTTCAAAGTGCCAGAATTTGATGGTAAAAATGTTAGTTCTATCCTTGGATTTGACAGCAATCAGCTGCCTGCGAATGCACCCATCGAAGACAGGAGAAGTGCAGCAACTTGCTTGCAGACCAGAGGGATGCTTTTGGGGGTTTTTGATGGTCATGCAGGTTGCGCTTGTTCCCAGGCAGTCAGTGAAAGACTCTTTTATTACATTGCTGTTTCTTTGTTGCCCCATGAGACTCTGCTAGAGATTGAAAATGCAGTGGAGAGTGGTCGGGCATTGCTACCCATCCTCCAGTGGCACAAGCACCCCAATGATTACTTTAGTAAAGAGGCATCAAAATTGTACTTCAACAGCTTGAGGACTTACTGGCAAGAGCTTATAGACCTTAACACTGGTGAATCAACTGATATTGATGTGAAGGAGGCTTTAATTAATGCTTTCAAGAGACTTGACAATGACATATCCTTGGAGGCTCAAGTTGGTGATCCTAATTCTTTCCTCAATTACTTGGTGCTCCGGGTTGCATTTTCTGGAGCCACGGCTTGTGTGGCCCATGTGGATGGTGTTGACCTTCATGTGGCCAATACCGGGGATAGCAGGGCAATGCTGGGTGTGCAGGAAGAGGATGGCTCTTGGTCAGCAGTCACGCTGTCTAATGACCACAATGCTCAGAATGAAAGGGAAGTGGAACGACTGAGATTGGAACATCCAAAGAATGAAGCCAAGAGTGTGGTGAAACAGGATCGGCTGCTTGGCTTGTTGATGCCTTTTAGGGCTTTTGGAGATGTAAAGTTCAAATGGAGCATTGACCTTCAAAAGAGAGTGATTGAATCTGGCCCAGACCAGTTGAACGACAATGAATATACCAAGTTTATCCCGCCGAACTATCACACACCTCCTTATCTCACAGCTGAGCCAGAAGTAACTTATCATCGATTAAGGCCACAGGATAAGTTTCTGGTGTTGGCTACTGATGGGTTGTGGGAAACCATGCATAGGCATGATGTGGTTAGGATTGTGGGTGAGTACTTAACTGGTATGCATCATCAGCAGCCAATAGCTGTTGGTGGCTACAAGGTGACTCTGGGACAGATGCATGGTCTTTTAACAGAAAGGAGAGCCAAGATGTCCTCAGTATTTGAGGATCAGAATGCAGCAACCCATCTAATTCGCCATGCTGTGGGCAACAATGAGTTTGGGGCTGTTGATCATGAACGCCTCTCCAAAATGCTTAGTCTTCCTGAAGAACTTGCCCGGATGTATAGGGATGACATTACAATCATTGTAGTTCAGTTTAATTCTCATGTTGTAGGAGCATATCAAAACCAAGAATAGTGAGTGATTTTTATCCTTGGCAATTTTCAAATACACTTAAAGGGCATAGTTTACAAAAGATGCTAATATAATAAACATTTCCAGTATGTTACTCTAAACTTTTACCCATTTGATACTCTAGGTAGTCAAGTGTTCCAAACTGACCTTGCAGAAAGCTAACAAAATCATTATTAGTGTCTGGTTCTGCCTAACTTTGACCTTACTCATAGCACTTGCACTTGAGACAAGTTGTTGTCTTTTTGCAGATGTCTTAAGACATGAACTTCTTTTACAAACCTGAAAAAATCGGCATTATTTGGCACATACCATATTGAAAAGGCCAAAACTCAGGACCCTGCTGGTAAAAGGAAACATAACTTTTCATACCCTGCAGACTCCTTTTGTCACTAAGATCCTGATGTATGTGAGAGCACTCATTTAATTGCATGATTTTATTGATATATAACCTATGCATTATTTACATGTTTATTTTAACCTGAAGTGATTTTCATATCCAGTACTTTAAAGCCATGAATGACAATGAACCAAGCAATTTGAATTTGTCAGTATTTTTTTTTATTGTATGACAGTGCTTCTTAAATGGAAGAACATACTTTGTTCCCTTCCCCACTTCTGATTTCCTTATTGTAATAGAAATATTTTCTGTTTTTTTCTGTACACTGGAAGACAATATAAGTTTTTAGTTTTATCTACTCTTATGTTGATGTTAAATAAGGGAAGAGTTTTTTTTTTTAGGTTGTATTAGTGAAAACTTTATTTGCTTTGAAATAAAGATTCAGAAGAAGAAGAAGAGACTGATATGTTTAATTACTGTCATCGTAGCCAGCAGCACATCACTCTTATGTAATGCTCAAATGTTTGACATGCTTTAAGTGTGTGATGGGTAGACTGCTGTCAGGAAATATTATTTAGTAGCGATAAGAATTTTTATCAATTGTGGAATTTTAAGGATGACAAGTTTACTCATTTGGGTATAAGACTTAATATTACCATGTGTTACTGAGACAGGAGGAAATGTTTCTCCCACCTAGACATAAATCAGTTAAATACTTGGTTTAAAATTATTAAAGGCTTTAAGCATATTGTAGCTTAAGATGTATGTGTTAGATTATATATATGAAAAAATCTAAAAAGGTAACTTGTGCATGCCTGATATACTAGAACACTTACTAACATCGAGTGTTGTTTGCAGCAGACTCCATAATTGTATGCAGTCCTTTCTAATACTGTATTCAAGTAAATGAAAATAAATATATTGAAATCGGCTTTTGAGAGTTTATTTAATATGTATCAAATGACATTTTGTTTCTTTAATGATAGTCTCTCTGTATGCTTCTGTTTTCATTATTTACTGTCTTCAGAAAAGCTATGACTGAAGTTCTCTTAAATTTTAATACAAAACATGATCAGCTTTCTCTTGTATGATTAGTTAAATATTTAAGAATTGTTTTATAATTCTGTAGGATATGAGCTAGATGTCAAAGGACTCTTTGTGGACTGTGGATACTAAATCAATAAAGTATTGGCTGCAAAATTTATTTCAGTTGAAAATAGACTCCGGAAGATTGTAGCTCAAAGCATACTATAGTGTTTGTTTTCTGAGGTGTTTTTAAAGTCAGCTTAAACCTTTTTTCCTGGGCGGTATTTTGGAAGAGGAAAGACTGTAGTATACATTAATTTCTAAAAGTTGTGACACAGAATTCATCTTTTAATGAAACATGTGATTGAGATAGCAAAACTCATTTTCACCTAGTGTTTGAATCTCTCTTGAGCACTACCACTGAAGAATTCTATTTAATGTGCTGAATTGTCTATATAGTATAGGGAATATACATGATCTAGATAGTTAATTCTTATTACACAGAAGTGTGGTTTACAAGCCCCTTCAAAAGTTGGAAAATTGGTCTACTTTGTATAAAAATGAGAATGTAGTGTGGAGTTATTGTGGGAATGAAAATAATTGAGTGTCAGAAACCATGTACTGTCATCAAAAAGCAGTTGATTTTTATCATAATTGGTTGTTGCTGTGATGTATCTAGAATTAAAGTCAGTAATATATGTAAACTTTTTGGTACTTAGCCTTAAGTTTTATTTAAACTTTCTAGCATATGTATTGAATTTCTGTATTTTCATAAGTGGTTCATGATATATTTAATATATCCTTAAATAGTTAAATGGTATGTTACACAGTCCTTGGTAGGAACATTGTTTTATAAAAGATTTAAGTGTATGAAAACATATGAAACAGTTTATATCTAATATAAAGAATGGTCAGACTAATGGTCACAGTGAATTAAAGCTTTATATTTGCTTTCTGCATGGCTTTTGTTGGTTTTTTAATTCTAAGATTATTAAGTGCTTTTTATTAGTGGTAGATTATGTTTAACTTTAAGACTAATAAGTAAATAGTAACCTTTTCAAGTTATTTATAATCAGTAAAATACAAAGACTTAAAGTTTATGAAATTTGGCAACTATCATTTCTGTAAAGATGAAGAACTCTTCCATTTTTCGGGAAACTTTCCTCCTGCCCCTCTCCAGTTAACCTCTTCCTACATAATGTCTGACTTCTATAACCATACTGTTGCTTGTTCTAGAGATTCATAGAAATGAAATCATATGTACTCTTGTGTCTTACTGCTGCCTAGTTTTGAAGGTTCTTTTTATGTTGAGTGTATTCACAGTTTTTTTCCTTATTACTGAGTAGCATTTCATATTTTGAATGTATCCCAGTTTATCCATTTTCTATTGAACATTATTATGCCTCACCTCTACCCTCTCTCAAACTCATATTTAGATTATACAGTGAGTTTTATGTTTCATGCCTTAATGGTAGGGCCTTTTTTAATGCCCTTAAACTAAGCCATGGAAATTTGTCATGGCAGTATTACTATATTGGATATTGATGTTAGAAATTAAGGTCGAAGTGAATTTTTGAAATTCTGCTGTTAAGATGGATTAGGTGACTGACTTGAGTACTGCTACTTTTATTAAACAAAATTAACACTGCCTAGAGTGAACTTCCATGTTAATAGTGAAACACATACCTGAATGTGGGTTACTATCTTAATTATTTTTGCATTGTTGCACCAGAATACCTGACATCACAACTTAAGAGAGGATAGATTTATTTTAGCTCACAGTTACCGAAGTTCTCAGTACATTTATGGGCAGCTGGTAATGGTGGAAACACATGGTGGAGCCGGAAGTAAAGTCTTCATGACATGGCAGAACAGAGCCAAGTGCAGTTATAGCATTAACCCCTTCAGGTCAAACCCCAAGCATCCTCCCCTTCCAGCCAGGCCCCACCTCCCAACAGTGCAGAGTATCCGTAGGTACACAAGGCTTTTTGAGGACACTCCAGACTCAAACCACAGCATTAGTTTTGTCCTTGAGTATATAGCAACAGTGTTGTAAGTAGGCATGTTATCGTTAGTCTGTAGGTTGATGTGTATATTCATGATCTTTTGCTTACATAAAAATTTTGGTATTCATTGTAGAATTTTTCAGATCTTCTGAAGCTGAACCTTATGAAAATAGATGCAGATGTACCATAACCACTCCCTAGTTGAACTAAATGAAGACATCTTAATTCTTTTGAGATGCTTTTGTTCTTTTAAGAATTTATTTTGAATGCAAAGACTAATCTTATTAAATCTTAATGATGAAAATCACGTACTCTGTATACCATTCATGATTACCCAGTGCACATATTTAAGCTCATTTAGACAATATTTAGGTTTATAAGAGAAACACACATTTGGTTTTAAATTGTTCCAGTAATTTTTTGAGTCTTGTTCATAGAGACTTTCAGTTTTTAAGGCCCATGAATTTTATTTCTGTCTTTGAGCAAAAAGTTTAAAATGTTCAACATTCCTTTTATTTTACATTAGCAATATATAGTCAATAAAAACCCTAAATGAACTTTAAGAATATGTCCTCATCTCCTCCATGAGAATTTTAACATCTTTATCAGATACAGGACATTTTTGGGGTAGGTATTGTTCTATTTTACAGTTAAGAACCAATGATTTCTAAAATTCATAGCTTTTAAGATGCTGCAAAGGACTGTCCCTGCTCTTTGGAAGTATCTGGTATTTAGCTCCCAAAGGACTGGATATTTCCTGTTGGTTTAACTTACTGCTACCACCTAGAGACAATGAGAGTTTTCTAGGACTCTGCCCAAGAGTCACAAGGTCCCTGCTCTTCTGAATCATACTCAGTTCACAGACATTTTATCTGCAGCATGCTCACTTCATCAGCTGCGTAGCTTAGTGTGACTTGGTTGCAAGCAGATTAGCGGTCCCATTCAGCTTTCAGAAACCTCTAACCCTGTGTACTCAGCCAAATATAAACATCCAAGGGAACAAGGAAGCAGAGATTTTTAACTCACGTATGGTGATAAATCAGGTTTTCTCCTTGAAGGACAGGAATTGTTTAATTAAATTACAGTGTTGAATGAGAGGCCAGGCCTCCAGTATGAATGCTGAGAAGAATGGGAGATGTGACATGAAACTTAAGCAGGGAACGAGAAGGAAGAGAATGGTGTCTCCATAATCACAGTAGTGATTACGAGCAGTAATGGGGACAGGGAGCATCTGATCCTTTAATACCTTGGACCAGTGACAGAGAGGAAAGACAGCAGCCAGCGGAACAGTGGCAAGGCAGAGGAGTTTTCAGACACATTTTTAGTCAGTTTTGAACTTGTGTATTTTATGCTAGGGTGGTAGCAGATGGAGCCCAAACAGTGTCGTTAGTGTGGCCATTTTGTCTCAGTCTATTAGAAAAGAAGGGAAAAGGAAAATCTTTAAAGCTGGCCATATGGAAAGGGATTTGTGGTGCCCATAAGGAGAATTTCTCAACCTTGCTTAGAAATTATATTTTCTTGAAAGCTCCAGGCCTAGGAATAGGTCAAACAGCCTCATAAGCATGATGAGAACAGAGACAGGATAATCAATGCCCTAATGTTGGGAGAAATAGCTGTGAGACTAAGTCAGAGAGCAAGCCTCACCAAAGCAAGGCCTTGCCAGTCATGGAGTCAGACTCCTGTGATGGCTGCCGACAGGTGCCAATATGGCATCAGGGACAACCAGAGAGTGTCCTGACCTTGTAGCTGTAATATTGCTAAATATTGTCCCTTCCCCATGCAGTCCTTTCTCGGGCATTCCTGCCCTGTCTGTACCACGAAGCCAAATCCTGCTGCTCTACCTTCCAGAGCCTTTAGTTTAACCAATGAGTAATACCAGTAGTGGCTCAGAGGATCAGAGGGTGGGATTATGAGGAGACTAGGATATTCATTGTTACTCCCTCTAGGATTAGGGCTACATTTCCAGCCTTAGCTGTATCCCTCATACCATAGAGATCTGAGGGCCATTCCTCTTCTAGGATTCCAGTCTCACTGCCCTCAAATAACACTTTCCTCCTTTTGTCCTTTCAGCCTTGGGGATGTTAAGGACTTTCCACTTTTGCTAGTCTCTGGGCACCTCACCAACCTTGTTCCTCTACCCTTGCCCAAATCTCTTAAGTCATTTCAGCATTCGGAGGTGAAGTCATGATCTGACAAATATAATCCTTTAAGCAAGCTGAAATATCGTATCCTATTTAGCACACAAAGAGGCTTAGTAAACTCTTTCATCATCACTTGCACCCCTGTGTTTCAAAATTTGCACATTTCATCACTATACCTCACTGCCAGGCCTTTTTCATATAATGAAAATGATCCTTCTAGAATCCAGAATGCCTGAGGAAGCAAGTGACTTCTTAAGAAGCAGAGGTAATACCCTCATAAGAAGTTGCAAATACTGAGGTAGGCCAGCAGTTAGTATAGCACACAGGAAGTGGATCCACTCAAGTGAATAGTGTGCCAAATGCAGGGTATAAACAATTGTGGGATTGTAAATTAAAACCCTAGAGGCTTTCTCTTAGTAGTGTGTTGCATGTACAGGTAGGCACTATCTCCACTCCTAGGTTCATTTGTTGAAATGTTTATTGAGTATAATAGCCCAGATACTTATGATAGGTCTTTGCAGGTAGTGGTGGCTAAGAGGTAAAGTTTACCTTCAGGGAGGCAGGGAACATTAGTAGTCTCCTTGGAACTTTGCACCCTAGTACCTAAAACAAGGAGCCAAAGGAATACATGTACAGACTAAAACATGTGTTTAACACTGTACTGGACTGAATCACCTAATGTCTGACAGTTTTTACTCATTTGGAAAATAGCTATCCATAATTAAGAATGATTCAGAACTTGTGACGAGTACAAATTCCAATAATCTAACGAATAATAACTCTTTTGTCCCATTTATAGTAACATGCGAGGTTCAATCATAGTCATGTTTTCATTCCTTTCAGTTCGTTGGTTACTATAGTACATTACTGAACTCTAACCAGTTATTAGGCAATTTGAAATAACCGAACTTAGGTAACCTAAAGAGCTAGCCATCGAAGTCTTGCCTTAACACCTAAATTGAATCCCAGCTGACAGTTGATTTTGAGCCCAATACAGCAAGTGTTCTTGTAGTTCTTTGTTTCAGATACTGGGGATATATGATAACAAACTTCTAAGGTGGTTCCCAGAGATCCCTGCCTCCTCCTGTTTATACCCTGTGCAGTCCATTCCAAGGACTGCTTGTGTGACCAAAAGAATACAGCATTTGCAGCAGAATGTTTCTCCCGAGATTAGATTATAAAGGACATTGATGTTTCTTTATTTTTAGATTACTTGCTCTGGAAGTAGCCACGTTGTAAACAGCCTGATAGCAAAGCAAGTGTAGAAGCTGAGCCTCCTTCCAACCGTCACAAAAAGAACTTGGAAGCAGGTCTTGCAGCCTCAGTAAAGTTCTAGAAAGCTGCAACTTCAGCTCATAGTATGGCTGCAACCTTCTAAAAACCTGATTATTAACCCTCAAGAAATTGTTAGAGAAGTAACTCCAATTTTAATGCTACGATTTAGGGTAATGTGTTATACTCTTGGAAATCTTACAGTTTGATCACACAAATATTTGTTTCCTGAAAAGGTGATGTTTTCAGTGTGAATACTACCTGGTAAACAAGAAAAAAATCAAGTCATGTCGTATAACCATGTATGTATATATATGCATATGTGTGTATATATGCATATATATATATATACATATCACATATGTATATGCCATTGTCAAAAGAATTCCACCAAGAAGGATCAGCCGATGAAACAACTCATGACCTCAGTTCACTTTTATGTTGAGTAATTTTCACAAATTTAACTGTTGCTAAATCTTGAAATGTTCAGAAGGTTTGTTTATACTCTCAACATTTACAGATTAAAGCACCTGTTTAACACTATTCAAAATCATTTTAGGTGAAAAATAATTTTCTTATAAGAATTTATAGTTTGGTTAATAAATAACATGATATGAACATACCAACATTCTTTCCTGTTGGCCACAGCAACGTTAATTTCTGTCACCATAGACATGAAGAAATGGAATCATATGTCAGCATGTTTTTCAGATTTACACATAGTATTATATATGTTAGTATAGTTTTCTTTGAATTATTAAGTATGTTCCATTGTTTGAATTATAGTTTACTTATCCACTCACCTTTGGATTATATTTTAGGTTCTTGTGATTGGCTTTTATGAATAAGGCTGCTGTAAAGATTTTGCATAAGGCTTTTTGTGGGCATATGCTTTTAGTTTTCTTGACTAAATTCCTAAGAATAGATTACTTGGTCATAGGGTAGGTACATGTTGAACTTTAAATGATCCTCAAAGTAATTTTCCAAAGTGTACAAGCCATTTTGTACCTTTTCCAGAGCCCCACTTGTTCTGTATCCTTGCTACTTGTATTCATGGGGTTTTTTTTCTTAAAGCCACTCTAGTGGTATAAAGTATTTCATGACACACACTTTTCTCCATTTTATTGATATGTACAAGTGCAAAATTTAAGGTTTACAATGAAGTTTAGCATTTTGTGCACCTTCAAAGAAACACTTTTGCTCATGTGTCATTTTTATATCTAAAGTGTGATGTTCTGAACCTTCATGAACTTGAGTTTGAAAGTTAACTCTCTTTGAACAGGTGTTTTAACATCTTCTATCATATGCAGATGATAGCTCCTGGGTCCCCTCAAACCATTTTACCAATATGTCCCTCTGTTGCTCAAGCTCTTTGTCAACATCCAAGACTCCTTAAGTCCCTTTTGATGATTCTCATTATGGATCTTGTGCCTATAAATGGGACAGGGAAGGTGGGAGTGAGAGAGTGGGATGTGAGTACATCATCTGTTGCCTGGTTACTGGAATATGCACCATCTCCCTGGTAATAGAGGGACCAGTGCACACTGCAGTTTCTACTGCATCCAGATAGGTTCTGCTCCCTCAATTTTTCATCTTTATTTTTCTAACTACTTGGTTATCTGACATCACCAGCCCTGACTTAATGTTTTTGATCACATATGTATGAAAATTTGGTTCATTCATTTTTTTCTTGTACTTTTTTTGAAAGGCAAACTAAAATCAGTCTTAGAAAGACCCTTCTTCAAAGTAAAAAGTCAGATAGATTGAATAGTATTTCAGAAATTGGCATTTATCCAATTTCAAAGACAGCTGCTGAGAGAAATTTTTCTATAAAAGAAAAAAACATTTAATATTTTAAATCTAGTTTTAATAGTCAATGAGCCTTCTACTGTTTCCTGTCATGGAAATACGTAGTAATAGAGAGTGAGGTTGAAGATATTAATTCAACTATCCATAGTTAATAAGTAAAACCCAGCAAAACCAGGAGCACCTTACAGTCAGGTATTAAGTCCCCCGACTCTGCCCACATTCCTTAGTACTTAGCCTAGTGGCTACAACCATGAAATGGCCACAGAAAATGGCCACTGAGTTGAGCTATTTTTCAGTTTCATTAATTTTCTTTCATATTTATTATGCACCCTCACCCTACAATTTTGTAAAAAAAAAAACCATTGAATTAGAAAATGATCTTATTTTCTATGGTTTTGATATCTGTCCATTTTTTCAGAAGAATTAAATAATGACATATGTTTAAACATTTCTAAGCAGATAAAGTTTTAATGTTAAAATACATAAGCCTGCATATTTTTTTGAAACAAGATCTTGCTCATAGTATAGTTCAGACTGGTCCTGAACTATGTAACCAAGAATGGCCTTGAACATATGGCAGTCCTCCTGCCTCAGCCTCCTGAGTGCTGGGATTCCAGGAATGTGCTGCTATGCCCAGTTTATGTGGTCCTGGGGAAGCCTTTTCTTTGCTAGGCAAGCGCTTTAACTGCTGTGCTATTTCTCCAGCCCTGGCCCCATCTTTTTTATTTCTAAAAATAAAGTCTATATTTGGATATGAGTGTTATTTTTATTCCCACATGGAAATTAAAAGACTACTCAAAATGAGTTTTAGACTTTATTTCTGTAGACAGTAAGTATTCATTCTAGAAACTAGAACATACATATAAACAAACATAATTCAAAGGTAATAAAAGCCAACACAGTTGTCCTGCTGCTCCGTAGCTGCAGTTGCTACTCTCCCATGTGTATCAGGAAACAGCGTAGCACAGTGGGACCACCACTGGCTTGCCCAGAGGCTGACCTCGATTTCTGTTTTACCTCTTGGAAGTAAATCTAATTGTTATTGCCTCTGATTTCTTATCTGGAAAGTGGTGATAATAGTGGTACTTGTTCCCTAGGATGTCAGAAGTAAAGTGGTCTGGGAGCTATTTTTTCCTGTCACCCTTCTGGATCTTTTTGTATGTACTTACACGTTTATAATCACATATTTTTTCACTGCACGTATTTATTTGTAACCTGTTTTTCATTTGATAGATAATATGTGATAGCTTTTCAAACTAATTACATAACCTATTTTGTGAACATGCCAAAGTATATTCAGATAATATCTTCATTTTTTCCTACACTTTAATATTTTAAATAACCTGGGTTAATATTTGGATGTTAGGATTTTTGTTTTTCATTAAATCGACTTCCATATTTAGAAAAGTGACAAGATTTTTATTGTTTTTCATGTTCTTTTACCACGTTGACTTAGTAGCAGAGAGGATTTCTGTATTTTTTGTGGAAGTTTACAGAATATGACTGTGTGATACTATTGCCTTACAGTATTTAGATAAGCAGGTGAATATTTTACAAACAACCACTACCCTGAGACCCAGCCCTGACCTTTCTCAATTTACCTCTTCTTTGTCTCTGGTAAGAAGAACGACCTGGCTGTAACGTCATGTCTCACAGTGGTGCTAGGCTGTCATCCATCACTGCTACAGCTTTGTTGCTGGTGGTTCAGCCAAGAAGTGACCTAACTCCAGAGAGAGCTTGACCACAGAATCCCCAGAAGGTAAGTAAGTAACCATGATCAACAGGTTCTTTCTGGCTTTAAAGTTACTTATTTTTTTCTTGCTCCCAGCCTGGCTTGAACCATGCTATTCCTTTGTGCTAAAATGGCAATTGTAATCTTAAAAGATTCAGTTCCAGAATGATTATGTAGGGACATACTTTGACCTGCTCCTCCATGAAACAGTAATTGGTGAAAATTATTTTCTTGTAAAACAACTACTTGCTGTCTCTGGCAGTTGTCCAGATGTTATAATGCAAACGAAGAAACGTTTAATCAGGAAAATCTATTAGATCTTGGATAATGAGAATCTGTGGCCTTTGGGGTAAGACCTGCTTCCGGCCATTTTCTACCCCCAGTTGACTGTGATATATGAACGACTTCAGATTAGAGTCACCAAGAACGTGGGGTCCCCCTGTACTGCTCCAGCCTCTAGTCTCTCTCCCAGAGTGCAATTTGCCAGCATTTCTCATCCTCCTCTCCCCCATTTTGCACAGACTAACTTCCAGCATAGTACAGCCAGCTTAGTACAGGGTTTCCTTCACTCAGCCCCTACTGCTAGTGCAGAAGCTCTACTGTAGACATGGCAGGTCAGAAATACTGGGCTCTAATTTCTATTGTCCCAGCTTGTTCTAGGGCAGAGGTTGCATACTGGAAGGTGTAAGTCAAGAAGACCTGAGGCTTCCTGTTCGATACTCTTCCCATAAAGCAGAGAAGTCACTTTGAGAGAGGCCTGTCACTGTCTGCTCCAGCTCTAGAGCAGAAGTGCGGAGGTTTCACTCAGGCAGAGAGCGAACTGTAAGAGCAGAGAACACTGAGATCTCTCCAAAAAGATGATCTGGAACAGAGTGCAGAAATTCATGTCCACGGGTGTTCTTGAAAACAATACATGCTATGATGACAAGCAGCTAAGTTTGATAGCACCAGAAAAACAATGAGATAACCATAGACAAGCTGGGTTTGCTAAAGTGAACCAGAGAACAAACTAGATAAGAACTCTGCTGGGATTAAAACAAGCCTCAAAGACTAGCCTTAAAAATTGCTCATGTAAAGTATCCCTGATATACTTGGATCCTAGTGGCTGCACAGCATTGTCAAAAACAGTAGGCCAATCAACATGCAATTAGAGGAGTCTAAATAGATAGGCAGATAGATTTAAAGTACCAGTCATGTAGAAAAGGGACTAATTTATACTACCTGGAATTTAAAAGGCAAAGAATGGAAATTTATCCCTCTCCCTTGAAGACCTGTCCTCAAATCATCTGAATCTTTTTCATGAGAATTCAACTAGGTATCAGAATGTTTACAAAACTGAATTTTCACTTCTTTCACATGCGTGATTTATTTTCTCACAACATGTGCCTTGTGAATAATGTCCTTTATGCTACTGCTATGACAGGCGCAATGTGCTAATTTGTTTCTTTGAGCTTTCCCTCTTGACACTGTTGAAAATGCACCTATCCCATGAAGCCCTTTCAGCAAATTCTGTGCTGCATTGGTATAATTTACTGAAAATGTTATAGAATTCTGCATTATTTTATATGTGTGTGTGTGTGTGTGTGTATGTATGTACACACACACAGACACACACACACACACACACATTTTTTTTTTTTGAGACAGTCTCACTCGGTAGTCCAGGTTGGTTTTGAGCTCACTCTGTAGCTCAGACTGGCCTTGGACTCAGGACAGTCCACCTTGCTAAGCAAGCGCTTTAACTGCTGAGCTATTCCTCCAGCCTATTTTATATTTTTACACGCTGAATTTGATGATAGCAATGTCTGCATATCAATTATAGCTTTTTAAAAAGATTATGTAACCTCTTCTGCTTTATTTGCTATAAAGTCTGAGTGTCTTCTGGCTACTATTTTAATTCTTTTGGGATTTAGTTCTTATGACAGAGCTCATACTCCTTTTAGTTATATTCTTGGAAAGCTGCATTGCATAAAAGTGCTTAATTTCACCTGAGTAATAAAAGTAGAATATGGTCTTCTGTTATAATATGTATAACATTGATTAGCCTAGTGTAGTAAGAAAAGTATTTGAGATAGGGAGAATGATTCTATTTCCCATGAGTTAGCCTGCTCACAAAAGGACAATAAGATAGCATCATTATTTTGTTTGGATAATGCCTATGAAGCCATGGCACAAAATGGATTTCTGTTGGAAGAAACACTACTCAAACAGTTATTTCCGTTAATCTCAAATCTCTAAAATGTAGGTTCTAAATGATAATTTATGGTTAATCTTTAAACTCTCTACCCTCAGTACTTACATAGCTTGCTGTAAATGCCACACGCTCCCCAGGTTTAATTAACATACCCCTCCCTTTACTCTTTGTTCTGTCATATGCAGTAGGAAAAGAGCAAGCCAATAGGACATAACCACATCATTCTTGTATCACATATGTTTCAGCCACATTAACCTTCTACCATTTCGGATTTCTTTCTCTCTCTCTCTCTCTCTCTCTCTCTCTCTCTCTCTCTCTCTCTCTCTCTCTCTGTTTGTACGTGTGTATTTTAAACTTTAGGATTGTAAAAGAATGAAAAGTGCATTATTGGCCTTTGGCAAGTTACTTTCTTTCTGGGGACAGCACCTTGTGTCCTTGTGTTTTCCTTGCCACCCTCCCCTTATGGACATCCACATGTCCATTTGATTTTCATTGGATTATGATTTCCTCTATCACATTTGTATCACTTCCCTTTCTGAGGAAAAAGCCAAGCTATCAGTCCACTTCTTGCTCACCAACCTGGCTTCTGGCAGAATTAGACGGATCTTGGTGAGGGAGTGGGCAGCTGCTTCCTGCCTCACTGTAGCTGTTCCAGTATTTGGAGACTCTTGAAGCTATTGGCTTTGAAATATGGTTCTTCTCATTTATTTGCTGGTCTCTGAGTCTAACAACATAGTAGGAACAATGAGGATGATCTGGCTCTATGTTTTTAGCTCAGAGGCAAAATTGTGGCCAGCCTCTTTGTTACATCAGCAGTTCTCACACAAAGTAAGGTAACATGAAACAAAAGTTGCCCATAAAGACACAGTTGAGTGCAAAGTTCATATCTGGACACTTTGCGACACAGTTTAGACCAAATTCATCGGATCTGCTCTGTCTATTCTAAATCTAGTCTGTTTTCCATTAAAGTTGTCCTTTGCTTATATTCTGAAGAGGAACTCTTTCCTTGTGTTGGCTTTTTCTAACTTTCTTTGGTAGCTGAGAAGTTTACTTTCTACAGAGTTTGTTTCCATCCTTTCATGGCAAACTGAGCATAATCTCCCTTTACTACTAAGGAGCTGGGCTCCAGGTTATAAGAGGCAGCCAAGGCGAGCATGTTGCTCTTCAATTCTGCTTCCTGTCTTCTTTTTAATTTTGGTTATTGCCCCAAACTTGAGAGAAACAAAGGGTGCTACCCAATGGTTCCACAAGAGAAACCACATTGCTTCATTAGCACTGAAATTTTTCAAACACACAAACGTAGCCAACTACTGATGATATCAGACAACCTAGGGTAGGCCAGACAGTGGAAAGCAGTTCAGCACAGCATGCTATTTGAAAGTACTGTGCTCTCAAAAATAAATATAGCCACTAAAGGAAAACAATTTTAGGCTTAAATTGTAGTATAAAAATATCTGTTATGTAAGGTTCTAACATTCGTGACCAATTTTTTTTCCAGGATCCTTTAGCTGGCTCTTTGTAACTTAAAAAGAAGTGCTGGTTAAGGAAGGGAAGATATACCTTGAGGAAAGGGAGGAGATAGTAGCACCAGAGACCGCTCCAGCGTCCCAGGTAGGGGATGAGTGGGCTCACTGCCATCAAGTAAGGGGTCATTGCCTAACAAAGTTCTCTTCTAAATAAACAATGGCTTCCATGAAAGCTGCAAACACCTACAAAATACCTAATCACATATATGTGATAAATTCATTCAGCATTAAGTGGCCTGTGCATACAAGTAATAGAGGTTACTTCTAAAATTTAAACAGAGACTAAAACATTAACTCTTAGACAAATGTAATCAAATTACACACCTTGCTTTAGTTTATCTTATTTATCGCTTGAGCTGTATTTACTCGAGTGAACAAGGCGTAATGGATAGCTCTGTCTTTTCCTTCACCATACTCCAGATTGAGTTGGAGATGGAGAATTCGGAAAGGGGAAGAGGATGCCAGTTTGGAGCTGAGTAATGTATGAGGGTTAGGCCTTTCTATTTTGCTTATCATCTTAAAAGGCCCTGGTCATTTCCTAAATGCATGGCCTACAGCAGCTATTCCAAAGCTTATCACTTTCCTGGACATCCTGGAAGCCATTTTCTCCCATTGCCTACCTCTGCTCAGCAAATTTCTTGTCTCACATTGAGATGATTGAGGCTGTCAGCTGAGAACTTGCTTACATTCTTACTTTCTAGCCAACAAATTGATACACTTTCCTTCTTTCTGGTTTTGAGGCTTGTCTCTCTACTAGCCTTGACAGTCATATTACTTTTGTATTTCTGTATAGTCAATCACATCTCACGACAGAGGTTAGACTTCTAAGCACATAGGCAAAAGTCACGGTTAGGCACAATTGCTCTAGAAGATTACTCAAATCACCCATAACCATTGGTGAAACATGGTTTTGGGAATACAATCCTGCAAAGTAGTATGTGAAAAGTAGTAGCAGCAGTAGTGAGTTTCCCATGTAGACAGGATTACACAGCTTTATGACATATATGTATTTATATGATGAGGTTAGTATATAAATTATACAGTAATGTATATCATGCAGTTCCAATGATGTTATATTCAGAAAATGAGTAACCTTCCATTTGTAAATATTTATTTTGATTTTCTATTTGGTACCAACATCCAAGTTTTTCTGGATAACTTCATCAGTTTCTGTGTGTTCCTTAGTTAGTTCTTCAGTTTGTTCTTCAAGGTTGTTGAAAAATGCATCATTAACCATTAGTATGGATAATGCATTTCACTTACGTTTTGTAGTCCAATAACCCATAAGTAATCCATACCTTTTTTTTGGGGGGGTGGGGTAAGTTTTACCAAAAGGTGTTATTGGCAGTAGGCAGCCTCAGTGAGTTATAATGGCCACTGAATTTACCATGATGTTTTTCTTTTCTTTTCTTTTCTTTTCTTTTCTTTTCTTTTCTTTCTTCTCTCTCTCTCTCTCTCTCTCTCTCTCTCTCTCTCTCTCTCTCTCTCTCTCTCTCTCTCTCTCTCTCTGTAAGCTTCCTGCTTCATTATATTAGACTAGGCTGCACATAGGAGTTCCACAGTAGCAGTTCACCTAAGTAAGACAGTTTATTTTTCTCTCTCATATAGAAGTTGTCAGAAGGCAGGTAGTGCAGGGCTGTCTTGGTGGTTCCGTGATCATCAGGGACCTAGAGTCCTTCTCCCTTTGTGTCTGTACTCATTCACAGGTCCCACTGTGGTAGCTACTGCTGCTCTGGCCATTGCGTCCACACGTCAGCTGGGAGGAGGTAGAAAAGTGAGGCTCCAGAGCAGTATCTGAAAGCTGGCAATAAAGCAAAAAGCTGATGCCAGTCCTGCCCGGGTCATACTCCAAAACATTGCCCCACCCCCACAAGATCATCTCACCCTTGGGAAATGACTTTCTCTTTCTCAGTTAGAATTTGGACTCTAAAGTTAGATGTTAACTTAGGAAAACTTACAAGATGCAAATAAATGTTATTCTTAGGAGAGATGGCCCTATTTCAAGAACTTGTGCCGCTTTTATATCTAACTTAGCAGTTATTCAGGGTTTATTACTGGTTCCTCTCATTAATGACTAAATCAAGTTTTAGTGTATTCTCAAACAACATGTAGAAATTATATTTTAACAATTATGTTTTGAAAATAAGAAGGACAAAAGAGCCAACAATTTCCTCACATAGCCTACCTAAAGTTTCTACATATAGGATGGCCATATTTTCAAGGCCACACTTAGAGTCCTACACAGGGGCTGGTGAATGTAATCTTTTCATTAATACATTGATAATCTGACTAGAATCAGGGTTCTCTTACTAAAGGAGGATGAGAGGATCTCTTACTAAGCAGAGATCAGATGGCAGAAAGCAGCTAACAGTCTCTGCCATGAGGACACAGGATCCATTGGTTATTCCCCTTTAACTTGTATTTCTGCCTCTCCTCAGTCTTGGTTTCTTTCTCGTAGCCTAAAAATGTATTGAAAGAGCTTTAGTAGCTCGAAGGCCCTGTCCTGAATCTTCCTCCTGCTATCCTAACAGTCTCCTTTGCCCCCAGTCAGGGTCCTACAAAGAGCTGTCTCACTTGGCTCATCAGTCACCCTCACTTCCTTCTTGACCTGCTTGACTCAGGCTTTTGTTTGACTCGCCCTTAAACATGTTCTCACAGGCCCCTGTTGATCTAAACATGAAAACACTGCATCTTGTACAACAAATATTTAATACTATAGAATTGTTCAATGTGTTATTTATTTTGTAGTTGTTCTAAGCTATTCTTTCTTGGGGCAGTGCTATTTTCTTTTCTTCTTAATTGTGAGTTCATATTTTAGTTTGACAGTGGACTTGGTTCTTTTGACCATAATTATGAACATATAATTATTAGACATCACTTTGGTTCTGTATTAAAATGCACTACAACATCCACATAGTTGGGCTAACAGCACACTTTTAGAAATAACATTTTGTTGGTTCAGGTCACTTGATTCATTTCTCCTTGTATTTAATAGAAAAAAGAAAATGAACATTTCACTTAGATTGTTTCCACGGCACAACAGAGTCCATGACAAGATGTTTACCTGGCTAACTACCCATTTTGGAATCCCTAAGGAGAAAATTACCAGAAAAAATGTGATGATGTGTTTTTCTTGTTCTCTAATCTCCTTCTAGATCCTTCCTCACTATATGAATCCAGCTATTTTCAAGTTCAGTTTTTTTGGCCTAAACCAGAGAACAGAGTGTCTCAAATTTGTGCTTTGCCCTGTGTAAGCCTTTCTCCCTCTTTGCCTGCTTTAGTCATCATGTGGGCTTCTCTAGGGATGTGTGGCCAAGGCTGTGGAAGCCCAGGTGGCTGGGCATTGCTGGCAAGATGGAGTTATACTGCCCCAATGTGGCAGATTCCATTCTATTTCAAATGCTATCTTATTTTTGTACCTAAGAAATCAAAGCCAGTACTAAGAAACAGTTCCTGAGTATAACATGGGGCATTACGGGACCGTGGTAGCATTTAGGGTACCCACAATGTTTCTTCCAACCCTTCCTCCCATATTTTGGGGTTATAAGTGGAGGTAAGAATAAAAACTTACAAGTTTGGTAAGTGTCCCTTACCTACTATATCTAATGAATACCTGCAGGACAAGGCAAACCCCAGCAGAGAGGTTGGGCAGTTGTGAATACTGGACTTTGATTCTGCTAAGCTCAAGTGGAGGTTGCAAATTTGGGACACACAAACTATATCTGGTCTCCAAACACATGCCATGTGTGAATGACATAGTTTTTCATTTGCTCCTTAGTCTTGATTGTTTGTTTTTTTAAAGCAGAATTTAAACAGAAAACATGGTACATGAAAGCCAGACGTCTGTCTTCTTGATACCGTGGCAGTGAGCTGCAGCTCTGGGTGGAACTGTGTGATTGATCTTCTCTGTGGACTGCGGTAGCCTTCTGCATTTTGCCTCAGTCCTCACTTCCTTCTGCTGCACCCTCATCTGCTTCCCTCAGCTACAGTACCAGCTGTACTCCTACAGGCAATTTAAGATTATGATCATTATTGCAAACAGCTGGGGATGGGAAAGGCAACCGTAATCTCAGAGACAACTTCACAGAGGAGGGGAAATAAGCTGGCCCCTGGAAACCGATGAGAATTTTCCTGGTAAAATAAAAGGCCACTCCAGGTAGAATAGACAGGTAAAGACAGAATTATGAATGTTATTGGGAAGAGTCAAATAGAATCTTAATGGAAGCTAGAGTATGACCTTGGATTTCAACAGATTTCAGTTTTAGTCTAGGCTCTACAGTGTACTTTTTGTGACCTTGAACAAATTATTTAATTTTCCTGAGCCTCAGTAGATTTGTCTGCATAATAAACTTAATAGTAGCTCCATCATCTACTTCTAACTGCAAAATAAGTGTCGTATATAAAGTGTGATAGAAACACTGAATATTTCAGTAAAAATTATTTGAATAAAAAACCGTTGCTTATCTGCCTTGTCCCCCTGGGTCCCCACTGCTTCCCCACTGTCCTCTTGCTCCTCTGCCCGGTCCCCGAAGGTCCCTCTGACTTCTAGCACATACATAAGTTACAGCTGAATTTTTACCTCCTGTTAATGGAATCATTCAGTAGGCATGAATTGTATGAATTTGCCTAACTTCTTCTACTTAATGTTATGAAATTTACCCATAAAGCATATTTTCATAAAATTCATTTTTGTTGCCTAATAATATTTTATAGTGTTAATGCCATAAAAGTTTCTGTTCATTTATGGATCTATTTCTAAACTTTATTCTACGTTTCTTTTTTTGTTTATCCTTGTGGAAAATGCCACACTGTCTTAATTCTTACAGCTTTGTATTTGGTGTTTAGGAGTGTAAAATCTTTACCCCTTGTTCTTTTGCTCTCAGATTGCCTAGGCTGTTCTTGGCTCTTTTCATTATCACGTAAATTTTATAATCAGTATGTCAGTTTTCCACAGTGCTTTCCTGAGGTAGTAGTAATTACTGCCCTTGTAGTGTACTCCATTCATTTTGGGGAGTTGAAAAGGGGAGCGGTTGAATGATTTTTAAAATGAGGAGCCACAAATGGTAACCATCCAGCACCTTCCCATTTTTCTTCTCTGGCTCCCAGCTCTCCAGATCTTCATCCCCCAAAGTTACTTGGGTGAAAAAAAGCCCTCACTGTTCACAAGAATTCCAACATTCATGCCAAAGGTGATCTTCTGCTAAAGTGTATTCCACTTTTAACATCTAGAATAAATAAGTTATTTTTCTCATAATATAATCTATTCCTAATCTATTATCTGTTTTTATATTCCCCTTCTACTGCTTTTTGACTTTTCTTTTTCTTAGAGGTTTTTCTTGTACTTGGTGTGTATACTGTTTTTTCCATCAAAGAAATAGGCCTTGAACTACTTTATAGTTTTTGTTTTCAAATTCATGAGCTTTATCTTTTCTTAGGTTGCTCTGTTAGATTTTTAATTTTTAGAGTGACTATTTATAGTCCATCTGATTTTATTTTTTCTCGTATAAAAAATGAAATATTTAACCCTATTTATTTGCCTCTGATCTTAGTTTTGTTGACAGTCCATTAATTTTGAGTAAGAATGTTTTAATGTGTGCAACTACGCTTTTGCCCAGTTTGTCCCAAGAGTTTTTTAGGATAGTTTTATTTCCCCCCCGGGGGAATTCCCCGTGATTCATTCTCTTTTATTTTTGTTAACTTTTTAGTTCATATGATCATTTTTTCTTCTGTTTGTAGAACATTTTTTATATGTTCTTGAGGAATTGTAATCTTCAGGGAAGAATGGAAACTGTCTCTCCACCCTCACCCCACTTAATAGACAGCATTTTATGTGTGTCCTTAAAGTTTGACACTTCATGATAGAAAAATCAAGCCAATTGAGAAAAAAACAGAATGTGGACCTGTAATATCAGATGGAAGGTGTAGAAATATGCGATGGTGGATGAAAAAGTAAAGCACTTCAGTCGTTGGCATGATTTCCAGACTTGGTTTATGAAGAGGGGCAAAAGATAAGATCCTCTTTTACCAAACATCTCCAAAGTAGTTGGAGAAAACTCAGTTGTGGGTGACAGACAGATCCAGAGCTGTTACCCTGGGCCCCAGGCAAGAAGTAGCTTCATATGGAAGAAATGGGTTTGCTGGAGATGTTGCTCCCCCCAGAGGATCTTGCTTGTTGGAACATGATTTTAAGAGAGCAGGGACCAGCCAAGGACAGAATTGCGTTGTATAGTGAGGAGCACCTATGGCAAAGGCAACAGTAGCTGAAAGATACCATATTTTTCTCGGGCTGGGAATAAAAAGCCTGCCACCTAACCTTTCTGAACTCCCCTAAATGAACTCCTTGGATGACTGTGAGGAACCCAAGGGGCATAAGAGGGAGCCCCAAGAAAGGAGCCCATGACTTTCCACCAGTTAGCAGGGTGGGGGCATAAATCACTTCTAATTAATTCAAAACATAAATAAATTACCTATATCTCCCTTAGGGGGAACAGTTATACGTGTTATGTTACTTTTAAATTTTTCCATAAAAAGGCAAAAGCATGTCTTTTGTATGATTTTTATTTTGGAAATTCATTTCTTGTGTTTTTTGGTAAATTTTTATAAATGTTTCCATAAACTCTAGCATTTTCATTAACTTGTTTCGTTGATTTACCCTGAATTCCAAAAGTAATCCATGTTAATTATAGAAATGTTTATAAAAGATAAAAGCACACAGAAAAATGATTCTTTTATAACATGATTTTAATATTAATAACTTACTTATATGTATACTTCATTGATATATGTCAAATTTAGGTTATCAGTATTTTTTAAAATTAATATTGAGATAAGCAGCACATTTCTAATTATTTTGGATAAGTCCTGGAAGTAGAATTGCTGATTCAAGGAGCGTGTTCATTTTCGTTAGTCTTAAACTACCTCCTGAACATGTTGCATTAGTTAAGTGTCTCAACAGCTGCACTTACTCATGACCCTGCCCCCTTGCCAGTGTCAGGTATTAACATTGCTTATCTCTTTTCCTTTTCCTCTCTCTCTCTCTCTCTCTCTCTCTCTCTCTCTCTCTTTGAAGCAGGGTATTGTTCTGTAGTCCAGGCCCAGGCTGGCCTCGAACTCATGGCAATCCTTCTGCCTCAGCCTGTGGTGTTCTGGCATTACAGGCATGTGCCACCATCCCCTGCTAGGTTTTGCTGTTTCTTGCATGCCTTTATCTTATGCAGGTACCATTGGTTATCCTTTGTTTGACTTGCAGCAACCTCCTTTCCACTCCAGTTCTCTATGTTCTACCCAGAGTAAGCCTTTTTTTCCCCCTCCCTTCAGTACTGGGGATTGAACGCAAGTCCTTCACAGTGAACTACACACCTTTCTTTTACTTCTTATTTTGAGCCAGGGTTTTGGTAAGGTAGTAGTCATTCAGTCGGGCTTGAACTTACAATCCTCCTGCCTCGGCCTCCCAATGCTGCTATTATAGTAGGTGCCACCACATTCGGCTCAGTTTGAGTCTTTATGAGGGCCCAGTTCTACTTATTCTTTGAGGTCTTCTTAGTCACCCCATCTCCTTCCCTATCTGTGCCCAACATACTGAACTTGTTTCTACTGGTAGGATTCTCTCTCAGTCTTCTCTCTGATTTCCAGTCTCTGTGTAGCAGGCTTCGTCACATTGGAGTACTTTTATCACTCTAGCTAAGGGCCTCATATTTTATCAGTGAAGAACCTTTTGGCTTTTACAGATCTGAGATGATCAGTCTGGCATCTGGCACTGGGCAACATTGCCTCCTAGAGGACCTCTGTGTGTCCTGGGCCAAACAGCTGACCAGGTCCAGGAATGCCTTAGGAACATAATTGATGGAATGTGGACATTGATTGCCCAGGTGCCAGCTGCAACTCATCCTCTCTGAATATCACCTCTGCTGTAACCCCCACCTATTTTCCTGGAATTTCCCAAACTGTTAGATCTGTTTGGTGCATCCTTGGGGTCTTGTATTCTCTCATATATTTTCCCATCTCTTTGTTTCTCTCTGATACATTTTAATAGTTTTTTTTTTCTCCCATGTTCCAGTTTGACAGCTCTCTCTTCAGCCTGGTGTAATTTGCTATTAAACTCTTTCACAAGGCTATGAATTTGTTTGTTTATTGTGATTTTTGGGGAATGCCAAGAGTTAAATCCTGGGACTCAAGTAAGCTAAGTATGTGGTCTGCTGTTAAGCTCTACCCCCAGATGGCTTATTGCATTTTTAATGATAGAATTTCTATTTGATTCTTTTTCAATTCTGCCATGTTAACTTTTAACATATAATTTCCAGGTCTTTGTTAGGACTTCTAATTCTGTCTCATTTTTATAAATAGAATGAGCATATTTGCATACTTTGCATATGATAATTTCAGTAGTTATATCTTTGTGTATACATCTCCATTGTCTAGTATTTATGCTCATTTCCACTTACGGTGTCTGGTTTCTAAGTATGCGTGGTTCTCTTTTACTGTGTATTTGCATAGTGTTTGGGAAGGTGTTTGTGGTAACAGTATGAGGAACAGAGTGAAAAATGTTCATGCTAAGAGTGTTTTTTTCCTCTAGGTTCTAGACATATAGCAGATCCCCCCTTATCCTCATAGAATATACTTCAAGACCTTCAGTGGATGCCTGAAACCCTGCACAGTACCAACCCTGGCATATTTTCCCTGTGTACCTTGTAGCACTGCTGTATAGAATCGGCATCAATCCATCCTTTCATTATGCCCTGGTTCCTACTTTGAATCCCTACTTTTGTGATGCAAGTAAGAGTGAAGAAAGAATTACTTGAACATTAGCATGGTGACACCACAACAGTCACTCTCATGACCGTGACTACTGATAAATAAGTGCCAGTAGTGCACGAAACAAGGATACAGTGGATAAAGAGATGACTCACATTTTAGGTAGGATGCAGTGATATTGCTTGAGAGTCCATCGTGGTCCTCAGAAAGGTGTGCAATTTAAAATTTATGAGTTGTCTATTTCTGAAGTTTTCTATTTAATGTTTTGGACTGTGGTTGAATGTCGTTTGTTAACTGCAGACAGCAAAAGTGAAGATAAAGGGAACGGTTCAAGTAGTGAGTTTCCCTTGGCTATCTACACATATGAGGAAAGGCGATAGGCCACTTTATGGCTTCCTCCTAGCTCACCTTGTTCTGGGACTGTGACTGTGCAGGGTCTTAGCTTAAATTATGATCAAGGATAGAACTTGGATTTAGGTCTGGGGCTTAATGCAGATGTGACAAGATCTCTCTGAACTGTAATCTAAACTTGCACACTAAAGGTCAAGCCAGTAGGAAAGACCGAAGCCCCACAGATGAGTGACAAGACAATGCATGTAAACCTTGTCTAGCTATACATGATCTCTTGGGCTAGAACACACTGTACCCCTATCTCCATTTTATGGCTCTCATGCACTCAGGCAGAGCCAGACATGACAGGTGACAACTCCTATATGCACTTCCTTAGGGTTCTTCCAGTCAGTAACTCTACCCGTAGCACTTTATTTTTAAGAACCACGTTTCCCAGCATGGATGTATCTCTGTCAATCCCCTAGTCCAAATCTTAATTCTTTTCTAATTGTGTTTTGTCAATCTCTGATGGTGTGTAGAATGAGGTAGGGCAAGAGGGGAGAGAAAGAGGAAGAATGGTCTGGCTACCCATTTTTAGTTGACCAGACATTGAGTTTCTTATCTGGGACTAGCCTGGATAATGCCCACCTAAAGATGTCCATATCCTAAGCCCTGAGAATTGTGAATATGATATCATACATGGCAAAAGGGACTTGACGTTATAGTAGATTAATGATCTCAAGGTGGGGAGATTATTCTAGATTATTCCAATAGTCCTAGTATAGTCACAAAGGTCCTTACAATTGGGAGTCAGGAGGTAACAGTCAGAGGGCATGTGATGAGAGAAGCAGGCCTTGGAATAATGCAAGGAAAGGGCCCTGAGCCAAGGGTCACCCAAAAGCTGCAAAAGGGAAAGATATGGATTCCCTGTGGTCTCCAGAAGAAATGAAACTTCTGATACCTTGATTTTTAGGACATCTGAATTTCAGGACTGTGAAGTGATAAATTTGTATTATATTAAACCCTAAATTGGTAGTAATTTGTAACAGCAGCAATAGAAAATTAACACTGGCAGGGCTTCAATTTATTGTTCTGTTCTACAAGTAACATGTAGTTAATGAACGTTTTCTTGGGTGCTGGAACTAGGTCCCTGCTATGCTGTCAACAAAAATGATTATGACTTTTGGTGGAGGTTGGGTGTTGGTCTTCTTTCCCATGGCAGGCTTCCCTTGCAATGTGGAATCCGATCCCAAGGCCTTGCAAGATGCGTAGCATTCTCTCTCTGAGCAGGAAAGTCATTCCTGAGCGGGTCATTAATACCCAATCACTTCCTGTCAGTTGTGCATTCTCTATGCAAAGTTCAGGGTTGATCACCAGCCCAAATTTTGAGAGCCCCTTTGGGGAAATAGCAAGAATGAAAACACCAGCATACCTTAAAATACTGTAAGCCTACCAGTTATTTCAAATATTCCATGGAAGATGCTCAGGTCTGTAAACAGGATTGTGAAGCAGTGCTGAGAACATACAGCATGACGTCGTGGGCAGAAGACAGGCAGCCCTTCGTTTCGCTGCACTCCAGCAGCTCTTGCAGGAAACAGACTTATCACTTCAAATTTCATTTTACATGTTATCTATTTCCATAAGTTTGGAGCTATACAAATAAAGAAGACATAATCCCGGGTCTTGAGTTCATCGGGGAAAACAAAGGGCCCGCCAAATAATTACACTGCAGCATGATAATTGCTCTGGAACGGTGAGGAGATAAGATGTAATGAAACCAGGAGGAAATGGCAGAGGTGTTCATTAAGTAATTAATTCAAGCTACTCCATGCGAACTCTGTGTCAAACGCTGGATGGTGCCTTACCTTGTGAATAACACAAAGCTGTGCAAAGAAGTGTGTTTGAAACACTACACCACCTGTGCTCAGGATTCTCCTTGCCTCTTCCCCAAGATGATAATGTTTGTTTAGAAGCACTGGTGTCCACGCAACTGAGACACACCTGTCGGTGTGAGGCAGCCACACACAGGCTTGGCAAAGATTCTGCACTTTCCTCTGAGGCTTTGCAATTCTGTCCTTAACAACTGTGTTCTTTTCAAACTCTGTCAAGCCTCCATGTTAAGGTTGAGGTGACTGTGTTAATCTGAAATTCAGAACAGACTTACATATGTATCCCTAAGGTGCAAACACTGCTCACCTTAGGATCCTTCAAAGCTTTTCACGCTCTAAATTCTTTCTTCCTTTTCTTAGTACTTTAGTTCAATTCCATAGTCACAATCTAATGCTTTCAAATAACTTTGTTTTCTAATAAGGTAACCTAACTAAATTCTCAAAGTCGTTCTTCTTCCTAGCTTATAATAGAAAAGCTATTCTTGCCAAATGAAGGTAATCCTATAACTTCAGGGTTGTCTCGGGTTCAATACTGAAACAATCTCTACATTCCTTATTTCTTTTTCTTTTTTCCACCCGTTTAGCAGTAATCTTAACTTCTAAAAGGTTTGCATGTCATCAGACATCATTATATGTGGTGGGAGGGACTATGCATTTGCCCGTGACAGCTCTTCTCCCCAGACACCCACACTGTGTTACTTGTCCGTTCTCTTGGCAAGTCCAGTCTGCTCTGCAGCTGTGTAGACATTCTCTGCTGACCAGCACCCACTTAGCTCGGGCCAGGCATGATTTCCTGTGTGCTGTGTGCCTCCTAGATCTGGTACAAGTTGCTCACCTCACCCATCACCATTCTCAGTGCCAGCTCAGGACACTCTAAAACTCTTTCTTCAGCACTGCTTGCATGTATGCAAAGTACAGTTTTCGTCTTTGCTCTGTGGGAGCCACAAAAAGGAGTTGTGAGAGGCTGGCTCAGACCTTCTCTACCAAACCCATCGCAGTGCCTAATCTGCTGTCCCATGGCCATCCTGAATGTCTCCTTCTGCAGCGGCAGCTAGGGTGCTGGACTCAAAGTCCCTCTCTTGTCACATCTCCAAGCATACCCAGAAATTATTACCAACTCCCTCTTCCACCAGTTTTACCACTGAAGTGAACACAAAGATGATTACCTCACCCTCATTTAACTTTCTGGATTTCCTTTTCTAATATCTTCTAAGACTTTTTTTCCCTGTGCGCAAAATGATCTTAGTTTTCCTTGTACTTCAGTTTCAGAAATAAACTCTAGGCCATAATCCGGAAATTATGGCTTGTGTGCCAAATCTGGCTACAGCATGTTTTCATGAAGTTTTATTGAAACACAGACTTACTCCTTTGTTCATTTTTCTATGAGTAGCTGGCTTCAGTGTTGAGTAATGAAGATAAGGACTGTATGATCTGCAAAGCCCAAAATATTTACTATTTATTCCATGCAAAAAGCTTGCTAAACCCTCTTCTAGGCCTCATATCTTCTAGATTTGGCACCAGATATTTACAGTTAAGCTTTTCATATCCAAAGAAATCTCTCCCCTCCCAGATTTCACCTTGCTGCTTGAGTCTTGCAATGCAAAGTGATATCTTCAGGACTCCTAGAACTCAAAGCCAACTGTTTCTTTGTGTTTTCCCCTTCTATCACAGTAAGTGTGGTTTGTTTTAACAGGAAGGGAAAATGCATCAATTATTGTTTCAGAAACTTCCATGATACTTTACCTCTGACTCTGTGCTGGCCTGATGCAGTGCACTGTCCAATCCTGGTACATGCAGTGATTTGGGTCGCACACAGGTCTGTAAGTGGCCTCCCTCTCACACTCCTGTGAATAGCCTCTCAGCCATGCTTCTGTAAGTAACTCTTCACCCTCTTCACACAAACTCTTGTAAGTTACCCAAGTAAACTCATTGGTTTGCCAAATTGGATTTTGATGCAATTGATATTTTGGCCTATACAACTCCCCAGGAAAAGTTTCTCACAATACTTAATTTTAATGAAGAGAAGGGATAATATACCAATTAACTAATTCAAAAGTTCTTATGCCAGTTTACCTCTGATTATCTGTTGGCCTGATGCAGCATACTTTCCAATCACTGCAAGTGCAGTGATTTTTTTCTAGAGGGAATCCCAAAGACACTGGCTTCTCCTGAGCTATGTGTGAGTAGGTTCATCACGCACAGGGATCACTAAATGTTTGAACTTGAAAAGATGATAAAGTCAACCCTCTTTTTCACTGATTGTCGCTGCCCCTCCACCCCAGCAGCTTAATGATAAAAACTTGCAGTTTGGAGCTGGTAGTGAGGGAAGAGAAAAAGTGGCCTGGTCGAGAGCAACAGTACACACTGCAGGACTTTTGCTCACCTCTAATCTCCCATTTCTCTGCTAAGACGTATCTAGCAAAAGCACTAAGACTCCAGGAATCCCTCAGAGCAAGCTGGCTAGACCCTAGTTTCTTTGGCTGGACACTCTTCCTCATGAGGCTGCTGGGGGTTTAGCTAAGCAGCAGAAGTTCACATAACAGCACAGACTAGTGATAACCTAGAATCCCTGGATCCTTGGATCCAACCTTCCTGCAATTTTCCTGTCTTTTCCACTGTACTCATTTGTATGTTTCTGGTTTTAGGGAAGAAAGATGAAAGTCACAGTTGGATTATTGCAGTACTACTAGGACTGAGAGTTTGTGATAAAGGAGTGTTTGTTCCTCTTCTTGGAAATAGGTTTATAGATAGCACACTGTGGGTGATGGTGCTGGAGATGTTGGCTAAAATAGCACACATATTCACAACAGTATAATGTGTTCACTATTATCATCCCTTACCTATTCCAAGGCAAATCTGAGCCCAGCATTACCAGGCTAGGCCCAAAGCAGGAACCCTTCTATGTGATTGACGAAACTGTATACTAGTACAATCACTATGGAAACCAGTATGGAAATTCCTTAAAAAGAGGAAGCTAGAAATCTCATTTGATTCGGCTACACCTCTTCTAAGCATCTTTACAAAAGAACTAAAGACATCATATTCCAGAGATACACACATATCCGTGGTTACAGAAGGACAACTCATGACAGTTAAATTCTAGAAACAGCCTGTGTGTTCAACAACCGATGGCTTGACAAAGAAAATGTAGTATGTATACACAATGGACTATTACACTGCTATAAAGATAAATATGAAGCATTTATAAGAAAATGGATGCACTTTGAGACGATAACGCTTAGCGAAGTAAACCAGTCACACAAGGTTAAGTGTCTTAGTTACTTATTCATTGCTGGGATAAAATACCTGCCACCCACAGTTTAAGGGAGGAAAGATTTATTTAGCTCACCGTTTCAGAAGGTCTCACACAGTCCATTCATGGCAGCTGGAAGTGAGGAAAGCACATGGCAGAGGCTGGAGAGCTCCTTACATTGCAGACAGAACCACGTGAAGCAGGAGCAGGTCTGTGTATGCGGACTCAGGTAAAAACAGAGCTGAAGAACAAGAAGAAGCCACAACAATGTTTCTTCCTCCTTCCTTCATTACTTCAAGCTGCCATTTGGACCCTCCATACCCTGGGTGGATGCCTCCTCACTTCCTGGCAGATGAGTCAATAGCAAACACCTGAAAGCTCTACCCTGGGCAACCCAGTCTCAACAAGTTGATATTATCCCTCCACATCAAACCCCAAGCATCTGCCCCTTCCAGCCAGGCACTACATCCCAAAAGCACACGCTTCTACAGTTACCCAACTACATCCAAATACATCTGAGGCTTTTAGGGGATAGTCCAGGTCCAAACCACAGCATTAGGTGTGCATTGTTTCGCTTATATGAGAAATACAAAATATAGATCACTAAGAGAGCAAAGTCAGAGAGAGGAGATGAGAAGTAGGATAGGAGATAGACTTCCTGGACATGGGAAGGGGCTGGAGGAAGGCAGAAACAATGGTGAGGGAAAAATCAAATTTCCAAGGTGTTTGTAATCAATTATGCAAATGAATCTTTATCACAAACATACAAATTAAAAAGTCTGTAACTTTCTAGGCCATGCCCTAGGCCCTTGCAACCAGACCTTGCTTCCTTACAGCACGAATCCAGTGATCCAGTTAACTCCCATGATGTAATCATTATCTGAGGCTTTTGGGGGACATTGCAGATCTAAACCATAGTACTTAACCAAAGCCCAGCCGTATTGCTTTCTTGTAGTATCCCTTAAAGCTTGTCATAAAGATGGCTAGTCTGAAGGGCAGAAAGGAAACCTGTCCCTCAAATGGAGCATTGCCACCTGTGTAACTAGTTAGTGAAGAGCCTAAAGGAAAATCACAGAGGAAACCATGACTATCCTTGGGAGGATGAAGGCTGATGAGAGAGAGCATGGGAATGTTTAGAGGAGCTTGAACTAGACCATTATTTCTTTACAAGGGAGAATATATTCATATATTGCTTGTATAATTAAAAATTAATCTTAAAAATGACACTGCCAAGGAATTTTTCTGTATAACATTCTCTAGGAGATGAATTTTTCCATGAAAATATTTAGAACTTAGCACTGGTGTTTTCCTTTTTCGCTTAGTCCAAACAAAAAAAGAAAAGGAAAAGAAGGAAGCATGGAAGCAATACAAACACTTTAGTCCTAATTTCTTAAATATTTACCCTTGCACACGCACTAAAGCTGACTGGACTGAGAAGATGGACAGCAGTTAGTGATGTGTGACAGGGACTAGGCTGCTCAATTTGTTGGTTTCTTTCAATTTATGACTCTTCATCCTACAAAATTTGTTTCTGATCCTCTTTCTTCTTCTGTGTTTATTTCTAACCATAAGGCATCTGGTCTGTATAATCATGGGGAGATGAGAAAATATAATTATCCAAACATGCAGGAAGTAGATGGCAAATATTCTTCAAGATAGAAATGTAGCCCTAGGCCATATTCCCTCATAGAGAAAGACTTATTCATTGACGTACGTGGGATTTTTAACATAAAGAATTATTCTATTTTCTGAGGACATTCCTCTGTAACTTGCTATTGTGGTTGATCTGTTTAAATCCTGCTCGTACAAGCTGCTTCCTTACCACCCCAAGTTCTCCCAGTTCTGAATGCACAGGTGAAAATCCACACTTGGCCTAGCAGTGCCCCTGGCAGATGTATATGAGCAAGGCTTAAGATTTGGCTCAAAAGTAAATGACATCTAAGCTGATAAGAAGAATACCACAGGACGACACAATAGCAGCAACTTCTGAGTAATCACGAGGTTCCAACAGATGTGCCTCATGCCACAGGACAGGGCAGGAACGTGAATGCACGTGCCTAGAATTTGATTCCCTTTGGATTTGCCACCTGGCCCATGACATGGTGGAGCATGCACACAGAGAGCAGGTGGTTGGCTGCATGTTATTGGCCATACTTGATATTTCCAGGATGGGATTATAACTTTAAAAAGCCTATTAGAATCACAAGAGTGTAGGTAGTTCCATATGTAAGCACATAAATGGGACCAGAAGAGTGAAGGATTTTTAAATTATTCTGTTTAAACTTCTCTTTGGACTTTTTTTTCCCCCTGTAGTGAAAAGAATAATACGAAACAAGAGTAACAACAAGGCAGAAACAAAATGACTCCAGTAGCCCTGGCTGCTACCTGTGGCTATACAGGGGCCACCATGAGAACAGTAACCCTAGTTCTTTACCCAAGTTGCTGAGTAAAATACTGATAAGCCCAAGTCATCTGGGTCCAGTGTTTGAGTTCAAAACTGAGACGAAGTTCTCTACTATATGTAACTATTGGCAGGACACTTAATCTCTCTGTGGTTGCTTTACTTGTATAATGTCATAGTATCTGTCATGTAGTGTATAGTACCTGTCATGCAGGGTATAGTACCTGTTGTGCAGGGTGGTTGTAGGATGGAAAGAGTTAGTGCAAGTAAGGAAATGAAGACGACTCTGCCATGGATGTGAAGTACATCATTATGATTGCTGCTCGTTTTTACCATATACCTAGATCTAGGGTGTATCTCACATTTGCTCCCAAATGACTAGCATCTGCATGGTGTCTCAGTACCATGACGGCTGTGGCCCTTCCTGCAGAGGGTGTGACAATACCTTCATGCTGCAGTGGGCATCTACACCAATGACTGCTTGATTCACCTCCATACCACCTCCCCTGGCCCTCACGGTCCTAGTGACCCTTGTCTCCACAATCGGGTTAATTTAGAGTTGGTCCCTGATCTATGCTTTGCCAAACCATATTGATTCTCTGTAGATGTGAACCTTAGAACAAGGCCCAAAGGTTTTCTGATTCCGGAACCAAGCCATGCTACCAGAAACATTCTAGAATGAGTTTATGCAATAACCCTATCCCAGCCAATCTTTCTTCCACTTCTGAGTCAGCCCCTTTTTCATAGAGAGCTGGAAGGCGAGTGCTTGCTCCTTTCAGTGCACTTTTCTCCATCTCTACCCTTTGTCCTTACTAGGGATTTGTGCCTTTGACCCTAGAATTCGCTACCACTTCTTCAAGGGACAGTTTGCTAAGAGTCTGACTTAGGATTCTTCCTAAGATGAAACAGGAGCTTTACTTGTAAAGATGTAGCAGGCAGAGAGTTATCATCAGAAAAGATGGAGAACATTTGGAAAATGAACAACCTCTTGTTTTTTCATGGCCCTGGGCACAGGTAACATCACAGAAGGCTTCACAGGAGGGCTATGAGCAATGTGCAAATGTCCAAATATGTCTGTTCATTTGCCTGTTCTCTTCAGAACAACAATTGTGGGACTAGTTGAAAAGAAAAATCCTATGAAGGAAAGAACACTGACTATGAAGTTCAGATAAACCCAGATTGAAAACTTGCCTTTTGGCATATGTTTTGGTGTTGATAGGGATGATTTAGTTAACCTCCAAGTGTTTATCTGTAAAATCAAAACAATAATGCAGTACTACTCAAGGTTCTCTAAATTGCGAGTGACAGAAGCCCATCTTGAGCTTAGTTAATCCAAAAGTAGAATCTGTTAGCTCATGTAACCTAGCCAGAAAAAAAGCCTGGCATCAAAATTGGCCACATCATACCCAGGTCAGATTCTCATGGTTGAGTATCTCTGAAAAGTTTTGTTTTGTTTTGTTTTGTTTTGTTTTGCTTCGTTTTTTTCTTCTGAAGATAGGCATTCAATGGTAGAAACATTTTCTGGGAATTACTGACTCCTCAGCCTAGAAATCCTGTCTAGTTTAGATCAGTCATTTGACCAGTGGGGAGGTAGTCACCTGATTTAGCCTGGGTCATGGAGGAGTCTTGTAGGAGGGTGGTAGCCTTTGGGGAAATCATCCCAATATATCCACTTAATCTAGATAATTTTTATGATTTAGAGAAGCCATACATTAAAGTACTTGCTCTTGGAATAGCCTCTCTGATGACAGGCCCCTGGAAAGTACTTGGGGAGAAGGTTAAAATCTTGGCCTCTTTGTTCCTCTACACTTTAGACTGAGTATGCTTAGCATGGCATTTACAGTCCCCCCCCCCCCCATTTTATTGATATGTGTAAGCGCAAAATTTAAGGTTTACAATGAAGTTGAGCATTTAGTGCAGTACATATCTTATCAAGGTGACAAGGACTTTCATACTCTCCTTTTGTTCCTCCCCCATCCACCCTTCCCTCCCTCCTCTCCCTACACCCCTGCTTTACTTTGTTTTTCGTTTTAAGTTCCATAAGAGTTGTGATCTGGAAGTCACCAAAATACCCATCAAGAGACCAATGGATACACAAACTGTGGTATGTATACACAATGGAATACTATGCATCTATAAAGTCCAACAGCATGGAGGCTTTTACAGGTGAATGGAAGAAACTTGATAACATCATGCTTAGTGAAGTGAGTCAGAAGCAGAAGATGAAACATTGAATGGTCTCTCTGATATGAGAAACCCAGATCACAACTCTTATGGCATTTACAGATTTTTACACAGACTTTCTTAGTCAATGTTTCTACAGGTAACCCCACTGTAGGCTGAAGCATGTAGGTGTTTTGGGATCCCCAGGTGCCCACAGCCTGACACTGCTTTACTGCAGCCTCAGGACTATCCTCTGCCTTCTGTTCCTGTTCTCACTGTCATCCCTGTGGATCACCGCCTCCCAACCTTCTAAGCAGAAGCCAGATCCGACTTTGTCGCAACTCTGCTTCAAAATGACTGGTTGTTATCATCTGCCCAACAAGGATGTCAGTCCATAGCTTGGCATTCAAGGGCCATCATGATCTTATCTCAAACCTCTTCTAAACCACTTTTGCAGGTATTGGGCATGCAGGTCCTGCTACTGCAGGGCAAAACATAGAAAAAGTCTTTAGGGACCGGAATAAGGAAGTGAGCAGGAAGGAATGTAGCTGACTTGTAGCAGGTTATTTGGCAACCACGCAGCAACAAAGGCAGCCTGTGCTGAGACGGGTGGCACTGGAAGCCAATGAAAACTACTGCATCCTGTTTTGTGTGTCAGTTGGACAGACCAGCCAGTTGAGGGTGCTGTCTGATGGCATCTTGTGAAGGTATTTGCCTCTGAAATTTTTTCCACGTTGGTGATACAGAAGCCTGCATACTGTTGTGCTTATGAGGGAACGGGCAGTTGATGGGAGCGGCCTTGGAGAAGAAGAGATTTCCTACATAGAAAAGAATAAGATGAAAGTCATTATCCTGCTTTTCAGAACTTGTTGCTTTTGGCTAGTGATGGTTGCCTGGAGACATTGTTTATATACATTTCTAAAGAAACAAATGCTGAACCCAGGTCTAGAAATCCAAATGAAAAACATGCCATGCTCAACCCTGAGATACTGAAGGTGTGGACTGTGAGCCAGAGGCCATGCTTGCCTGTACTTTTCTATGTCAATACTTGTCTTGTCAACCTACTGAAGAAGAAATGTACACATACATACATATACATAGCTATGCACAGATGTGTTTTATAGGTATATATCTTCTTCCTTACTAGACTTTCTTTAAAAAATCATAATGAAGGACTTTTATTGCCAGGAGTTACTCATTTAACCTTTAGCCTTAGAACTGCTTGCAACCATTCCTGGCAGCTAAGCATGTTAATACAGAGAGAAACAAAGGAAACGCAATGCAACGGTGGCGGATAATCCAGTTTCTGCTTGTCATCCTCCTTGGCCCGGCTCAGCTGGTCAGGCAGATGAAGGCCAAGGAAACAAGCAGTGACCAGTGCCGGCTCCATATTCAGCATCTCTGCATCAAGTGACTCATAGGTCAAAACCAGATTTTTAAAGTCCCATTCTTGATGGAAAAGTCCCAGTTTCCCCATGTCTCATATCCTGTTCTATTTTGTGGAAAAGAACATCAAAAGAAATGCATATCGATCAGTTTCCCTGGTGTACTCTTTTTTTTTTCTTTTTCTGGTTCTAAGAATTTTCTGTTTCTCATTCTCATAAGCCTGCAGTTAATTTAGCATTTGAAATGTGAGCTTCTAAAACAAACTCCCATGAGTGCTGCATAACCATGTTTGGTTCTGAAGCTCTCAAAAAAAAACCCTCTGGTTTTTGTTAATATTTTAAAAAGAAAGACAGATGTGGGTAGGGGAAGGGATTTTTCAATATGTTTCCAAAATAATCACTTACAGACAAACATCAGCAAGGCACATTATACTAACAGTGCACTTAAGACGTTGCAGGCACCAGAGACAAACAAACAAACAAACAATCCCAGAGCAGGTTGTGATAACTTTAAGACAGATTCTGACAACTTACTCACTGCCTTTTCCTCTGAGGAGTTAGAATTTTCCAAGTACTTGGAAGAACTGTTAAGTCTTTCCGAACCCTTAGAGATTATTAACTTGCAAATTTGATGAGTTGTTTGTCAGAATTTCCCGAGGAGAAGAAGAGCCACATGACTATAAATATCAAGCTTATAATCATTGAGGAAAGGAAAACCACATGCATAACACAGGGGCTAACTTCTTTGTCCTGCATGCTAGATTGTCCATGTATTCAGTCACCCCATATGCATGGTGATCAAGGAGCATAGACAAGATTCTTGTTCTGATGGCTTTTATTGGCTGATGTGGTGGTAGAATGTCGATAGATGTTGAATAGATACTTGGAACTATACTCAGTTTTATAGAGAAGGAGCTGCTCTATATCACAGAACTAACTTCGTCTAGGAACATGTGGTATATTGCTACAAGATGACCACCAGATTCTCCTCCCCAAATTCTAAGCACATGCCCCTCCAAGGGATGAGATGTATTTCTCTTCTGTCTTAGTTTCTTTTTCATCACAGTGACGAAATGTCCAACATGCACAACTTAGGGGTGGAAAAGTTTGTTCTAGCTCACAGTTTCAGAAGGTCCCAGTCGGTCCCAGTCTGTTCATGACAACCAGGAATAGGGAAAGCACATGGCAGAGGCAGAGGTGGAGATGGAGGCAGTGCCTCACAACATTGCAAACAGGAAGCCAAGGCAAGTCATAGCATATGTCTTCCCAGGTCCCATCCCTGTTATCTGCCTCTTCTGGGCCTAGCCCCAATGTTCTGTCCCTTCCAGGTTTAAGCCCCCAGCACACACCTGTAATCTAATCCACACACTTGTAGTCTAATTCACATGCCTGAAATCCACTCCTCCAGACCAGGCTTCAATGCCCCAACAGCACATGGTTCCATTGACAATCCACAACATCCAAATACATGAGACTTTTGGGGAACATTCCAGATACAAACCACAATATTCCATCCCTGACCCTCAAAAGACTCATGTTCATCTCCTCATGCAAAATGCATTTTGTTTTTATAAGAGTTGCCAAAATCTTAACAGTTCTAGCACTGCTAAAAAAAGTCCAAGTCCAAAGTTTCCTCTGAGATGCAAGGCAAACTCTCAGCTGAGAGCTCCTGGTGTAAACTGTAGCAGGGTATGAGAAAGCTTGGGCGGTCCCGCCCCTACAGCACTGCTGCTGGCTGCAACCTCCATCTTTTCTCCTTTGGGCTGAACCTGCTCACAGCTGCAGCTTTTCTCAGTGGATGATCCATGCTCCTGGCATCTCCAAATTTTCAGAGTCCCCATTGCATCTTAGGCCTGTCTTTGATAACTTTAGTCACTGCCCTCCCAGGGGCACACTGCCTGGTCTCCAAGGCCTTCCTCTGAAATTCAGGTGGAAGCCTCCATGACCCCCAACTCTTGCATTCTGCATGCCTGTGAAGTCAGGACCATGTGGATGTTGCCAAGATCTGCCACTGAATTGAGCAGTGGTCTGGTCCCCTTGTGCCATGACTGCAGCAGTTTCTCAGTGCCTGGATTGCTGAACTACGGCAAACACTTCCATTTTTGGCCCTGCAGGGAGCCCTGGGGTCTCTTCCCAGAACAAGATCTTTTGCCTTTGCACTCTTTCATTGGTAAAGGGTGGGATCTTGTTGATTCCTGAGATGCCCTCCAAGCCTCTTTGTTAGAGCCCTGATTCCAAGTACTTGGCTTCTTTTTAATGTTAATCTCTTTAGCTTCCATGTGCTCTTTGGCCCCACCACTGTAGGCCATATTAGTCTGGCACTGCAAACTTTTTATATAACTTTCTACCATTTTTTCCCTAAATTTTGCCGTAAAGTTGGCTAAAAGCCAAAACAGTTCCTAAATGGCAGTCTCTAGATTTTCTCCACCAAACTGAACATTACCCTTAATCTCAGTTTCAGGCAGAGTCTTTGGACAAGGGCAAAATGCTGACAAACTTTCTGTCTGAGCATAGTACACATGGTTTTTAGACTACTTACCAATACAGTTCTCTTTTCCATCTGAAACTTCTTGAACCTGGCCTTTCCAACCCTCACTTCTATCAGCATTCTGGTCTTCTGAGCTCTGATCAGAATCTCCCATCACACTTGGCTCAGAGCCCTTCAAGTTTTCTCCAGCCTGCATCCTCAAACCTTTCTAAACTCCTCCTCCTGAAAGCCAGTTCCAAAGGTATCTAAACCAAATAGTCAGGTAAAATCACAGCAACGACCTCACATTTTTGGTACCAATTTCTGTCCTAGTTTTTTGTTGCTGTGACTCAATATCTGACATTCACAAGTCAGGGAAGGAAAAGTTTATTTTAGCTCACAGTTTCAGAAGGTCACTATCCTTTCATGGGTGGCCAGCAATAGTGGAAGCACATGGTGAAGATGGAGGTAGAGGCAGCTCTTTTCAACATTGTACACAGGAAGATAAGTCAAGTCTCAGAGGAAGAAAGTAGCATATATCCTTCCTGGTCCATTCCAATGATCTGCTCCTTCTGGTCCAGCCTCAATGTTCTGTCACTTCCAGGTTTGAGCCCCTACTGCATGCCTATAATTCAATTCACATGCCTTCAATCCAATTCACATTCCTGTAATCCAATCCACATGCCTGCAGTTCACCTCTCAAGACCCCAGGCTCTCAATACACATTGTTCTATAGACAATCTATGACAGCCAAATACATGAGATTTTGGGGGGAATGTTCCAAATCCAAACCATAAAACCTTCTCTTTAAATCTGAGCTGACTCTAATTTGTTTTGATCAGTAAAGTGTCAAGGGATGACAGATCACTTCCAAAAACATTGTCATTAAAATGCTTTGCAGTTTATTTTTCACTCTCCTTGAAGCTAGCTACCATATAAAAAGTCCAGTAGGATTGTCACTGTAGCCAGTGTAAGATGAGATTGAAACAGGTTTGGACCCTGTGGCTTCAGCCAAACTGGTCCAATGCCGTGTAAAGCTGAAATGAGCTGTTCCCTAAAACGCCAGTTCTATTGCCAGTTCATGGACAAATGAATGGTGAATTTAGGCCACAAAGGTTTTAAGAGGTTTGTTACGCAGCATTGGACAACTGAAACAAGTCAAGGAGGATTTCTGGAGGAAGTTTTGTATAAGCTGAGACTTGAAGAAGGGGAAGAATTTAACTCTTGAGGAAGCGGGTAGTGTTAAGAACAGAAGAGTACGAAGACTGGAGAAGCATAGCGTGTTCAAAACCTAGAAGCGGCTCCAGGTGGCTGAAGCATGGAGAGTGAGTTTGCCTGAAGCAGAAGCAGCCCTAGGTGGCTGTAGTACAAAAAGCAAGGAGTGTGGAAGCTGAGGAGGTACACAAGAAGCAAGCTGGGAGGAAAGATGCACACAGTGCCTACTGAGGTCAAATGGGTGTCTAGACCCCATCCTGAAAAGCTAGTCTCACAAAAGTGCTAGTAAGATGTTTACCCATGAGGGGAAAATTCCATTCCGTAGAACTTGCTAGCTGCTAGCCAAAAGACATGGTGCTGATGAAGGTAAGATCTGATGAGAGAGGAGATAAATAAATCCAAGAAATATCTATTGAGTGCTTCTTGCATTTGTCATGAAAAAAGAACTCAGAGTACATGTCTGATTAATCCTGAACCAGGGACGTGTACATAAAAATGTCCCATTCAAAGGTCCATCCGCTGGTACACATATCCTCTATGATCAGGAGAGGACTTAAAGTCAGGCAAACGTGTGTAGCCTGGGAAAGTCAGTTAATTTCACTGAACTGCACCTGTAATATTAGAATAATAATTCCTTATCCACAGAATGAATCTTAAATGAGAAAAAAGTCTGTAAAATGCCTAATGAGGAACATAAGTACTAAAAAAAGGGGGGGGGGATACAAATGTAAAGAGAAAAGACTATGTAGATGCAGTACAGAGCCAGTTGAGGCATACCCAGGTACGTTGCAGAAATGGAAGTGAATCACTGAAACAACAGGAAAATACCATTCTTTTGCCTTCATTATATTTATACGGAAACTGAGTTCTACCAGTGGGTGTGGACTATCCCGGAAAAAATATAGTGTAAGGGTGATTAGTAAAACCTCTTGAACACTTTCCTCCCCTCAATAGCATGACACCTTATCAATAATACATCTTTTATACCTGTTTGACACAGTGATGTTCAGATGTTCAATGAGAAATATAAATGACTGGTGTCAGGCACTTTGAAAGCCGATGGTCACTTAATTTTTCCAGCCATTTCCAATGATTGGCATGGAATCTCTCATTTTGCAGATGAGCAAAGTAGAGGTCAAAAAATGTGTCTTTCCTGGCACTGGGTCCTATAACCAGAGAAGTGCCTTGGAATCAAATCTGAGTGCCCCTGACTTCAAAGCCTGGGCTCTTTTTTCTTTTATGCATCTTTGCATTTAGACGTCATAATCAGTGGCTGTGCTTTCAAGCCACAGGAACCCCAGGGGACAGATCTTTCCTTGAGAGAAGTAATACAAAAAGTCAATGGAGTGCTAAGAACTAACAAAGCTGAGAGAGTTTTTCAGCATTTATCTGAAATTTTAAAAAATTTCAGCAGTCACCTGTTTATTTTAAAATTTGCTCAATAAGGCCTTATCGAGTTGCCCAAGAAATCAACACAGATAATCTCTAAGGACCACTTTAGCCCCAGGATTCTGTTATCTCAGAAATTCTACCATTGGCTTGTCCAGACTGTCCTTTGAAAAAGTGTAAATGTGTATGAGTGGAGATCTAACTCCTCTAATCTTGAGTACAGGCTCACTTATATCTAGAATGAATACCTTCTAAAACATTTTAGACTGAATGACTTCTTCTAAGGAAAGAATAAAATATCACTTACTAAATTTTGTTGTGTGTCAAGAAATAGGCTAAGAATTTCCCTTACGTTATAAAACTTAAATCTGAAAATCCAACCTATCAAAACTAAATTTGGCCTAAAGATAATATTAAAAAATCCTTTCTTTATCATTTGTATCAGTTTGTTGTGGAATAATGTTGGTTGAGGTGGAAAAATGTCCTTTCATCCACACATCAAATCACTTTATCGGCTCCAGATGTGAGAAATGGAGAACAAAAACTAGGATATTTCTCTGGGAGAGTTATAGGAAAGAGCTCAGTAAACTGCAATATAAACATTTCAGTACTGTAGTGAGATATGAGGTATGATCAAGAAATATAGTGAATGTTTAAATTTTAAAGACACATTGCCATTAACCCTCTTCCAAATATTCTCCTTAGCTTTGAGCACACTCATCTCATCACTCTCTCCTTTGTGAAGCAGTTCTGGAAGTCTTTTGTGACTGTCTTTAGTTCTGCTGTTGTGTTAGTCTCAATGTCCTGAATTGATTGAAAACACTTACTTTCACATCAGTGTGATTTTGAGGAAGAACCAGACGTTGCATGATACCAGCGAAGAAGGTGAGTGATCTGACAGAAATGGCCATAAACATTTTGCCTTGATTCAGGACATCAAGGTAGCCATGAAAAGACATTAAAGAGAACTTCCACACCTGCTTCAGAAAGTGGTAAGAAAGATGGCGTACATATGTTCAAAGTGGGGCTATTTTGAGGGGAAATTGTTGGCAGTGTATCTTTTAGTGTAATACTTCAAAAAAAATTTTTTTTAAATTTAAACATTCACTTAGTTTTTGATCATGCCAAATTTGTCCAAGCACACCTAGAAAATGAGATATCCAGCTACCACAAGGGGGACAGGAGGTGAGCGGGCTTTTGAAGAATACTGAAAAAAGTGGATAAAGCCACACAGTGGGGAAAAACAGAAATTGACTCTGAAAGCAGGAGCTGGAAGAGGTGACAAATGCAGTTTTCTATGCCACAATGATACAAATAAGACGTACTGGTACAACAGTTTCTTTTCTGAGTACTAAGGACAAAATGAAATCACACGTAGTGGAAAAGTGGTCAGATATAATTTAGTTCTAAAACTAATTGTGAAGTCAAAAATCTAAAGTAAAGTGGGGGGAAAAAAGTCAGAGCCAGTGGAAAATGTAGAGCGCTCTTGGAGAGGAGGTGACAGTTGCCGGAAGCAGTCAACAGATGGAGCTGGGTGGCCGCAAACCCCTTTGATTCAGGCTGGAGCTGGGCGGCTGTGCAGAGCACTCAGCCTCCTGTGGCTGCAGAAATCAATGCCATCAGTTACCAGTTAATCAAATATACACACGCAGTACACAGTGCTGTAAACGAGGTCAGAGAGACGCGTCCTCAGTCTTAGTAACGTAACGCGTGGGCAGCTGACGCACCGTGATGTGTATCTATCCCGGGAGGCTCTGACGCAACCCAGAGCAAAATCAAGACCCTTTCAACCTTCTGCCTATGACGATCTGTTGTTTCACGGAGAATCAGAGGCCAGACCTTAGAGGGTGTACGCCTGGAAGACACAGGAAATTTGTTCCTTTTATTGCATTTATTTTTTCTACTTAGGTTTGTCTCATTTATAAGTGACAAGAGTCTCTCCAGATTTGGCATTTTCTGTAACAAAACTTTTTTTTTTTCCATAAGTGAAAAGACGAATCAGTTAGAAATGTCTCCACTGCAGAGTCTAACATGGCTGCAATGTGCTGGGGTCCTAGAGGTCTATGCCCAAGTACAGCCGGGGCTCCCTGGAAGAGGGAGGACAGGGCCCTGTTCCCTCGTCGAAGCTGTGTAGAGCAAGAGGTTTTACATTCCATGAGGGCAGGAACCAGCTGGACTGTGTCTTTCGCCCATGGCAAAGTACCCTGCACCAAGTAGGTGCTCAGTACTTCTCTGTTGACTGCATGAATGAGTGAACAGAGCCCAAGACTCATCTGCTACCTTCTCAGCATCTGAAAAGTAACAGGTGCTCGGTGAGTATTTGGTGTAAATGAGACTATGCCACAGTTCATTCACGTATAAGAGGTACGGTAATCGGTACCAGAGAGGATTATCTATTAGAAGAGTAGATAGTCTATAGACTTTCTGGTTGAATACATACAGTACTCAACCCCTCATCCATTGTTCCACTTTCTGTGGTTTCAACTTTCTGTGATCCACCAGTTTGAAAATATGAAATAGAAAATCCTAGAAATAATTCATAAGTCTAAACTTGTGTGCTGTTCTCACCCATCCTACTCCACCCAAGCCCCCATGATGTGACTCGTCCCTTTGCCCACTACATCCACAGTGTGTGTGCTACCCACTCCTTAGTCACTGGGTAGCCCTCTTCGGTATCACATGGACTGTCATAGTGTCTTAGTGCTGATGCTCAAGTAGCCCTTCTCCAATTAGCAGTGGGTCTAAAGCACTTCCTTCAAGTGAAATGTGACACTTCAACTTCATAAAGACAGAGAAAATAATATGTTGAGGTTGTTATTAAGATCTATAAGAATGAAATGAATCTGTAGGGCTCAGTACTAACAGGGGTTTCCACTGGGGTTCTGGGAACATGTTCCCACAGATAAAGAATACGAGCTATTGTAGGTGGTGCTATGGTTTGGGTCTGCAGTGTCCCCTAAAAGCCTTATGTGTTTGGCTGTAGTGAGATAACTGTGGAACCGTGTGCTCTTGGGAGGTGGAGCCTGGAAGAGAGGGGCAGATGCTTGTGGTTTGACCTGGAAAGATGATGTCAACTTGTTGAAACTGCAGAGTGCCTACGTCACAGCTTTCAGGTATTTGTTATTGACTTGTGGACCAGGATTGAAAGAGGGACACCCACCCTGGGAGAAGGTGGGGAGCTACTGACAGTAAAGAAAGGAAGAAGAAACATGGCTGCAGTTCCTTCTAGGGAACCTGTAGCCTTGCTTGAGTCTTCACATGCAGGCCCACTCCTGCTTTCACTTGGCTCCTTCCTGCAATGGGGTAGGCAGCTCTCCAGCCTTTGTCATGTACTTCCACCATTTGCCTGCTGCCTTGAATGGGTTGTGTGAGACCTTCTGAAACAGTGAGCTAGCTAAATCTTTTCTGTCTTAAGTTGTGGATGTCAGGTATTCTGTCACAGCAACAATTAACTAAGACAGGTGATAACTATTATTTTTGTTGGCAAACATTGTCACTGCCAACTATTACCTGTCTCCAGGTAAGCCTCAAATGTGAACCTGAGATCCAACACTGTGGGCATCTCCAAAGACTTCATAGTAACTGGCTGTGCCTGGCTTGTCCTCTCTTACACACTGTCTACACATCTACATTTGTACTTGGTGCCACTCACGGGTGTCCTGTCTGGGGAAACCCTGTTCACATTGGCCAGGGCTCCTGGAAGTAGCAGGAAGGACAACAGCTTCAGTGCTGAAGCCAATAAAAAGGCAACAGGCTCTCCAAGAGTCGGGCCTATTTCTAACTCTTTCCTCAGCCCAAGATGGAGCCCAAAGGGAGCACTACAGCCTGAGCCAACCTTTTTTAAAAATTCACAGAGCAAACACCAACGTTTGGGGGCTTACCTTGTTTGAAAGATATACTTGAAACTATCTGTAGCTATGATTTCCTTGAATTGTTCTTTGGGAAAGAAATGGGTATTTGAACCTTAGGGTTAAAAAATCATACACTCAAACCTGGGATTATAAATGATTCCAGAAGCTTCGTGAGGCTCAAAACCTCAAGACTATCTTGAAGTTCCTAGGATTCAGAAACTGGTAACTCTTGAGCTTTACAAAATAAGTGAAGGCGCTTTCCTTCTTAGGACACTGAAGGAAAATACTGCCTGGAAAATTCTTGAAAGGCTCTAAATTCTGTGTTTCATAAGGATGATGAGACAAAGAGCAGCCAACAAAAGCTGTGACTACTGGAATATCTTTCTTTTTTCTGAATCGAATTGGATTAGAAGTATTGATGATACATTGTTTTTCTGTGTTTCTTTCGTATTTCTTACTGAACAATTTAATATTTATATTGTCCTTTTTATCTTTAAGACAATGTTCTAAATTATAAGAAAATTAGGCCCTTTTAATCCCACTTTACATGAGGAAAAACTAATATTTGAAAAATCCAGTCTATTATCTGACTTTGTACTTAAATGGGTACAGTCTTGAAGTTTGTTCCCATCTGAAGTATTTTTTAGTGGACGATCCAGTCTCCCAGTTTCCAGCTGAATTTTACTAAGTGAAAGAAACTAATAATCAACTTAATGCTAGGATCTTATAAAACAAACAAGTATATTGTGGCTGAATTTTTCTAATTAGAAAAATGCGTCTCACAGATGTTTTCATTAAAAAGACTTAGAGCTTACATCGTATGGAAATTAAATTTGAATCTCTTTTCTCTTAAAGTCTAATAATTGACTTCAAATATGCAACTGGTGTTTCTCATAATTTTGTTTTCTGAACTATATGCGAAGGAATATAACCCTAGGAAAATAATTTTCTCCAGAAAAATATATGAAAAATTGCCTCCTATAATTTGAAATGATTTGACTATGGTGGATTCCTAAGACAGATGAGGGGTACTTCCTCTCTAAAATTCGTTTTTTAAATTTTGTAGTGTTTACTTGCTTGTGAGTCTTGACATACACATGGTATGGAAAGCAAAACTGCCTTAAAGTTTAATTTAGCTTTGATTTGAGTAGTTGAACGATTTAGCAGGTAGGTAATTTGAAAAGTGAAATTATGATTTTCTGAATACTTTTATTTAGAAATAATACTTCTCACAAAGTCAGTTTCTTCACTTTTGTTGGAATAGCACAGTCCCGTCTGTTGGAAATAAGTTTGTTTGCGAAGCCACGATGTATACCTGAAAGCTTTGGACTCATATACGCTAGTTTGCAATACCGGACCCCATTCATTCCTTATTCCTTCATTCATCCAAAAAACCATCCAAAACCCTTATCAATTCAATTAGAAATGAAAAGAGTGAGATTGCAGCAAACATTGCTGAAATTTAGAGAATGATGAGGAACTATTTTGAAAACTTATACTCCAACAGATGGAAGAATTTGGAGGAAATGGAGAAATTTCTAGACACATACAAAATATCAAAACTGAACCAAGAAGACATAAAAAACCTGAATAGACCCATAACAAACATGGAAATTGAGGCAGTAATAAACTCTATTCACAAAGAAAAGTCCAGGACTGGACAATTTCACAACAGAATTTTACCAGTACTTCAGAGATGAGCTAACACGAATGCTTTTCAAAGTGTTCCATGGAGTTGAAAGAGAAGGAACTCTGCCAAATTTAGTTTTGAAAGTTAGCATTACCCTGATACTATTCAGCATAGTTCTTGAAACCTTAGCCAGAGCAATTAGGCAAGAGAGCAAAATAAAGGGACTACATTTTGGAAAGGGAGAAATCAAACTATCCTTATTTTCAGATGACGTAATTCTATACATAGAAGACTCCAAAAACCCCACCATGAAACTCTAAGAACTAATTGACAAATTCAACCAAATTTCAAGTTACAAAAATTAATACAAAAGACCCAGTAGCATTCCTCTACACTAATAATGAACTCACTGAGAAAGCATTGAAAAGAATAGTTCCATTCTCCATAGCTCCTCAAAAAAATTAAATACCTAGGAGTAAACCTAACTAAGGAAGTGAAGGACCTCTACAAAGAAAACTATTATTCTGAAAATAGAAATTGAAGAGGACATTAGAAAATGGAAAGCTATCCTGTATTCCTGGACAGACAGAATTAATATTGTCAAAGTGGCTATACTGCCAACACTGATAGACAGATTCAATGCAATTCCTATCAGATACTAACAACTTTCTTCACAGAACTTGAAAAAATTCCTTAAGTTTACATGGAACCAAAAGAGACCTACATTAAGCAAGTAATCCTAAGTAACAAGACAAAAGTAGGTGTCATTACAATTCCAGACCTCAAGTTATTTTATAACGCAACAGTGATTTTAAAAAAAAAACTACATGATACCAACACACAAACAGACAGATTGACCAATGGAACAGAACAGAGGATGCAGAGACAACCCCAAGTACCTTCAGCTGCCTGAAACATATGAAAATATGATACTGACCTCAAAACACACACTGGAAAAAGGATAGCCCTTCAACAAATGGAGCTGGGAAACTATTTACCTGCATACAGAAGAATGAATCTAGACAAGCACCTATTACCATCTACCAAAATCAAATCAAAGTGAATCAAAGACCTGGATAGTAAGATGAAGCACCGAACCTTCTGGAAGATAAAACAGGCAAAATGCTAAATGTAGGACTAGGCAAGGACTTTCTAAATAGGACACCTTAGATAAAAGCCCCAGACTCAATAAATGGGATTTTATCAAATTAAAAAATTTCTGCACAGCAAAGGAAACTATCAACAGAGTGAATAGAGAATTGACAGAATAAGAAAAAAGTTTATACCTCAGACAGGAGGCTAATAACCAGAATATATAAGAAACTGGAGAAAAATAGACCCTTCAAAATCAAAGACCTAATTTAAAAATGGGCAACTGAAATGAAGAGACAGTTCTCAGATGAAGAAGTTCAAATGGCCAGCAAATACATGAAAAGATGTTCAACGTTCTTAGCCATTAGAGGAATGCAAATCAAAGCATCGCTTAGATATGATACCCCTGCAAGAATGGCATATATCAAGAAGTTGAAGAGCAGTCAATACTGATGAGGTTACTGGGAAAAAGGAACACTTCTCATTGTTGGTGGGACTGTAAATTGACATAACCACTATGGAAAGCAATATGGAGATTCCTCAAAAGACTGAAAACAAATGTTCCATTCAATCTAGCAATATCTCTTTTGGGTGTCTTTTCAAAAGAGCTAAAAACAGCATATAATAGAGATACATGTATACCCATGTTTATAGCAGCACAACTAACAATAGCTAACCTGTAGAAGACATTGAAATATCCATCAACAAACCAATGCACACAAAAATTACATGTACACAATCGAGTACTACTTTTCTATAAAGACAGATAAATTTGAGGCTTCTGTGGATAAATGGATGCAACCTGACACCATCGTGCTTAGCAAAGTGAGTCAAACTCCGAAGGTAAAATATCACATGGTTTCTCTAATATGCAAAACTCAGAATACAGGCATTTTATAGAACCAAATGTGTATGATAGTGGGTGTTGGGGGGATGAGGGAGTGAGCTGGAGGGCCACTGGGTAGGAAGGGATTGTAATGTTGTGATATATATACGCATGGAATCCTTAAGCTCAATGTGAGTGTTGTAGATCACATGCATATACTAATAAATACTGGAGAAAATTGTCCTATTCCTCAAGTAAGGGGATGTAAGTGTAGATGAAGGTGACTGACACGATTTCTGCCCTTGTGGAACTTACTTTGAAGCCTCGTGACTTTGCTCACAGAGTCCCTTTAGGCACGCTATAGTTATTCCCTACACTTCATTTTTAATTATAAATTGTGTTTGAGACTACGGGTGATCAGGGCCTACTACGTAATGGGAGGTCTTCCGTTGACACCTCTCATTTCTTTCTGTTGATTCTTCTTCCTGTTTTCCAACTTCCTTTCCTCTTCTTTGTTATCCTCTCTCTTTCTTTTCATCCTTTTCGTGAGTACATTATCAGTGCCCGAGATGGCTGCCTCATCTGTGTCAACCCTGGCCTTTCTTCTGCCCTCAGTCCCACATATCTGCCATCCTACCATCCAAGCCGATACCCCACTGTGTTCCTTTATCCTTCCATCTGGACAATTCCAGACCTGATTCTGTCATCTTTCACCCAAAGGGCCCTGGTCTTTGTTTCTATTCATTAGATCATTTATTGTTTCCTAAAGCACAGTTCTGCTTACCTACTTCCTTGCTCAAAAGTTATTCATGACTCCCCAAGCACCAGTCTGGCACGTCAATCACTGTGCACAATCGGGCTTCAGCTGGCATCCCTGCCTTATCTCAGAGGGGCCCTTTAACCTATTTTTTTACACTCATATGATTTACAGACTGGAGTTGAGGGGAGAGATCAACACCAACACTCACTCCGTGAGCATGTGTCTAGGAACTGCATAAGGGCTCTGAATGGAGAACAAAAGAGAATGCCATCGGGACAGAGAGCTGAGAGTCTGATCTGGTACATTTCAGGAACTGACAAAAAGCAGAAGAGATGTAAACACCCAGTGTATACGTGGGGTTCGCTGGAGAAGGGGCGAGACCGTCCATGCAGTGTTTTAGAGAGGCTTCTTGGTAGATTTTGGGATTGTGCTAAGAGTGCTGGAAAGCTATCAGAGTTTCTGATGTGATGAGTGGGTCAGATTTACATTTTTCAAAGTAGATCCTGTGACAGGTAACTTCCTAGAGAAGAAACACTACCTTTCAGTCTTGGTAGCCCCATGTTGTGTTTTGGATCTGGAAGGTTCCCCAAAAGCCTCATATTTGGAAGGTGATTCAATCATGGGGATTAATTCATTAGTTCCCTGTGCTATTTAGAGGTGGGGTTTAGTCAGGGCTGGAGGAATAGCACAACGGTTAGAGTACTTACGTAGGCCCTGAGTTCACTTCCCCAGAAGGAGGTCAGCCTGATCTAAATAGCAAGTTCAGGACCAGAGTGGGCTATAGAGCAAGACTTGGCCTCAAAAGAGAGAGAGAGAGAGAGAGAGAGAGAGAGAGACAGAGACAGAGACAGAGACAGAGACAGAGACAGAGACAGAGAAAGGAAAGAAAGAAAGAAAAGGTTGGAGCCTAGCTGATTGGTTGGAAGGGGCAGAAAACTGAGATGTGACTTGGAAGAATACACACCAGCTCTGCCTTCATCTGATTCTCCTGGGTTCTTGTCCCGCCGTGACGTGAATAGCTTCTGTCTGGCTAGGTTTCGGCCAGGCCATTCCCCCATTGCCATCCACCCGTGAGTGGACTGAGACCTGAAACTGAGAGCTAAAATAAAACTTTCTTAAACTGAGTGCCTGAAACAGGGTCTTCTAAAACAAGTGCTCTACAGGCGCTATTAAATGAATGCCTGGACCAAAAAAGGAAGAAGTGCCAGTGAAGAAAGATGGGAAGAGCCATGGAAATTGACTGGAAAGAGGCAAAAATCACTTGATGGTCAGTGTGTGTACATGGTAAGGGGGAGTATTTACACCTTATAAATGTGGGCTACCATTTCACAGTTGTCACTGAAAGGAACTGAAACCCTGTTGGAACTTGGCTTTGGCCTTTCAGAGGCTGCTAGTTACACAATGCAAGTCTCATTTATTTGATATTACACTTGGTTTGATCTTTTTTTGTTTTCTATGTTTTCCCCTCATGACTTTATGTTCCTTTTATAGGTTTTTAATGCTATTTTCTGTTTTGGAGTATAAACCTCTAGAAAATTGAGTAGCTATTTTAAATTACCACTAGTCGGAAAAGCATCAGTTGTAAAGCTGAACAGTCAGCGTGGATACTCATTTAAGTGTAGAGGTGGAAGGTGAAATGAGGGCTCAGGAGGTTGAAAAGGGTACAAAGATCAGGTAAAGGGGTGGAGTTCAGTAAGAATGTGATACAGTGGTCCAAATATAGGCTCTGGAGCCAGGATGCCTGGGTTTAATTTTGGGCTATTTTACATCCTAACTGTTGGCCTTGGACAAGTGACTTACTCTCTCCACACCTTGGTTTCCTTGCCTATATTGTGGGCTGCTGGTACTAGCTATGGCATGTGATTGTTTGAAGATTAAGGGAGAAATGCAGTCAGAGTAGGTGATGCTAAGCCACAGTGAGAATATGTGCCTACTGTTTTTACTGTTACTGATCCTAGGTAGGAGGGTACTTGAGTGTTTCCAATCTCAAAATCTTTCATTCTGAATTACTTGAAATGCAATTATGAAGTATGATGCACATTTTCATTTATTATTCTACAGACTTTATTTTGATGGTCCACAGAAATGTAATTAGCATCCTGCAAATATTTTCATCAGGACTAAAAGCTGTCTCCAACATTTAGCACAAAGAACAAAACATTAGAGTCATCAGGTTTTACTAGCTGATTGTGAGAGCTTTATGGGAAAATCCTATAACAAGTGAGAGATTTTGAATAAACAGTAATTATGTAGCAAAAATCTAACTAACAGCTGCAGGGAGTATTGAAACCAATAGAGCCTGGAGGATTGTGTAAGAGAAGGATGTAACCTGACAGAGTGATTTAGTATCTAGGACAACCAAAATTCCAACTCTGAGTATCATCTACCAAGGAAATTTGGAATCTTAAATTGCTTTCATGTCATTTTGGAACATTTATTGTCATGTGATTACTTTTCAAAAGTAAGTATGACATTATCCAGGAGTAGTTGGTTGGTATGTGTAGTGAGGATAAAACATACATGGTAGGCAGATTTTCCAGGCACTTTCTAGCCTACATATGATAGTGGCTATTCATTTCTTCATTTTTATTTAACAGTGAGTTTTGAAAGGATTTCAATACTTGGAGCAAATGGCAAGAGAGTCAGAATTAAAGAATGAGAAAAGAGAGAAGGAGGACATGAGTGAGTAGGAGACAAGAAAAAAAACGCAGTTAGAGACCAATGAGTATAAAGATGGAGCGAAAATCTTGCATATGTCTCTTTTGTAAATTTTAGATCAAATCTTTCCATATCAAAAATTAACCCAAAGTTTGGGGATATATCTCAGTAGGGACACACTTGCCTAGCATGTGCAAGGCCTGAGTTCAATCCCCAGCACCGGGGTAGGGAGTGGAGGGAAGCTGACCTGAGACTGAGTAACCTTTGCATAACATCAACAAGATGAGCGTGACCCACTTCTTCAGGTCTTTGGAGCAGAGCAGAACCTCCATTCTGTATCCAAAACTGTAGAGTAAGAGCTCGTTCCATCCACATGCCTGTAGGGATCTTGAGATAGGACAGCATTTCTGCTTCGTGAATGTATCTGTGCTTTTGTACAACTCTGAAGGAAATGGCTCTTTACCTGACATACTCGCTCACCAAGACTTCAAATGTGCTGAGTTGGATGATCCTCCTACATCATCCTAATTAGTTCTCCAAGATAGTCTTTCTGTTTTTTAATTTGACAAATGATAGTCCTCAATATTTACTAAGAAAATAGTGAATGGATGGTTTCTTTGTCCCTGCAGCTTAAATGGAGGAGGAAGTTAAGGTGGCAGAATATACACTTACTACATATAAGGGCTACAACGCTGTTTCTTCTGAGATCAGCAGTGTGGCGGGGTTTCACTCACATACCATTTAGAGATGGGTAAGAACAGTTGACTTAAGAGATTTACCAAAGTCACGAGCACAGCCTCCCTTCTCAGCCCATTACTCTGTATCGTAGATCACTCCAGTGTTGACATTTTGAAAGAAATTGCCTGATGCCCTGAAAAGTTATGCCTCCAAAAGCTATGCCCCCTATTTTAAGAGAGAGAGAGAGGAGCAGAGATTACATTATCTTTCACTGCACCAGTTTTGTTTTCCCACTTCAAAGCCTGCACCAGTTTTGTTTTCCCAGTTCAAAGAGGTGCCTGGTAGCCCACGAGGAGGGATGCCTGAGCTAAATCTGTACCCTCCAGGCTCAAGAGATTAACTGGAGGGTGTTTTCACTGAGCTGTCATCAGGGAGACATGGCCCACAGGCTGGGTTGGTAGGATTGGTGAGCTTGATTTACTCACTGTTTAGAGCACCAGAAACAAGTTGAGTGAAATCGGTTCAGACTTACAGTTTGTTTGTTGGATTTTCATCCAGCCAGAATCATGTGCCTGTCATGTTTGCTCAGCTGTTATTACTGAGATTGCACCAAAGTTTTGACAGGGTGTTTTTAAGTTCTTCCCCAAAGCAATGAACTCTCGACATTCTAGGTATCAGTGCATTGGATGGAAAGTTCCAAGTTTAAGTACAGGAAGAACACTAGACAAATTTTTTATTGAAAATGTTAGGAATTATGATTAGTAACAGACAAAACTAGCCTCAGTAGTTATTTTTAAGCCTTCATATTCTTTAGTGGCTGCAATAACTGCAATGCATTATTGAAGCCAGGAAGTTGACAGGTACAATTCCATGAGTTAGACTCCAGATTTCACAAGTGTGTCACATACTAGTATTTTTAGTGTCTCTGTGTATATTTATGATGACATTTACCACAACTATAGATTCGTGTGGTCACTACCCTAATTAACATGCAGAATCATTCCATCCTTCCTCTTTATGGTCACACCATCTTCCCTTTCTTCTACCCCTAAAAAGTCGTTGGTCTGTTTTCCATCTGGTCACTTCCATCTCTGAATGTTGGAATCTTGAGAATTTTATGTGAAATCGCACAGTGCAGGTACTTTTGTGAATAACTTTCTTCACTCCGCATAAGAATTTTAAGATCCATCTATGTTGTTGAGTACCAACGGCTCATTTCTTTCCATTGCTTAAGCAGTGTTTGGCTGTTTGGATGCCCCAGACATTGGTTAGTCATTTGTCCATTGAAAGACATTTAGATGTCTCTGGCTTTTGCTATTATGTAAGCTTTGTGAACATCTTTTTCCGATTTTTGTTTCATTTCTGTAGAATGAATACCTAGGAGTTTGATTGCTGGGTTGTATGGCAATTGTATACTTCTTTCTTTAATTTTAAAAGAAACTGTGAGAATGACTTACCGAGTGGCAGTACCGTTTTACATTTTCACCAGCAAATTGGGAGATACCTAGTATTTCTGCATCCTTGGTAACATTTAGAAGAGTGGATGTTTTTATTTTAGCTATTCTAATATATACATGATGGTATCTCAGAGAGGAATTAATTTGCAGTTCTCTAATGGCTAGAACATCTTTCTATGTGTTTCCTTACCATCCTTCTATCTTCTTTGGGAAAATGTCTGCTTAAGTCTTTCTGCTCTTTTCTAATCAGATTGTTTTCTCACTGTTGAGTTTAGAGAGTTCTTTACTCTGGCTAAAAGTTCCCCTTTTCAAATGTATGATTTGCAAATATTTTTCTCTTTTATTCACTTTTAATTTTTGTTTAATTGTCTCTTTGGCTCTATTTACTTTTGTACTTTTTACTATTTGGGTACTTTTTTTCCTAAGTCCTCTTCTATATATGAATATCTTAAATCCTTTCTAGCCAGGCACAGTGTCATGTGCCTGTAATCCCAGAACCCAAAATTCTGGGAGGCTGAGGAGGAAAGATGGCAAGTTCAAATCCAGCCTGAGCAACTTAGCAATTTAGCAAAATTTGGTCTTTTAATAAAAGGTGGGGTCTGAGAATGTAGTTTTCAATTGTCTATGCTCAGTGTGAAGGACCTTATTTCAGTCCCTAGTACTGAAAAAAAAAATCCTTTCTAAAAATTATTTGTATTTCAAGAATGACAGTATTTAAAGTTTCAAGTCTGCGTTATGTGCTGTTTGCTACCTCCTTCATAGTATTGTCTCCTAGTGCATTTTATAGTTAAGGCAGATATCAAACTGCCTTAATTGGAACTCAGTCTTTGGAAATCCATGTAAAGACCACATGAAGGAGATATTCTGCAGGAGAGGCTTTGCGTTTGCGTCCGTGACATCCCCTGCAGCACCAGCAGCTAGTGTCACATGCAAGGCTGTCGTTTCAATTTAGCGTTTGCTAGACTACATCCTCAGCATGAATTTGGACGCAGAGGGTTTTATGGCTATAAATATTTATAAAATATTTTTAAACCTCTCTCTAACAAGGTAATAGTTTCCCCCCATCATTTGTTTTTAATTATGCAGTGCTTCAAACCAGCATCCTGTGTGGTTTTAGGTCCAGTCCCCTGTCTCCGGGGCCTGAGACGTTATCTCTTGCTCCCACGCAGGGGTTAGGATCAGTGCGCCTTCCCTGCAGTGGTTCCAGCTCTTAGAACTGCTTGGTCTAACTCATTTTCAATTCTCTCATTGTTCTTGTTGCCTGGGAATTTTTCTGACTTTACTGTTGATACATCTTTTTTAGTTTAAGAACTATATCTCATAAAATACTAAATGTATAAACATTTATCATATTTTATCCAGTATTCTTTGTATTTTATAGTGAAAGAGTTTTTGATTGTCTGAGTATTTATCCGATGACTATTCAGAAAAAAGTTAGATAAACATTATCCTAATCCCTGTAGTTAGTCAATGTCAGTACGAGACGGATATGCAAGGCTCTCTGTGACTTTGGAAATACGATGCACTTTGAGAATATCATTATGAGACTCTAGCTCTGAGTCCAAGTCATTTTCCACTCTGTGCTCTGACTTAGTTTCTAAAGCACATCCACCTTATTTCTTTAATACCTCAGATATAATTATTGCATGTCTTTTCCTCACTGGACTGTAAGTTCCATGAGACTGAGTGTCAAGCCAAAGTACAGGGGTAGAGAATATGTTTAACAAGCCATCCAAAAGATTACTCAGGATGTCAGTGGGGGTGCGGGCACTCTAAGTGCAATATAATGGGCCAGAGATGCATGAGTGAAGTGAGAATTCAACTAAGAAAATGAAAATTGAGTACAATATATTGTATTTTATTCCAAAGGAGAATTAACATTCAAAAGTGGATTTCTTCACAGACTCTAGCAAAAAATAACCAAGAGCAAAAATTTGACAGTTTCTCCAACCCTAGCTAAGGTGGTAGAGATTGGCACATGGTGCAATAGTCATTCATGGCACTCCCACGCAGCCGGGGAGGACATGCCTTTGTGTGTTCGTCTGTGATCTGATTTCACAGAAAAATAGTAGGCGAACATCTGATTAAAATATTTGGTTGTCCAGGTGTTCTGCCTTGCAGATGTGAGCATTTTGGTCTCTGAAAATAATCATCTCTCCTTATAATTAGTGAAGCTGGAACTCTTTTTTTATATATATGAGTTTCCTGCAAATTTTAAGCAAATCAGCTCTAATCAGCCCAGTTCAATAATAAGTTCAATGCTTGGCAAGCTGAGGATAGGACAATGAAGGTCAGCCAAGCTCAGCAAACCTAGGCCTCTGCTTCCTCAAAGCTCCTCCTCGGGTTAGCAACACTGAATGGTCTAGGAAGCTTTAAACTATTAATTCATGACCCCCACCCAATCCTTCATTGAGCCAGCACTACGAAGAGGTAGGAAGAAAAGATAGTGAGCCTGTGCTTTTCACAGGCTCGCTCGATAATCCTTAGGCAGCAATTTTAGACATGTTGTCCATGATAATTTTCTTTTACATTCCTCTTTAACTGGAATGTGCATTTTTTCCTTTCCCCAAAATAATGACTGATTATAGAAGATTTAGTTGAGTTTAATGTGATCTCCAATTCTGTAGGCTTAATCATTTCATGATCATTGCATTTCAAAATAAGAGCTTGTTAGTATAAATAAAGCTCTGTATCATTAGAGCAATCTCATCTTTTGGTGCAAAAAAGAAGGTCAGGTTCAGTTCTAGTGCCCTTTCTCCCACCCATCTTCCACGACTGGTGTCTGTTCCCCACCTACTCGTGTTACAGTCGTGTGTATTCCCAAGATGCAGTATGAATTCTCTGACAGTAGCTGCTTCGGCGCCTGATTTCAGCTGGCCCCGGAAGATTGCTGAGGAGACGCAGAAATTCGGTGTGCTCTGCTTCTTCCTGCCGCTCTCCCTGCAGGAAGCATTTGCTTTCTTCTTCGGAAGGTGGAAGAGGAACTAGCTTTGGCATGTAGGTCTTGGAGTACCAGGACTCAGGATTCCTGATGTGTGATGAGCGGTTGTGGGACTTTGATATGTTACTTACTGACTATAGCTCCATTGGGAAGGAGACAAGGAATCAGCAGAGAATGGCGGGATTGAACAAGCAATTAAATATGGCCTTCACTCAATAATTTGAATTGATACTCTTCGGAATGGCTGTTTTAGAGAACAATTTTCCCCAAATTCACCTGCTTTTTGAATTGTCCTAGTAAAAGATTATTGTTCTATTTTTGTCTAATCCAAACAGAAAGGCTTAAAGAGAGGCACAGATTACTGATAGTCCACAATATCCAAAGCTGATCTCTCGGCCCAGGACCAGTGCTGGGATTAGAAAATACAGTTCTTATTCATCTAATTATTGTTTGGATCTAACGTGCATGCGCGCATGTGTGTGTGTGTGTGTGTGTGTGTGTGTGTGTGTGTGTGTGTGTGAAGGTGATAGCAACCCTCGAGCTACAGAGAATCTCGTTCTATTCATTTAATTCTTCGACTTAATTCCACAAATATTTATCTATTGTCTAATTTTTGCAAAACATTTTTGAGGATGACACTGCAGGCTTTGCATGAAATATTTTGATTTATATGCATAGAAGAGCCACCTTGATGAAAGTGGCAACAGATTTGTTAAATATTTTCTGTTGAACTGGCACATTTCAACGTGGCTCCCTGTATCTTCTCAATAATGTATTAATATATAACACCAATTATTTTCTGTTTTCAAAAAAAATCCAGAAGAATTTAAACAGCACATTAGCCAGAGGATATATTGGAGTTAAGTTTAAGACTCAGGCTAGTCTTTCTTTTTTTGTTTGTACCCTAAAACTGTCATAAACAAATACATAATAGTCTATTACTTGATATTGCATTAGACACATTACAACAATGTCTATTTATAAATTGGCTTTGACTTCTAACATGTCCCAGTCTGGCAGGCATATGAAAGAAGAGACTCTACAAAGGTACAAGGAATAATCAAAATATATAATAAATATTTAAATAAAATTGCTATAGTAAAACATAGATTGTCATTAATCCCCCTCAAAATATGCCTTCTGGCTTTGAACACACCTATGCCAACATTCCTGTCACTTTGTGAAACGATTCTGGAATTCCTCTTTCATGAGTGTCTTTATGAGATATGATCAAAAAAGTGGTAAACCCTGCTGCTGAGTTCCATCCAACACAGAAAGGCTTCACGGAGTGTCCTCATCCATCTTACTCAGTGGTGTGGTGTGACTTCTGGCTGTTCTCCAAAGTCAAAATGAGCTGATTCAGGACCTTGGGGCAGCCGCAACAGCACCACTAAAGGCACTTAGGAAAGAAGACCTCCAGAACTGCTTCAAAGAGAAGCAAGAATGGTGGGATACGTGTGTCTGAAGCAAGAGGCAGTATTTAGAGATGGGGCTAGCAATGCACCCTTTACTGTAAAGATTTTTAAAAATTAAATATCACTGCATTTTTTGATCACAGCTCGTAAATACAAATGACTGCACAGCAATATTTGTAACGTTGGTATTCAGAATTATCAGAGTCATGCAATTGGGACGACTATCAGTCCAATCCCATACTGACAGGCACAGGCAAAGCATAACCCTAGAAAGGTTTGGGATTGGGTGGTGCACAGTGAGGATATATTCTGGCAAAGTGCTGAAAAAAAGACTGTTTCAAACAAGAAGTGTGTGTAGAGTAAAGGAATAGGGAACTAGAATGTTAAACGTACTAGACTGGAGAAAACTGTACTTATCAGATCTCTTCTTGAGGGAAACATTTCAAAAGCTTAGAAGGAATATTTTTTCTATAATTATTATTTCATTAGCATATGTTTGCCATATATAATAATTAGATTCATCTTGGCAAGCACATACGCATATCACATCTTAACTTTTAAGTCCCCATCCCATCTCTACAAAGTCTACCTCCCTGGTTCCTATCATTTATCTTTTATTTTCCTCTTAAATTAGCTGTATTTTGGGCTTCTTGTATAAGGATGTTATTTTAAAATGAGATTAAACAATATTTAACTTTCTGTGTCTGATTTATTTCACTTACCATTATGTTCTCAAGGCAAGTCCATTTTCTTACAAATGACTAAATTTATCATTCTTTATGTTTATGCATAGCACATTTTCTTTTATACATTCCTCTTCAATGCATAATAGTTTGGATATGAGAGGCTGTGTTTCTGAAATTCCACGTGTCTCCCTGCGACACAGGGAAGCTCAGACCATATGTAGGAGGATAGCAGGGCTGGGTGAGTTAGCAAGAGCAATTCACAATGGAGACAGAGGCGCAGAAGGTCACCTGACTTTTAGTGAAGCACAGCATTTATAATCAAAATGCCTGAGCTCTAGTCCTAGCTTTTTAACTGCCAGGATAATCTTGAGTAAGAATATGGGTATTTTTTTTTCATCTTGACGTCATTGAGGGTTAGCACAGAGCACAGTGCCACAGGGCCCAGAAACACGGAATGTTTGTTGAATATATAAATGGATGAATAAATAAATGATGACTGATCTGACTCTTCACTTTCTTTGTCCATAAGAGTAAATATAACACCTACTTGCTGTAGCGTTTTTATTTCATTTTGTTTAAATGAAATGGGAGCATGCATATGTAAGTGCTATGGAAACCACAAGGATGCCTCAACATTCTGATAGTCTTGTACCTAGTCCAGTTATAATAGTGGCTCTGGTGGTAGCGAGGCTGCCATGTTAAAATTGAGTGTATAAATGAACGTGGGTCTTAGGATTCTGTAGCCTTTGCTTCAAAATAAGAGTTAAAAGGTCACATGGCCTCCTTCTCCTAGCTAGAGGGCACTGAATTGGAACCCATGACCAATACTTACTAATTTGTAGCAAAGTGGGAAAAACTGATGATATAAAGTACTTTTTAATAAATACTTATATACATATTTGAGGACTATTTTGTTTCAGAGATTATAGTTTTTGTTAAAATTTTGTGTTGAAATGTTACTTGAATAATGAGAGTAAGATGTCAGCAGTAGGTATTTTTTGTGAATGTCTGTGTTAAGCAAATAATCTGATGATCATATTATTTCCTCACATTTTTGAAAATTTACTTGGCCATAAACCCTCAAGTGCAGGAATACTGCCCCACAGAGTTTCAAATGCATCCATGAGAATTTGGGTCCCTTACTCAGAGCTACTATCATCTGGTCCTTTCACTTCCTAGCGTTGGCAGTCATAGAAATAATTCAACCTTCTACAAATAAAAACTAGATAAAACCTTTCTGAAATGTTGCTCTAGTGAAATAGTTACAAAAACATTTTAAAAAGATTTTTAGGGAGTGTTTGACATCTCTTACTAACAAAACAAATAGATAAGAAGTCTAGTCTTAAACAAAAATAGTATGCCAGCTGAAATACGGATAGATAACATTTGTTTATGACAATTTCACAACCAGCTAATTAACCAGGCAAAATGAGATGCCTCTTTTAACTCAGCTGTTTGGAATTTTCCATCTCTCATCATTTTCCAAGATAATTTGCAATCTGGTTTTGACCAGATTGAGTAGTAGATGCTGGCTAGATTGGTAACAAATAGTATTTTAACTTTGATATGTAAGTCAATTCAAAAAACAAGATAGAAGCATTGACAAAGCCAATGAGAATTTGTAGATCAAGGGGCTGGAGCTGTGTCTCAGTGGTAGAGCTCATGCTTAGCATCAGAAAGCCTTGAGTTTCGTGCCCAGCACACATACAAAAAAGCATATTAAGCTATTTGTATTATTCCTAATAGTTTTCAACTTTATTATGTGGGTAAAAATATAGAAGTATTTGTTTATATTATCTTCAGATCCTTTGTTATTTTGGGCCCATTCTTTTATTTTCCAATTCTTATGTCTCCTGGTTCCTCTTTATGGTAGTTGGTTTCTTCATGTAGTTTGGAATTTTTGATTATGAACTTATTCTTAGAAATTCTTTTTCTTCCCAAGAAGGTCCTAGGAGGCTGGTGGCCCTGCATTGTCTCTATAAGGACATTTTTTGTTCACATCTATTAAACTCCCAATGTTTTCAATGTTCCTGCCCTAACTTTAATTTCTCTCTTGGTATTCTGGTTCTGTATCGATAGTGTAAGTTTGGCCTCTAACATTCATTTGCACAGACCTGAATTTTCAGTGTTTCCTAATTGACTTACTCAAAACTGCAGGTAGGACAACAAGCTCAAGCCCACTGCTTTCCTAGGTAGCGTTGTAAATTTGTTTTTTTTTTCTACTTTTTATTGATATGCACATATGCAATACATCATGTTTACATTAAATGAGTATTTTGTGCACATTTATATCTTGTCAAGATTAAAAATCCTTCCCCTCTCCCTTTTTGGCCCTCCCACACTTCCCCCTTCTCACTGGTTTCCACTATCCCCCCACATTAGTTCTATGAAATAACTGTAATCTAGGTTTCTCATATTAGAGAAACCATTTGATATGTCTCTGAGCCAGGTGGTTTCAAGTTGTATCCATTTATCCACAAAAGCCTCAAAACGATCTGTCTTTATAGACATGTGTACATTATGCCACAATTTTTGTATCTATTGGTCTGTTGATGGGTATTTTGGTATCGTCCACATTTTAACTATTGTCAGCTGTGCTGTTACGATGCTCATTTGGAAAAATTCTCAGAATAGGTATCACTGGATCATGAAGGGGATGTTTATTTTCAGCCCTTTGAGAAACTGCCATACTGCTTTCCATAGTGGTTGTAGCAGTTTACATTCCCACCAGCAGTGTAAGAGGGTCCACTTTTCTCCACAGCCTCGCCAGCACTGATTACTGTTTGAGTTCTTGGTATATGTCATTGTCCCTGTGGTTAGATGATATCTTAGTGAGTTTTGATTTGCATATCTCTAATGGCTGAAGATGTTGAACATCTTTTCAGGTATGTACCCACCTTTTGAATTTTTTCATCTATGAACTTTCGACCTTTTTCTGCCTATTCATTGATGTTGCCCATTTTTCAATTGGGTGTTGATTTTGAGGGTCCTGTTTTTCTTCAGTTCTTTGTATATTCTAGTTATGATTCTCCTATCTGAGGTATAGGTGGTGAGTAATTTTTCCCATTCTGTCAGTTCTCTCATTACTGGTAATTTCCTTTTCTGTGAAAAACTTTTGAATTTGAATTAGTCCTTTTATTAATTCTGAGGGTGATGTCTTTTGCTTTGGGTGTCTTATCAGGAAAGTCCTTACTTATACCTATATCATTTACATTTTTACCCAATTTGTCTTCCAGAAGGTTCAGTGTTTCAGTTTTAATATCTAGGTCTTTGATCCACTTTGATTTTATTTTGATTTTATTTTGGTGAACAGTGACACGTGTGTCTAGACTCAGTCTTCTGCATGTGAATATCCAATTTTGCCAGCACCATTTCTTGAACAGGCTGTCTTTTTTTCCAGTTTATGCTTTTGGCTCAAAGATCAGGTAGCTGAGCATATTTGAGTTCGTCTCTGTGTCCTCAGTTCTGTTCAGCTCGTTAATCTGTATGTTTTTTGCCAGTACCAAATAATTTTTATAACTGTTGCTTTGTAGTATTAACTTGATGTCTGGAATTGTAATGCCTCCTGACTTTGTCTGGTTATTCTGGATCTCCTTTGGTTCCATATAAATTTAAGGATTGTTTTTTCAACATCTGTGAAAAAAATTTGTTGGTGTTTAATAGAAATTACATTGAACTTGTATATCAGTTTGGGCAGTATTGTCATTTTGACTATATTAATTCTGCCTATCCAAAATAAGGGGTGTCTTTCCATTCTTTGATGTTTTCTTCAATTTCTTTCTTCATTATGATACAGTTTTCCTTACAGAGGTCCTTTGCTTCCATGGGTAGATTTACTTCTAGATATTTAAATTTTTGTGGGATAGTGAGAATGAAATGATTCTTCTGAGCTCTTTCTTAGTAAGTTAATTGTTAGTGTAGAGGAATGTTAATGAATTTTTAGTATTGATTTTGTAGCCTGCAACCTGGCTGAATTTGTGTATTATATCTAAGAGTTTGTGGTGGAGTTTTGGGGTCTTCTTTGTAGATAATCATATCATCTGCAAGTAAAGACAGTTTGACTTGCTCCTTTCCAATACATATTCCCTTTATTTCACTCTCTTACCTAATTGCTCTGGCAAGGGTTTCAAGGACTTTGTTGAATAAGAGTTGTGAAAGTGGACAGTCTTGTTTTGTTCCTGATTTGATGGGAAATGCTTTCGATTTCTCCCCATTTACTATGGTTTATGCAGTAGGTTTTGGCATAGATGACTTCTATCAGTTTAAGGTAAGACCCTTCTGCACCTATTTTCCTCAGGGTTTTCAACATGAATGGATGTTGGATTTTATCAAAGGCCCTTTCTGCATCAATTAGGATGATCCTGTGGTTTTTGTTCTTGCTTTTGTTAATGTGGTGTATTACACTGATTTACATATGTTGAATCAGCCTTGCATCACAGAAATGAAGCCCACTTGATCATGGTGTATGATCTGTCTGATTACTTGCCTGATTCTATTTGCCAGAACCTTATTGAGAATTTTTGCATCTACATTCAGGAAGGAAATTGGCCTATAATTTTCTTCAGTGGTTGAGTCTTTGTCTGGTTTGAAACTAGGGTAATGCGGGGCTCCAGAAAGGAGTTTGGTAGTACTCCTTCTCCTTCAACTTCATGGAACAGTTTGAGAAGCATTGGAGTTAGCTTTTCTCTGAAGTACTGAAAAAACTCCACCGTGAATCCATCCAGTCCTGGACTTTTCTTTGTGGGTAGGGACTTTATTACTACCTCAATTTCTATGTGCATTATGGGGCTATTCAATGTTCTTATGCCTTCTTGGTTCAATTTCAGTGTTTTATATGTGTCTAGAAAGTCATCTATTTCTTCCAAATTCTCCAACTTATTGGAATACAAGTGTTCAAATGGTTTATTATAATTCTCTAAATTTCTGCAGTGTCCATTGTAATTTCACCCTTTCATTTCCAATGGCATTAATGTGTGCTTTTTCTTTTGGTTAATTTGGCTACCCGTTTATCAATCTTATTTATTCTTTCAAGAAATCAGGTCTTTTAGTTGTTAATTTTTTGTATTTTTTTAGTTTAAATTTCATTAACTTATGCTCTGATCTTTCTTTTACTACTTTGTGTATTGGCTTGTTCTTGTTTCTCTAGGACCTTGAGGTGCATCATTAGACTATTTATTTGAGATTGCTCTGTTCTTTTGATGTGTGCATGTATGGCTATGAATTTCCCTCTTAGGACTGCTTTCATTGTGTCCCATAGGTTCTGATATGATATGTTTCCATTATCACTTAACTCTAAGAAGTTTCTGATTTCTTCTTTGATTCTTCTGTGACCCATTTTTTGTTCAGTAGTAAGTTATTTAGTCTCCATGTATTTGTTTATTTTCTTATGTTTGTTTTGCTGTTGCTTTCCAGCTTTATTCCACTGTGATCTGAAAGTATACAAGGAATTATTTCAATTTTTATACTTAGTTATGCGTGTCTTATGGTCTTAACCAGTATATAGTGTCCATCTGCGTCTCTCCTGATCTGTTTTGGTTTGAAGTCTGATGTGTCTGAGGAAAGTATAGCTTCTGTTGCTTGTTGCCTGAGGGATGTTGCATGCAATATTGAATTTCATCCCTTTATTTTCAGTCTATGTGATTCGTTACTGGTAAATTGTGTCTTTGGTAAGCAGCAAATAGTGGGTTTTTGTTTTTTGATCCAGTCAGCCAGTCTGTGTCTTTTAGTAGGTGAATTGAGGCCAGGGTTATTAAAGAGGTATATTTGCTGTACCCTGCCATTGTTAGAATTCTCAATTGTTATTCACTTGATCTACTACTGCATTGTTCATTCATTCTCCTCTGTTATTTTGTTTTCTCTGAAGCCTTTGGTGCTTTCTCTGTCTAATATTCATTTAAGTATTTTCTGCAATGCTGGTCTAGTGAGTGTGAACTTCTTTAGGTTTTCTTTATAATAGAAAAATTTAACTTCTCCCTCTATTTTGAGAGAAATTCTGCTGGATATAGCAGTCTGGGTTGGCAATTATGCTCTCTTAATACTTAGATAATATTGCTCCGTGATCTTCTGGCCTTTAGGGTTTGAGAAACACGCAGTTGTCCTGATGGGCTTGTCTTTGTAAGTCACCCTTTGTTTTCCTCTTACAGCTGTTAATATTTCCTCTTGCACTGGGTCTCTAGGATTTTAATTATGTTGTGTCATGGGAGGTTCTCTTCTGATAAAAGTTGTTTGGACTTTTATATGCCTGCAGTAGCTCAATGTTTGTTTCTTTCCTTAAATTTGGGAAATTTTCTTCCATAATTTCATTGAACATGCCCTCTAAGCCTCTGTTTTGTCCTCTGTTTGTTCCTGCACTCTCATGAGTCTGAGGTTGTTTTTCTGTGGGTCATCAATCACTGCTGTAACCAGTCTCCATCTTAGTTTTTGTTTTATCGTCTTCACTTTCCATATGTTTCGGATTTTTCACTTTCTCTTCCAAGTCTGATAATCTATCCTCAAAATGCTCAAGCTGGTTGTTATTTTTTCTTATGTGTTTTTAATATCTTGAAGTTTGGGTTTTATTATTTCTATACCTCTACCAAACTGGTTCCTAATTTCTCGAATTGCCTTCATTATCTGTTTGTCTATTTCTTTGTATTCCCCTAACTTCTTGTTAATGGTCATTGTTACTCCAAGTATGTCCCCTTCTAGCTCCCCGTGCATGTCTTTTATGTCCTGTATAAGTTTCTGTGCCCCAGAATTAGGATCTTAATTGCCCTTGCTATCTATGGGTTCTGCTATTTTAGGATCCCTGGTATTGGTTTGTGGGGTGTCAAGCCTTCTTGTAGGTGATTTATTACCTCGTTTCTCCATGGTTCTGTTCCAGTGGGTTGAAGCTCAGAGCTCTCATGGATTCTGTCTGTTTTCCAGAGATTCTTTTATTAGACTATTTCAGCTTTAAATGTTACCATGAGTTCATTCAGATTTCAAAATTTATGACTATTTTCGCTTTATTTGACGACTAATTTTGAAAGTGCTCTCAATGTCCAACCTTCTGTTGAGATGTTAATCTCCTCCACTCTCTGTTGAAGGAGGCACAGAATGAGGACTATATATGGACTGCAGACAGAGTATTTGTTAATGTAACTTGAATATGAAAATTGTTATCAAAGTCAGTATCCACACTTTGAATAAAGGCTTACCTTTACACTACTATCAAATACAAAAAAAAAGCCTTATTTGGTAGAGCCTAATAGTTAATTTAACATTGTAATTGCTCTACTCACAACAGTAGTAGGTGCTAGATACATTCACCATATATCTAACTAAAATTAGTATTGACTTATTGATATGAGTAGTATGGCACAGGTCATTAAAATATTAACACTCTATTAAATCCACCCACTACACTTTTTAATAATGTGACATATATTTATATTTATATCTATATTTATATTTGTTTCCTACAAGTTATATACTTATGCTAGCCAAGTATTTATATATACACTCAGGTCCCTCTTGGCCTTCTAATTATGTTCTAAACTACTAAGGGTGATTTCTATACACTTTGTCTGGTAGCCCATTAAAGGAGTTCATTCATGGCACCACTGTTTTATTGGTAGTAATATACAGGTAAAACTATGTTACTGATTTGTTTCTAACTAAAAAATATTCAAATAATATGTCTCTACTAATCTATCTATATGGTTATAAATTATTGAACTTAGTGGTTCAGTAAATAGAGAAGCTGGACTAAGGAGAGAGCAGACCAAAATCAGGAGTTAACTTTAGGTGTGACATAGAAAATGGAGAAGTATTTATATGATAGAGAAAAGCCTGGTGATACTCCTGCCCCAGTCAGAAGACAACAGATGGAGAAAAGTGCTATTCATGATATTCAGATGAGTTAGGGAGAATTGTGGGTGATGTAGAGAGAGTGTAGCTTCCAGATCTGCTTGCAGATTGATGAAATAGAGCTTAGAGTGTTGATCAAATGAGGGAAAGATTCAGGAGGGACCTAGTAAGGAGACATAGGCTGGCGAAAAGGTAGGGGAGGAAAGGGGGCAGAAAAAAGGGACAAAGAAAGGAAAAAATACAAAGGTGTAATTAAAATTAGCCTATTCCGCTATATGAAAAATAAAGAACTATAAAATAGAGAAAGAAAAAAATAAAAATAGAAGCCAAACTGACAAACAAAAGAAAGGCCAAAATACTAACCGACCTGCCGACAAAACACAACACTACAAAACAAAGTGAACAAACAGACTGATCATAAAATAAACTCCGCTACCCCCTATTTCTTTTTTATGTCAAGTAGGTTCTGGGTACTCTGTTCTGGAAATTTTCTGAATGTCTATGTGGTGTCCCCCGCAGGTTTCAGTCTCCAAGGGGGCTGCTCTAATGCTCCTCTCTGAGCTTGCCAGGTGGTGCTGGTGAACATTAGTCCCACTCTGTCTCCTAAGTTCTCGGGTCTTCCTTCTCGCACAGGCGGTCCTGTACACAGTGCCTTGGGCAAGCCAAGGACTCTGGTGGGAGACCTGGACTGGAACGTCGATTTCCCACCTCTTCCTCCCAATTCACAGTCCTTGGTGTCTCTGCCCATTCTGTGTTTACAGCACCATCTGTTTCCTGCATGGACGGTGCAGGTAGGATGAAGGGCTCTCCCTCCCTTATGCCTGGTTCCAGCCGCAGCTGCCTGGTTTAGTCAGCCCGCAGGATTGACCTCTTGCGTGGGGGCGCAGTTGGAAGCACACTAGCCCACGCGGCTCTGTTCCTTTCGCTGCGCACTCAGCTCTTTATAGACTGTGGACTACCACCCATGCTCAGCTCTCTGCAGTCTGTAGAATGCTGCCCTGGTCCAGCTCAGTGCAGTTTGCTGCCTGCTGCCTCTGTGGCTAGAGCCGTCTGCCCTGTGGCTCCACCTTCCCAAGCTCACGAGCTCACCCTGTGGGTGGAAGAGCCCTACTTGGGCTTCCTTAGCTAGTGATCACTCAGCTTTCTTTTTACCTCTTCTCTTTGGATTATGTTAGAGTCTTGACATGAACTTGTTAATTTCCTTAGGAAGAGGTTTTCTAGGGATCCTGTACTGCTACCATCTTGACCAGTCTGCCCTGGAAATTTGTGCTTGTAAATTTATGTGGCCCTTTGTCATTATTGAGCTACTACTTACTGAGAACTTGCTATGTGCCAGCTCTTTTGTAGACACCATTCTGCAAGAGCCTTTCTATTTTACCCACTGAGCAAATACCAGTGAGCACCCACTTCTTGTGCCTATCCTTACCAACACCTGAAAAGCATTATGTACTTCAGGCCAGTATAAGCATATAAAATGATTTGCTGAGAATAACTGGACTCATGCTTTGAAAGGAAGACGGAGTTGGGTGAAAATGGAGCCACTTTGAGTCAATAATGCTCAGTGAAATGGACCGAACACACAAAGAGACTGTAGATAGCTATCTCTCTCATGAAATTCACAAAAATAGTAAAAAAGGTCCCAACACAGATGACAGAGTAGAAAGAGATGCAATGGACTTCTAGGAAAGAGATGAATATCTAAAAAATGGAGGGAGGGGAACTTGGATGCGCACTGATCCCCCGAACTCCATGTCTTTCATATTAGCACTATAGGACTTTCCTGAGAACTACTTTACTCTCTTCCAATGGTAGTATCCTCCGTGGCCTAATAGCCTCCCTCCCACTAGGCCCAACCTCTTAAAGGTCCCACCACCTGTTAATATCATGCTGTGAATAAGCATGTAACACACAAATCTCTGGGGAACATGTTAAAACCATGGCTGCTGTGGTAGCAGTGCCACAGTATAAGCAAGAAAGAAGATGTACCGGGATGTTGCAAGGTCCCTGACCCCCTTGAAGTGACTCAGCTAAGAAGGTCAGTCCCAGAGAGTACCTCAACTTGCCTGAGGAACGAAGAAATGACCAGGGCTGAGATGTCTCAGCAGCCCAGTCGGGCAGGTGAGCAGGGAGATCCTTTCGTCAGGAGCTACCTAAGAACCAAGAGACAATAATGCACTGGTGTTAAGTTGGTGGCCCAAATTTTGGAGCTGCCACTTGATATGTGTTTGTAGACAAGTTATTTAATATTTTAAGCCACATCTTCCTCATCTGTGAATTGAAACAATAAAATCTATTCATTTGTTGAGAGACGTAATCAAGTTACTGCATGCCAAGCATTTACCCAGAGTCCTCACACAAGGTGCGATCAATAGATATGTTAGAGGCTGGAGGAATAGCTCAGCTATTTAAGTGCTTTCTTAGCAAGTGTGAGCCCCTGGATTTGATTCTCCAGGACCCCATAAGGGGGAAGCTGAGGCAGAATGACTGCCATCAGTTCTAGGCCAGCTTGGGCTACTTGGTGAGTTCAGTTCCAGCCTGAACTACAGAGCAAGACCCTGTTTCAAAAATAAGTAATACATAAATAAAGGAAATAGTGAATGCTTAAATATTAAAATTTTATTGTAGTAAAATTACTTTGCTACTACTTTGCTATCAACTCCCTTAAAATCCTGCCCCCTCACTTGCCGTTTCCTGAAGCAGTTCTGGATGTTCTTTCTTGTAGGTGTCTTTAGTTGTGATGTTGTGTCTGCTTCAATGTTCCGAGTACATTCAGCGTTACTTTCCCTTGTTTTTTACTTGGGGGAAGAGCTAGGAGTTGCATAGTTCCAGGTATGGTAAATAAGATGAACAAGTACACACTGCAGTATTTTTTACTTGATAGAAATTGCCATACCAGAAGTGATGTGTGACAGTGACACAAACCATTGTCATGAAGAGGATGACCCCCATAGCCCATTTCTCGGGCTGCTTTCTACACACAACATTTCTCAAACACTCTAAAAGTCCTTTATAATGTTTGAGTTTACTGTGGCATTCCTGGGTACAAACTTAGCTTGCACAATTTCATCGATGTCATAAAACACAGTAAACATCACCTTGACATTGAATCTTGATTGACAGTTTTTTTTACCACAAGAAGAACTGCATGGTTCTACTGAGAACTCTGAACCTCGGTCTCAGGGTCATAACCATCACCTCCAAGTCTTCAGTCTAAAATGATTGCTTTCCCTTCTTCATGATATTTCTTTTGAAAATTAAATTTGAAACGACACAGTCACACAACTGCAATAAAACTGACAAAATTTCATGTCAATGCATTGTTAGTGGTCCATGATCTACAACTTACTTTAAGATACATTTCTCAGTTGTAGCTCACAACAGACTGACTGCACTAGACAAGCTAACCTCTAGCACACCTTTACTAGGTCTTGATAGACCGTTTCTGTTGGATACCACTCAGCAGCAGCAGTCAGTGTATCTCTGGCCACATCTTATAAGTAGCAAATGCTTAAAATAGCAGCTCAAAGGAAACAAGTAGCTCAAAGCCAGAATTGCTCAGGTTATCTCCTTATCTATAGGATCTCTTTAATAGGAGGACAGATGGAGAAGGGGTAAGCCGTCCATTTGAGAAGGTGCTGGTAACAGCTCTCCAAGTTCAGCATGGATTGTACCATCCCAGGTTGGACTGTGGAAGGCTCTACCATGAATTGCATAGCTTCATGTTTAAGCCTATAAGTAAGGCTCTTGTTGAATGCAGCACTTAAGGGATGACAGAGAACCTAGGAAAAAGAGCTGGGAGCTGAGGACCCCTATTTACTCACAGATGGGTTGAGTGGAAAATGCTACCTGAATTCCTGAATATGGCTGATAAATTTTTCCATGAACAGTCCCCACCTCAACTCTTTGTCTGCTTACCTCTCCACACTCTAAACCTTAGCAATATTCCTGTGTACACCATATACCATGTTGACATACGCCTCCAGATCTTTGTTCTTCCCGGTCTTCAAAATGATTTCCTTCCTTTCTTCATCTGGCCACCTTTCAGCATGCTTCAAGGCTCAGCTGAGGAACTACCTCCTGCTCGAGTCTTCTGTGAGTTCTGTGGGATAATACAGCAACCGTGTGTTGAACATTTAGCTGAATCCCGGGCACATGTGATGAGCTTTCTTTGATTTTATTTCAGTGACCCTGAATAAATGAGCCACTAAAAGTCAGAGTGGCTTGCTCAAGGTCTGCTACAGAAACCCGGATGTGGTAGGTCTTCCCTAACCCAATCTTCTCTAATCACTATGGCATGTGGCCTTCGTGCTTCTTCTACCGTATTCGCAGATGCTTCTTTGTGGTCTACTCTCATTATGAGATGCTAAGTGAAAAGCATTAGCTTACATGTTGGCTTCTTCCAACAGATGGCTACCCTTTCAGAACAAGAGTTGCTTGTACCAAGTTTTTTTGTTCGTGCTTGGAGGAGAACAAGGTGCCCACTCCATTCCTGGGATATGCTCACCATCGAATATTTAGTCAGTAAAGGCTAAAGTGTATATAAACTTAAGTCAATGTGTATGAAATTTATTTTTAAATAGTAGTGGAAGACAGGGATCTGGAAATGATTCCCATCCAGTAGGGAATTAAGAAATACTAATAAACAAAGTAACTTGATGGAGAGTCTCTTCAACAAATAGTTGGATAACTTATTGAGTACAAACCAGTAGGTTTCAACTTCTATTTCATGCCACATATGAAAAATAATCTGAGATGTATCATAGCCCTGAACATAATATCTGTGAACATAAAACTTCTAGAAGCAAGCCTTGCACAAGAAAACTTTTATGAGTACATTTTAGACAAATATCGATTAGGACCAAGGGGAAAACAAGCACCAAGTAGAAAGGTAGGAACAGATTCAATAAAACTTAAGCATTTGTACTGATCAAAAACAGGAAATGGAAATATAAACTATGCCTGAATGAAGTATTCCTAATGCATGTGTGTCAGTGAAGGATTTTTATCTAGACAATATAAAGAATTCTTATAATTCAGTAATAAAACAAGCCCAATGAGATAAAATAACAAGAAATGAACTGACATTTCACAAAAGAAGCTATGGAAAAAGTCAATGAGTACAGGGAAAACATTTCAACTTCGTTGAATGATAACAAATTAAACCACAATGAAATACTACTTAATGGCTATAAGAGTGGCAAAAATTAATAAATAGATTGTACAAAAAGCTAGAAAGATGTGGAACAGCTGGAATTCTTCTACATTACTGGCATAGCCCTTTGGAAACTTTTATCAAAATTCTTATAAACACTTTCCTGTTTTGATACTTCTAGGTATTTATTCTAGATAAGTGATAACAAAAGGTCATAGAGTATTTATTTGTAGCAGCTTTATTTACAATAGTCCCAAACTGGAAACAATCCAAGATGCACATCAAGTAGAGGGAGATAAACAAATTGTGATTATCATTCAGACTTAGAAAGAAGCAAACTACTGATACATGCAACAGTATGGAGGAATCTCAAAAGCATGTTGAATAGAAGAACCAGTCACAAAAGACTACAAACTCTGTGACTGTTTACATGGAAATCTAGAATAAGAAAGACTGATATGGAGAAAATCAGAACAGTGGTTGCTGTTAGCACAGGGTTGAACCAGGAAGGGACGAAGGAACCTTTCTAGAGTGATGGACGTGTTCTGTGTCTTGACTGGGTTGGTAGTTCAAAATTTATAGAACTATGGTCTTAAAAATCTATTTTTTGAAAGTTTCTTAGTTCAAAGCATAAAGTAGAAGCACCGTGTTTTATTCAAACAACTCATGAAAAGCTATGTTTGGATTTAAATACATTTTTAAAATAACAATAAACTTAACTGAGTGTGGATTAAGGTTGCCAGTGTGCAGATTGGAGAGGAGGGGAGGAGGAATGTTGCCCTGCTCAATCACTGGGACAGTAGCCATGCAATAGAAGCTCTAGATTTACTCACTGAGTCTCTCTAGAGGCCAGAACCAAGAGAAGTGAGTGAAAATGACAAGCGCAATGTTTTTCTAGACAGCAGAAACTGAAACTATAGAGCAAAGCCAAGCCTGAACACTTCATCAGGATGTGTCTGCCAGGGTCTAGATGGAGGTGGGCAGGGCCTGGGGCAGTGTGCTCTCAGGATGGGAAAGGCCAGGGGTTGTATGCTGTAAGGGTGGGAGGCCTTCTAGAATGAGGGAGTAGGTTTGGAAAACTGAAAAGAGTAGTCAACATGAATTGTGTGTGTGTGTGTGTGTGTGTGTGTGTGTGTGTGTGTGTGTGTGTGTGTGTGTATGTTAAAGAGACATAAAGGAGAATAATGAATTGAGAATGGCTCTCACATTTTGCCTTAAGTATATCAGTGTGTGTCATATGAAATTATGAATCATGATAAAGTATCTTAAATGTTACATCTTAATATTAGTTGCAGCTAAGAAACTAAAGTGAATTTTTTAAAAATTGTGACTGAGTCACCAACACCAGAACAAGAAGTCAAGCCACCCTCCTGTCCAATCCCCGCCCCCCATTTCCTGCACTTACCTCATCTGATCTTTCTTTCTCCCATATCTTATATTGTCTGTCTCTGCTCACTAGCATACGAGCTACTGGAGAGCTGGGATTCTGCAGTCTCGTTCGCTGCTTGTGTCCCAGCTCCTAGAATACCCCCTTGACCAAGCGGGGTAGTAAGTCAGTAAGTAATTGAGGATTGGATGGAGGTTTACATGATGGCTTACTAGTCAGCAGATATGAAGAGGAATTGCATAAGCTAACCGCTGGCCTGGACAAGGGGTGATGTGGGCATTTCTCAACTTTCAGGCAGCACTATACACCCACTGCAGCCCAAATAAGTGAGCTCTTTAATGAAGGTAGGCAGAGCAGGCCTGGGGCTGGAGACATGGGCCAGATAGTGGCCAGCAATGTTTCCTCCTTACTGTTGGGGTTTGTATGTCATTCACAGGACATTTTCCCCTTCCTTTTTATTAAGGTGAGACTTGCCTAACATAAAGTTATCTTAAAGTATGAGGTTTGATAGCCTTTATTACATTTATGACTTGTACATCCACAAGCTGTATCTAGTTCTAAAACATATTTGTCTTTGTCAGCCTAAGATGAAATCTTGGACATGTTAGGTAGTTAAAACCTTCCTTCACAATCTTTTATGAGCTCCTGAAAATCACTATTGTTCTTTCTAACCCTATAGATTTTTCTAATCTGAATGTTTCATATAAATAGAATCATGCATATGTGACCCTCTGTATCTGGCCTCTTTCACTAAGCAAAATGTTTCTGAAGCTTGTTGTAGTGGGTATTAAGATGTCATTCCTTTTTAAGGCTGGGTAATATCCCATTATGTAGATAATACCACAGTTGTTAATCCAATCATCAGTTAATAGACTTTGGGCTGTTTCCACTTTCAGCTAGAATAGTGCTGCTGTGAACATTTTTGTCCAACTGTGTCTAAGTCTTTGTTTCAATTCTTTTGGATATATAACTAGGAATAGAATTGCTGGCTACCCACTTTTTTTGTGTTTCTCCTTTTCGCAACATGCCTATTTGACTCCAATAACTCTGCCAATTGGCCCACAGAGAAAATCAATAACCTCCTTTAAGGATCTGTGAAAGGACCTGACATTACAACCTAAATTTGGCCAAAGCTGAAAACGTTGGCTGTCTGAAGGAGCTGTGTAAAGAAGAAGCTGCCCAAAGTGCTTCCCTTGTCCTGAACAATAATAACCACAGTCTTTGATGGGTTTGCATTGTGTGCATGTGTGTGCGTGCATACATGCATGTGTGTGTGTAAATCATAAACACAGTTGGCCTGTAGATTAATGGGACAGCATCTGCACATTCATCCAACCATGGTTCAAGAATACTCAGAAAAAGATTGCGTCTGTTCTAAATATGTACAGACTTTTTTCTTATTATTCCCCAAACAATAGTGCATAACAACTTTCTACCTTATTGTAGGTATTGTAAGTAGAGATGATTTGAAGTACATAGGAGGAAATACTTAAGTTATCTGGTATTACTATGCTAGTTTCTATGAGAAGCTTAAGCACCTATGGATTTGGGTTTTGGGAGGTAGAGTTCTGGAACCAATTCTCCATCAGAACCTAGAGATGACTATGTGTAGATTTAAGGGCATCTATGAAACCATTTCAAAAAGGCAAGGAAGCAGTGGCTTTTAACTTCTTAATCCCTTGTGGGAAGTCTTTCAACAATTGGTTTATTTACATTAGTTACCATGTAGGCATTATTTAGGACAAGTTTTACAAACAGAAAAACAAAGGAATAAGTAAAAAGGATTTGACACTAACCAAGTTTAAGGTCAATTCACTGAGTTAGACCTACCACTGTACTTGATGATTGGATTTGAAGGCTGTTTTCCATTGTGTGGATGCCCTGTGGACTGAATTTGGAAACATTTCACTATGGCAGTTTTAAGTCATTAAGTCATTGCTGGCTTTGATTAGTACTCATTCTAAGAAATAGATGCCTTTCTAACAACAAGTATGACAGATTTCCTTTTTTTGGCAAAATGTTCTACTGTGGGAGAATTAAGCATGTGTGCTTCAGTGTATGTGTTAGTGGGGAAGAAGCTGTGGTCAAACCTGAAACAAGAACTACTTAAAACATAGGGACGCATAACGTACCTTTTTCTCTCACCTTGACATTGTAATTCAGCTCCTGAGTGTTAATGGCGCACGTGCAGCAGTACTCAAAGTGCCTCTGCTTGGGCTGGGGCGTAGATCTGTGATCAGAGCTCTTGCTTGGGAAGTGTGAGGCCTGGGGTTTGGTCCCCCAGCACCACATAATAGTTGGGCGTGGTAATACTTGCCTGTAATCCTAGAGCCCAGGAGACTGAGGCAGGAGGATTGCTGTGAATTCCAGGCCAGCTTGCCCTAAACAGTAAGGTCTGGTCTATACAGCAAGATCCTATATCTAAATAAATAAATAAATAAATAAAAATAAAAATTCAAATGCCACTCCCAGACAAGACTTCCACGTCTCCGCTTCATCTCCCGGCTGCCTGGAACAGCCACAGCCCACTCCTGCTGCCTCCGTCTCGAATTTTTCCTTGCCAAGGTCACTGACAATGGAGTGATCGCATGGCGATGGAATAGCTGAGATATTTCTCTATCCATAAATCTAAGTGGGAGCCTTACCCGAACCTTGCTTTCATTATTTTTCTCCAGAATCCTGAGATCAACAACTCTGCAAGCCAGCTTGTTGTTTTGATTTTTTAGCTGTCCTCTCCATCAGTCTTCCGGGGTTTGAACTAGTGACAGTTTTCGTAAGAAAGCTAGCTTGGCATTTTGAGGCTTGATGCACACTTTAGTCATATATGCAGGACTGCAAGGAGGCATCTAGAATTTTAGTGCCTAAGCCTTTTTAAAAAATTGTAAGCATTCCTAGGAAAACTCCAAGGTTTAAATTCTATGGTTCCAAGAAAAGCTCTCTTCTCATCTCCACACAACCAATAATTTTTAGGATCTAATAGTTTATAAAAAATGCAAAAATGCCTTTGCTCACCTGGCATCACTGTGTAATCCTCTTCCAAAGTGCACGATTGTTGTTTAGAATTCCGGGTCCGCAGGTGGCAGAGTCCAGAGGAACCGGAGCACGAGGCCAACTGCGCAGATTCTGAGCAGCAGAAGATGGAATCCTGGCTCCACTATCTTTGCTGAGTTTCCACAACTGTAAAATGGAAGTATGAAGCCTCACTAGACAGGCTTTGTAGCTGAAAGGATGAAGTTTGCAGATGTGAGTGCTTAACTTATCAAGGAACATTATAAAGGGATGTTTTTTTCTCTGTCTTCCAAGGCAGGTGTCAAGTCCCTGGGCTTTGCTCTTGGTCTGCTAAGGGAGGCTACAAAATCCAGCTTATCTCATCATGCACACCCATAGTCCATTTAATTGGAAAATTCTCGTGAACTCAGTTTTCTCTTTGCCCAGCACCACATAAGCTGGGCGTGGTGGTGCACACCTGTAATCCCAGCACTTGGGAGGCTGAGGCAGGATTGCCATGAGTTTGAGGCTGAGGCAGGAGAATTGCCATGAATTCAAGGCCAGCTTGGGCTACATAAGGAGATCAAGATCCACCTGGACTACAGAGCAAGAGCAAGTCCCTGTCTCAAAAAGGTCTTAATTTCATGGGATGTCCAAGGATAAAGTGAGGTTATCAGTGTGTGTTATCAACTATTCTTATTACTAGCAGAGTAGTTCATGTTTATTATTATTTTTGCTATCATTTAAACTCTCTGTCTACACTAGTTTTCTTGCTTCTCAATCCTTATCAAAGGAAGGAAAGAAAAAATTGTTGGTCACCACTTCTCATAAGAATTTACAAGAAAAACTTTTCTTCAGACATACTCATTTTCATTTCAGACTCAACTACTGACTTAGCCATGCCATGTACGATTCAATCCGTTCACTAGAGAGAAAGCACCCTAGAACTCCACCCTCAGGCCAGCACTAATTTCCTGCGTGACCTTGGGCAAATCACGTAAACTTTTTGTGCCTCGGTTTCTTCATGTGACAAGCAAGAGAACTGAATTAGCATCTCGTTTAATGCTTAGGTGACATATTTAAAATCCCTCCATTTGTTTGTACCTATGTATACCATCCTTTATAATAAATACTTTTTACTCAAAACCATTTTGTAATTAACTCAATTAAACCTCTTAAAAGTTTTTTTTCTATGAGATAATGTGCAGAGTGCTGCAGGGAATTAGCAGCAGACAGAACTGGAAAGTGCAGACCTTGGCCCTCAGGGGCAGGTTTGGCTCAGATGACATCCTTGCTCAATCACCCAGATCTAATGTTCTACGAAAGAGCTCCCGGGCCTGTACGACTGCTCAGGGGGGCAGGGAGGCATAGCCCACCTTTCTCACTGCTCAAGGATGCTCTTGTCATTCTTTATTCAAATGTCTCTGTGTTACTTTGCTTCAGACATTATTCAAAAGTAGATCAAAGTTAAACAAAATATTTTCAATGGTTCTTAATAATAAAAGTCTTTCTATACATAACTGTATAGAAAGGTCAAAATTGTTAAATTCTGTCTGACTTTGTGACATTATGACATTTGATGATCTCAGTACTTTTCCAATGCTTACGTCTGGAAGCTATCATATATTTTCCCCATGACTGAGAGTTAGATTTCCCTTTCCTTCTTTCACCTAAATTTCTGAGAGCCTTATGATTCTCATATTCATGGTGTTGATAAAGCTTTCAAAGCTTGATCAAAGCCTTTTAAGATTTGATAGAGCTTTGGGCAAAACCACAGACCTATCATTAGGAAAGTGAACTGATTCTTCAGAATCTATCTTATCCAAAGAATAATTCTTGGCCTAAACTTCTGGAAGAGCCATTTTGAATGAATTTGAAAAGGATCCAATTGCCTAGATGGCCTATAAAGAAAAAGCATCCTCATATCCTCTGAAGGATCTGTTGTGGGAAATGATGATCATACAACATGTACTAAGCATGTTACCAACATCATCATCATAATATTAATGTTCCACTTGAACGAAAAGGCCAGTGAGGCTCTGGGAAGCTCAGGGACTCGCCCAAGATCACACAGCTTGTGTAATAGTAGTAGAGGCGACATAAGAACCTAATTGGACAGCGCAAGTTCATGCTCTTTCATGTGCTGCCGTTGTCTTTGGTTACTCTGTGATTTCTCACCCATTGCTCTGTTGTTACTGAGAACTTTAAACAGTGAAAGCCAGAAGGTAAATAAATTAACATGCATGGGGACATTCGTGTAGAAAGTAAGGAGTACTGTGAATGGAATACAAGTGGAAATGTGAACATGATGGCTGCCAGGGGACTGTAGACAGGGAATGTGATGACACGGGACCAACTCCAGAGGAAACCCACAGCCTTCAAGATGAGCTCTCAACCCTGTGATGTGGGACCTTGGGACATCAGGACCTACACCGGTGCCATCAGACTTGGACCCCATCTCACATGTGACCTTTCCTGGCCTTGAAATCCTCTCACTCAGCTGGGGAGAAAATATTGACCAGAAATTGCAAGACAAGTTTTCTCTCTATCACTCCAAGGAACATGAGAATATGTGCAGTGAGCAGGAATCCAGTAGATATCTTCCTCTTTCCTATCTAGCTGAGAGACCCAGAGACCTTTATGTGGCTGATTTTTTTTTTTTTTGGTTAATTTTTTTTTTTTTTGGTCACTTGAAGAAAGAATACTTGTCTAAGTGGGGTAGTTTCAGCATTAGCATTGAGATAAAAGAATTCTACATAATAGATTATCCCAATGTATTATGATCCAATTTAATATTTTTTTAAACTTCACAATAGCATGAAAGTGTTTTTTCACTTGTTTTTCACTTCAGTATAGTGTTCAATAAATTGCAGGAGAAAATGGGCTTTCTATTAGATCGTCTTACTCAACCTTAGGTACTGTGAGGTAGATTTATTCATTCAGTACCAGGAATTGAACCAAGGGGCTTTACACCAAGTTGCATCCCCAGGTTACTTCCCCAACTCTTTTATTTTTCATTTGAGACACTAAATTTCCCAGGCTAATCTTGAACTTGGAATGCTCCTGCCTCAGCCTCCCACAGTGCTGGGATTATAGGTGCACACTACCACAGTTACCTTAAATGTATTTTTGACTTGCAACATTTTCTATATAACAATGAGTTTATCACAAGTTATCCCATCATGAGTTAAGGAGAACCCGAAATATTTTTATTAGCATTGTGTCAACCTATTGAAGAACACAAATGAATTGTGGCTTTTGCTTCTTGCTCCTCAGGATGCAAGAAAGGAACATCTGGAACTGGCTGGAGGGCTAGGACGGATGGGGAATGAGTTTTCCATTGAGTAGGGTAGGAGTAAGGGCAGGACTGATACAATACTAGGGAAGCTGGTGAACCTAAGCAGTCCTTCTCCCCCAAATCTAACATGCTATTACACAACAGGTTGGGGATCCTGCAGGCCCAAGGAGACACTGACAGAGGAGAAGATTAAAAATCTCAGGAATCCATCTCTTTTTACTTTTATCTATTTGTCTGCATTGCTTCTATTATTTAGAAAAATTTGAAATAAAATGTTTTAGAACTCTCCTTATTGGGGCTTCACACAATAGAAACAATCTAGGTATATACTCATCCTGAGTACAGTATGAACCTATGTGTTTGATCAATTTAAAGTCATTCATGAGACTACTTTAGTACCTGAACTTTGAAGATCCTGATCTGAAGTGGCTTGTTATTTATCACCCAAGTACAGGCTTTGACTCTGAGTCTTTGGTCTGCAAAGTGGAACAGAAATACTATGTGGTGCATATGTGGAAAGGTCAAACTCTTAGAAGAATGAGTCTTTTGGAATATATTGACAAATTAGGAGATCACATACTCTCTACCAAGGCATTCTGCATTCTTTGACATTCCCTGGATCAGGAAAGGTTCTCAGTCACATAGCCTTCAAGAGTAGGTAAGTATGCTTTGCTACTGCCTCTTGTTTGCCAGGACAGACCTATAAACACTTGAAATGCCCAACTTCACAAGCATTATTCTACCTGCTGGCAACTCAACCTTGAGAGCAAACTCATCTTCTAGGACCCATGGAAAGGGATATTCAAAAGCCACTGACAGGCACCAAAAATGACTAATAGTGATCAAGACATTTGCAGTCCTCCTACCTTTACCCATTACTCCCAGTAGGATATAATGTGGGTTGAGTCCTGTCTGGCAAAACAACTGGCTTACTGAGAAAAATAGTTCCTTTGTGCCATTTTCTGAATTGTGTTTTAGATAAAAAAAATTAAATTCAGCCTTTATGACCTCCATATTCTTTTTCATACAATGTCTAAAGTAAAGGTGCTGTCTGCTGCCAATTGAAGAATTTAGATTTGAGCCTTTACTGAGATTTAGCAAGGGATGGTGTGATGTTAACATGGTAACACAGCCCAATTAATCAAATTACCTATGGGAATCTCTTATTGGCAGGAAGAAGGATTCTGGGTCGATTCACAGTGTGGTGTGAGTTACTGTGAGTAATGAACCACATAACCTCATAAAATTCCTCAGTTTGGGGACTGGAGCAATGGCACAGCAGCCCTAGGTTCGATTCCCCACTGCCATACAATATGAGTGAGGCATGCACATCTATAATCTCAGCACTCAAGAGGCTGAGGCAGGAGGATTACCATGAATGAGTTCAAGGCTAGCCTGGGCTCTATCGTGAGTTCTGGACCAGGCATGGCTATAAATTGAGACCCTGTCTTTAAAAAAAAAGAATTCCCCCATTTTGGATCATATCTCTTTATTAACAGAAAATGTATTTGTCTGAGTTCCTGTGGTTCTCTCTCAACAGAAATTATATCCAGTTCCTGGTCATCCTGGACAAAGAAATACAGTAAGTGTGCTGATAAACAAAAGTGATAAACAGGCAAGAACTTTCTTAAGAAGACACCCAATGTGAAAGAAATAGCCCCCAGAATCAGCAAATGGAATTATATGAAATTTAAAAGTTTCTGCATATCAGAGGAAATGATCAGTGAAGAGAGAACTGACATAGTGGGAAAAATTTTCACCACCTATATCTCAGATAGAAGGCTAATAACTGGAATATACAAGGAAGTGAAGAAAAACAGATCCCTCAAATTCAAAGACCCAATTAAAAAATGGGCAATGAAAGTGAATAGGCAGTTCTCAAATGAAGTTCAAGTCATATGTGGAAAGATGTTCAACCCCCTTAGCCATTAGAGAAATATAAGATACCATCACTAAGATACCATCTAGCCCCAGACAGAATGGCATATGTCAAGTACTTGAGCAGCCATCAATGCTGACGAAGCTGTGGGGGCAACGGCACCCTCTTACACTGCTGATGGGAATGTAAACTGGTACAACCACTATGGAGGGTGGTATAGAAATTCCTCAAAAGGTTGAAAATAAATATCTCCTTTGATCCAGTGATGTCTCTTCTGGGAACCTTTCCAATAGATTTAAAAGCATCATATAAAAGAGATATATGTATACCCATGTTTATAGCAGCATAATTAACAATAGCTAAAATGTAGAAAATACAAAAATACTTATTAACAGACCAATGAATACAAAAATTGTGGTATATGTACACAATGGAATACTACTCACCTATAAAGACAGATAATTTGAAGCTTTTGTGGGTAAATGGATGCAACTTGAGACTATCATGCTCAATGAAGTGATTCAGACACAGGTTAAATATCAAGTGGTTTCTCTAATATGAGAAATGCAAAATACAGGCACTTCATAGAACTAAATATGGGGGATAATGGGAGTCAGGAGGGCAGTGAAAAGGTATGAGAGGGTCCAAAAACAGAGACGGTGGGAGTTTGTAACTCTGATACAATATATATGTGTGCACAAAATACTCAAGTTCAATGTAAACCTTACGTGTTGCATACATACATAGTAATAAAACAAGAGAAAAAAAATGTGTCCTTTGCTTTTCAAAATTGAACACTTTGCAAATGGGGCAAGAATTGTAATTATGCTAAATTATGCTTGCCTTTCCAACATTAACAATATTTTTGGGAAGAGCCTTCAAGGCGATTAAAGTGGTCACAGGAAAGAGGACTAAAGAGTACATTGGGTGATGAAGGGAGGCAGGTTAATTGTGAAATTACTTCCCCTGGAAATCTCTAAATAGTTTCAGTGAAATATTTCACTAAGTGGGGTGAACATATTTTATTTTATCCTGCCTACAATTCTGGCCCCTCTCTTCCTTGGGCAGAACCCACTGCATGAAGGTCAGGGCCTGTTGTTCCTGTCCCATCCCGGATGTCACATGAGCGGTATGTAGTTGGTATTGCACCTGAGCCAGACCAAACACATTCATCCTAGGGTCATTTACATTGGCAAAGCTAATTAGCTAAGACTGCCAGAACAGAGTGTACCAGACACAACCAATTAGGAAGCTAGATACTCGGCATGCCATTCCGGGCGAGGTCAACTTCTCAAGTAAGTGCTATAAAGGGACAATGAGTTCAGCAGATGCGAGAAGTAGCGAGAGGATGAATGCAGCAGCAGAATGAATGAAGAAGAATGGACAAAAAGATGCTGTGGAACAGGCAAGCCAAGGCCTCCAGAGTCAGCATCATGGTTACAGGATGAGGACAAGGACAAAATCGAGAGCCTGCTAAGAAGACGGCAGCAGCCGGTGACAAGGTTAAAGGGCTCGGACAGGCATTAAAAAATGGTGGTACAGTACACATGAAGGATGGTGGTGGGTTGAGGTGAGTTTTTGTGATGCAGCCGTGAGGACAGGCTGATGAGTTAGATGGGGGTGGCAGGAGGGGAAAAGGACAGTTGCAAAAGGAAGATCAGTCAGAGAACTTCTGGAGGCGAGACGAGATGGAGGCTTCTTGGGGTGTGCGCAGAAAGTAAGAGTCCTGAAATCATTTTGAAGAAGATGGTGGAGAAGGAAAAGAAGCCCCAGCCTGGAGGAGGTGCCGTGAGAGGCAGTTGGGAAAAGGAGGCCCAAGGGGAAGAGGAGGGCAGGACGCTGTCTGGAGGCCAAGAGAGGAGAGGCTTCCAGCTCTGCAGACACGCCCAGCAGGCGCATCAAGGAGAAACAGCCACTAGGCTTTCGTACATGGAGATCATTGGTGCTCCAGACACATCGAAGGCAGCAGGGAAAGTTTTGGGGCAGAAAACCAGCTGAGGAGAATTGAGAAGATACGGATCACAAGGTCAGTAAAGGCTGGAGGTGGCTTTTGACTCAGTTTCTGCCCTTTAACCAGCCACTCTTCCACACTCCACTCTAACACCATGTAGGGATATTGCTAGATGAAAAAAGACACAAAGTTAAGGGCCATTTTTCTTCCAAATGGCAGTAATCAGGGCCCTGTGGAAGCGCAGTCCTTCCCAGCCTGGGCCTCCTCTGCAGGGATGAAGTCATCTGTGCCAGCACAGGTGTAGACTGTAATTGCTTTTTCAATCTTTTGAGTAATTCTATAATCAGCCTATTTGTCATCTTCTTATCTTAAACAAACTGCCTCTAGAATCTTAAAAGAATAACAGCTACATTCCAGAGGGTCAGATTTTGCCCGGGGAATACAGACATCCCAGGAAAGTCCGTGAAATGTCTGGCCGGGAGAATGATCGGGACTGGAAGTGTTGTGCTGTGTAAAGAGCCTTGAGCGCACAATGTTATATCATACAATATCAGGCTGGCCACCTAAGCTGGCTCAAAGGGGAGAGCCAATCAGAGAGGTGCCCACGGGCACAGAACATTATTCTATGTGCTATTCTAGAAGGAATTGCCAGCTCATTCATTTTCTGTACAAACTGCTTCAAAGAAAATGTGAGGTTAATTTTTTTTAAAGGATAAACTTAATAACCATGTCAGAGACATCTCATCTCCTTGGGCTGACTTTTCTTGAATAAAAATATACTATAAAGTCTAGTTTTAGTTATTTCTTGTTCAAGGCCATAATTTACATGAAATGCCAATAAATTTATGTCAGTGTGAGGAGCATGTGCTACTCTTATCTAAATCAAGAGAAACCTTGGAGTTTTGCTAAGTTTACACACAAAAGCCAATGCCAGCCTCTAGGTATAAACCAAGAGCTCCTTGCAGCGAGTGCAGCTCTATCAGCGCCTTTGCCTCGAGTTGCCAGGGAGGCCACGTGCATGCTTCTGATAAATACCCTAATAGTAGCACCCAGCGTCCTCCAGGTGGAAAGCCCATGGCTTTGCTTAGAGAGTAGTTCGTGCTGAAGGTGCGAGGTCTGCTCAGGAGGAAAACACCTTGATTAGGAAGCTGCATGGCCTCAGCTGTCCCCTTTTCAGGGCAAAGTTATTCCCCAGCTGCCCTTGTAAACAGCTTTACCTAATAGGCAGCTGAGCTATAAGACAGGCCCAGTTGTGGAGCTCAGCACGCCCAGCTTTGGCCTCAGAGAAGCAGCGCAGAGAGCTCCAAGCAACGTAAGGGTAAGTCACCCAAAAAGGGGCCAGAGCCTCATCCTCCTCGTTCATAAACGTGAAGTGGTAGAGGGGCAACAAAGCCCTGGGGGAGATTTGGCAGAGGGTAAAGTGGGGTCTGCTCTGGAGAGAAGGTGAGGTGGGGAGAGGTGTGGCACCCCGCAAGGCCCTCCCTTGCAGAGGGCAGGAGGAGGAAGCGTCTTCCTTGGCAAAGTACGTGAAACCACCCGAGCTAGAAAGGGGTCCAGCCCCCCTGAGACCTGCTTCGTCCTTTGGACTTCCGTGCTGTCCCACTGCTGTGGTTCTGCCCATGTGGCCTGGAGGAGGCCAGTGGGGCTGGCTGCCTGAATAAGGCACATGCGTTGTCCACACACCGTCTTTGGGGGCCTCCAAAGGAGCCGGTGCTGCACGGGCGTGGCTCTGCCTGAGCTGTCGTATCAGATCTGGAGCACAAACCCCTCAGCTGCTGCAGTGGGCTCCTCTGGGGCCATCTCGGAGTACCTTTGGTTTAATGGAGGTGAGGAAGCTTTGGCCTCTGCTGGGAAGCCAATGGGACTAGAATGCTCTCTGGCAGCAAGGAGCTTAGCAAGCCAAGCGTGGGCTCCGAGTCCAGCCGTGGCCACCTGTGGCTCCGTGACCTCGGGCAGATTCCTTGGCCTCAGAGAAGACGAGAATTGCATTACAGAGATGGGGAGAATTAAATAGATTAAAGTTGCATAGTATACTAAACAATATATTAAAATCATGCATTCAAGAATTGACTTAAGTTTATCTAGAGCCTCATTTCAAACCCCGTGTAATAGGAGGAAAGTCCTGGGTTAGGACTGCCCAGGCAGAGCCACGTTGTCTGCTTAGTGGTAAAGCTCGTGAATCCTATTAGCCCTCAGGGCGGACACCTGCATACAATCGACACTGTACTCAAGGCAGGTTAGTTCCAGGACTCACTGAGGATACTAAATCTGAGGACATTCAAGTCCCTGTAGAAAATAGCGTATAGCCACGTGTTTTGGCACACACCTGTTCTCCCAGCACTCAGGAGGCTGAGCCAGGAGGATCTGTGTTAAAAGATCAGTTTGGATAACTGTAAGATCCTGTCTCAAAAATAAGAAATAGGGAAGAAGGAACAAGAGGAAAGGGGGAAAGAGTAGAGTATTTGCATAGAATCTGCCCACATCCTCTCACATACTTTGTCTTCTGCAGGTTATTTATCAATACAACACTCACTACAATATAAATGCTACATAAATAGCTGTCCTACTGTCTTGTTTAGGGCACAGTGACCAGGAAAAAGTTCTGAACATGATCAGTACAAATGCAATGTTTTCCAGAACAGCTCAGTCTGTGGTCAGTCAATCCTGCAGATGTGGAACTTACAAATACAAAGAACTGACTTATTTGAATCACCTGGAGAGCTTTGCAAACTGTGGATGACTCAGAAAAGTCTGACTGGGGAAAAGACTGGCCAACAGGATTTTAAAAAGACTCCCCCGTGTAATCAAATATGCTGCCAAGATTGAGAACCACAGTCCTTGAGTGATTCAAACTTGCTGTTGTGACTCTTAGTGATTATTTGTTGTACTGAGATGGACCTGGACATTGTTTCTTAAAGCACCACGTGTGCTAGTAATGTGCAGCCTGGACAGAAAGAATCATTGATTTGATCAGTGGTTCTCCAAGGAGCATCCCTAAAGCACCTGCAGCATTACCTGGAAACCTGGGAGAAAAGTGCACGCCTGACCCAGGATCCCTGTGTTGATTTTAATCTGCAGTGTAACACAATTTTAGCAGGGGGACATACATATATTTATAAATTGCAGTTCTTTCTTGTCAAGGCTGTACTGCAAATGGAAAAACAGGGGGCCTCATCTCTCAATTCCCCCTCCTTTTCTAGAACAGGGTCCTCGTGAACAGGCTGCTTCTGTATTTGTCATTAGAGATAGATAGAGGAATATGTTTGGCAGAGGACAGATTGTTGCCCACCCACCAGCAATTAAGTGCCTGGGTGAAGAAAAAAAAATAGGGTTGGGCGAAAAGCATAAAGGTCTGTGGATTTCGAGTAGGTTCCATGCTTGTACCACTTTTCAGCTCTGTGATGCTTCATCTGCCGGGCCTGTCTAAACAGTTGCAGTACATCTGGCATTTTTAAGTTTTAGTGTCTAACTTTCACGGAGCCCAGGCCAGAGTCTTCTGGTAACTAGGTAACAATTCCAAACCATGGGTAACAAGTTAAAGCCAGTGTGTAAAATCCCATTTTGAGTCTCTCTTTTGCCTAACTACCTTTTGAGACTCCATAGTGAGCGCTGGAGGAGGAACATGAAGGAGTTGTAAGACACACAAAATGACCGTGGAAAAATCAAACAACATCATCAAATCTGAAGGCCAAGGTGACCTGCAGCCCACATCCAGGATTGCTCCAACTACAGGCGAGGACAAGGGAGAAGCCTCTCCTGCTTCTGCCTTTCTTCCTATGAGATATAGTTTTAGGGGACAAGTCACATGAAGGGCTGTGTTAACATGGACCCCCAATCTCATGTTTCACAAAATCACTGTTAAAGCAAAAGAAGGCAATCACACCTCCTTAGGGATGTAAACATTTTCCTTGAAGAACGGCTCAAAGGCATTCGACAAAGCAAGCTTCTTAAAAAAGATTTTGACATGAGGAGCTTGTGTTTTGGCAGCCCTTTGGTCCCTTTGGTGCCTGAGGCTATCTGCGTAGTGTGAGGAGGATGAGAAGAGGAAGGCAGGAGAGAGAACAGGTCCCCACCTCAACACAGGTCCCAGTCTCCACAGAGACATGCCTGTATTTCCCGATGCGGGGGTGGGGTGGGGTGGGACATGCAGCTCCTGAAGCATTTCTTGAAGTGCTAGTTTAGCTAGGGCACCGTGCAAGCCTATAATCCCAGATGCTCAGGAGTTCAGGGTAGAATTACAAGTTCAAGGTTATTGTAGGCAACTTCAAAAGACCCTGTCTCAAAAAAAAAAAAAAGATACATTGGGGGTGGGGGTAAGGTGGGGAGTGTAGCTCAGTGCAAATTATCTCAGTTAAATCCCCAGTTTAAAAAACATTTTTTTCAAGTGTTCTTGCCTCAGAGATTCTGATTCAGTGGGCCTAGGGGAGGACCAGAGGATCCTTTACAGAAATTTCCACACTGAACTGATGATTAGAAGAAATCTTTAAGAAACGTGGCTATGTGGGAATTCCGTTAAACTCACTCCCAAACACGTAAGAGGATAGTACGGTTTCTTGGTATTTGTGGGCATTTCCTGCACCACATTATCTTGAGTATAAAATAGGGTGTCACCAAGGACCATCGCCATCTTCCTTATGCTGTCTCCCTCAGTCTCTCCAGAGCCCATAGAAGGACCCTCCTCTACCTAAGACAACTGTCGCCTGAAGGAGGCGCATTTCCTGCTCTGCACTATCGGGACACGGTCATGAAAGCCACCTAACGACCATCCTAGCCAGGGTCTCCTGTCGTCTGCACTGGCCCTGATGACTCTGATGGAGAGCACTGCTAATCCGTCCAGTTGTGACCAGGGACCCAGCCAGGCTCAGCGGATGCCTGTTGCTGGCAAGGCCCTGGGCTGGCTTTCAGCTGCCTGTAAAGCCTGCAGAAGATGTGGGTAATCCCTCTGTCCACTGGGTGACACTGTCCAGAGTGCACACCCGGAGCCAAGGCTGCAGAACACCTTATCCTGTATTCAGAGGGGGAGGGGAGGATCTGCCCTAAGAAATCTTTCTTTGGCAAATAGGTTAACTGAAGACGAGAGGCCTAGAATGTTCCTATTGATGCACAAGGAGCTAAGCTGCTGTGCCTTATAAAGGAGTAGAGGGGCGCTGAGGTCAGCAGCAGAGTGCTCTATGTTGGGCACCTCACCCCACTGTGTAGTTTAACTCTCCAAACCAGGCAGAAGCTAGCAATTATTAGACTTGCTCATTTCTGTTCATCTTGTAGCAGGAGAACTATTGCTATTTTTCTGAGTGTTACAAAGGTTTAGGAGATATTTTTTTTCATATCCCACCCTCTCAACCCCTCCCCACAAAGTCCATCTTCTTACTTTTTTCCATATCTCTTACTTTTTTTCCTTTTATTGATATGTGTAAGTGCAAAACTTAGAGTTTACATTGATCTTGAGCATTTTGTGCACATACATATCACGGCAAAGTTACAAATCCTTCCTCTCTCTCCTTTCTACCCTCCCTCCCCACCCCCCAGTTCCCATTATTTCCCACATTAAGTTCCATGAAATAATTGTGTTCTGGGTTTCTCATAACAGAAACCATTCGATATTTCACTTTCTGCTCTGACTCACCTTACTAAGCATGATGGCCTCAAGTTCCCTCCAGTTACCTACAAAAGCCTCCAACTTATTAGTCTTTATAGATGAGTAGTATTCCATTGTGTATAAATACCATAATTTATGTATCCATTGGTCTATTGATGGGTATTTTGGTGTCTTCCACATTGTTAGTTGTGCTGCTGTGAATCTCTTACATTTTTATGGATTGGTTTTCTCAGAAATAATATTTGATATTTAGCTTTCTGATCTGACTCATTTTGCGAAGCATAGTGGTCTCAAGGTGCATCCGTTTTCCTACAAATGACTCAAATCTGTCCTTCTTTATTGCAGAGTAGTATATGTACCACATCTTCTTTATCAAGTCAACTGTACTCGGGTATATTGGCTTCTGCCAAGATTTGGCAATTATAAGTTGTGCTGCTATAAACATGGGTATGCATGTATCACTCTTACATGATGACTTTAACTCTATGGGAAGATACCCAGAAGAGGTATAGCTGGGTCAAATGAAGTTTCAATTTTCAGGTTTTTTTAGGCTTTCCATAGGTGTTGTACCAGTTTACAGTCCTGCCGGCCACGTAGGAGAGTTCCTTTGCCCCCACAATCTGGCCAGAGTTTGTTTTTTGAGTTCTTAATTCCAGCCATTCTTACTGGTGTTAGATGAAACCTCAGTGTTGTTTTAATTTGCATTTCTCCGATGGTTAAAGATGATGAACATTTTTAAGGTATTCATTGGGCAATTGGAGTTCTTCTGAGAACTGTTTATTCATTTCAGACTCCTATTTTTTATTGGGTCCTCCATCTCCTAGCTAGATTGAATAGACAGTTTTTAACTACAATTTCAGCTTTTTAAGTGAGTCTACAAGGAGACAGCAGATCTTTTACTCATTGCCATCTTGACGTGGAGTCCTTGGAGATCTTTAAAAAGTATTTCCTTGTTCTCTATTATTGTTTGGATCTGAAATGTCCCCTCAAAGCCTCATGTATTTGAATGTGGTGGGATTCCTATGGAATGCTATAGGATGTGGGATCTGGCTGGAAAGAGCAGATGCTTGGGGCTTGACCTGGAGGTATTATATCAATTTGTTGAGATTGGGGGTTTCCCAGGACAGAATTTTCAGGTGTTGTTATTGACCTGTGGCCCAGGAAGTGAAGGAGCAACACCCACACAGGGCATAGGATGCCCAACTGGCAACTTGAACTGAACAAAGGAAGGAAGGAGAAACCTTGTTACGGCTTTTTCGCCGGGAAGGCTGCAGCGTTGCCTTAGTCTCCAACCATACATGCTTTCACTCACTTGGTTTTCTGTTATGCCATGAGCAGCTCTGAGCCACTACCATGTTCTTCCACCACTGCCAGCCATCCGTGAACAGAAGTAGACCTTCTGAAACTGTTAGCTAAAACCCTTGCTCTGGATAGATTCTGCTTGGGAAAGCTTTCAATTTCGACTGGCCGTGTTTAGTGATTTTCAACACTGACCCCCAACTCATTTTTTTTTTGCCCTAGGAATGAAACCCACTTGATCATGGTGTCTGATCTTTCTGATTACTTGCTGGATTCTATTTGGCAGAATCTTACTGAGAATTTTTGCATCTATATTCATTAAGGACATTGGTATATGATGTTCCTTCCAGGTTAAGTCTTTGCTTGGTTTTGGGATGCTAGCCTCCAGAAATTAGTTTAATAGTGTTCTTTCTCTTTAAACCTCATGGAACAGCTTGTGAAGCATTGGAGTTTGTTCTTCCCTGAAGTACTGAAAAAATTCTCCTTTGAATCTATCTGGTCCTGGACTTTTTTTTTTTTTTTTTTTTTGTATTACTGCTTCAATTTCTGTGTGTGTATAATGAGGCTATTTAAGGTTTTTATGTCTCCTTAGTTCAGTTTTGGTATGTTGTATATATCTAGGAAGTCATCCATTTCTTTCCAACTAGGACAACATGTCAGAACCCAACGGAACTCAAATTAAAACACAGAATATCAAACAAGCAAATTAGTTACCCCCTGTACTAATTTGATGTAGACATCCTTAGATGCTGGGGCTCACAGTCTGGTGAGTTCTGCTCAGGTACTGGTCCTGGGGGTTTCTTCTTTGTCCTTGTGTTATAATCCAGCTGGACCTGGTGGCCTTTAGATGGATAGATGGGCCCAGTAGGATTTCAGGCTGGGATCCTGCACAGCACCCGATAGACTTTGACTTAGTTCAGCCTCTGGGTGGGCCTGGCACAGTGCTAGATAGACTTAGGCCTGGGATGGATTCCAGGCAGGTCCCTGGAGGCATCTAAGCTGCTGGAGCCTTGAGAGGGTGCAGAGAGAGTTCGGTGGCATGGCACAGGAAGCACCTGGGCCTCAAATGGCTTCTTGGCAGATCCAATGGGGCATGCGAGTTGCTGGGAGCTTGGGAGGGTCCAGGAGAGGGTGGCAGTGAGGCGAAAGATGCACCTGTGCCTGGAATAGCTTGTTGGTGGGTCCCAATAGACTATTTTTGCATTTAATTCTTCTTTCCATTTTTTATCAGTATGCATTTGGGGTACAAAATGATTATATTAAACTCAAGAATTTTGTGCGCATACATATCACGTCAACTTTATATTTCCTTCCCATCCCCTTTTCACCCTCCCAACACCCCCATCCCTTCTGCCTCCTAACATCTCACCCATTTGACTCTTATTTATTTATACTCTCAATTTCTCGTATGAGAAAAAACATGTGATAGATTATTTTCTGAGTCTGATTCACTTCACTAAGCAGAGTGTTTATGGCAGAGTCGTACTCTATTTTGTATATATATGACTTTTTTATCCATTTGTGATAGTTTGGATCTGGAGTGTCTCCCGAAAGCCTCGTATTCCTATGGATACTGGGTAGAGCTGAGATGTGGGGCCTAGCTAGAAGGGGCAGACGTGTGGGCTTGACCTTGAGAGGCATGTGCTGGTCCTGCCCTTCCTCCAGTTCCTCTCTTTTCCACCATTCTGTAAGGATCTTTGCCCCAGGAACTTTGGTTCTAGCTCTAGCTGTGGCCCCACCATGTGATAATTTTCCAGTCACCCACCCGTGAATGGACTGTTACCTTCTGAAACTGTAAGCTACAATGAATCTTTCCTCCCTAAGTTGTGGATGTTGGTTATCGAGTCACAAAAAAAGTAGCTAGCACACCATTGGTCTATTGATGACTATTTTGGCATCTTCTATGATTTAGGTATCATTAGTTGTGCTGCTACAAACATGGGTGTGTATGTATCTCTGTTGTATGGTACGTTTAACTCTTTTGAAAGAGACTCAGAAGAGGTATCATTGGGTCAAATTGAATATCAATTTTCAGTTTTTTGAGAAATTTTTGTGTTGCTTTCCATAATGGTTGTACCAGTGTAAGAGTCCCACCAGCAATTAATTCCTTTTTACCTGCATAATTACAAGCATCTATTGCTTTTGTGAGTTCTTGATAAGAAAAAAAACCCACTCTCATTAAGGTAAGATGGTATCTCGGTCTTGTTTTAATTTTCACGTCTCTAATGGATATGTTGAATGTATTTTCAGGGATTGGTTGGACATTTTACATCTTCCTCTGAGAACTGTCTATTCATTATAATTGCCCATTTTTAATTGAGTCTTTGATTTTGAAGGGTCTGTTTTTCTTCAGTTCTTTGTAGATTCTAGCTATTAGCCCCCTGTCTGAGGAGTAGGTGGTAAAATTTTCTCAATTCCATTGGTTCCTACTTCATTCACTCTGTTGATTGTTTCCTTTTCTTTGCAGAAGTATTTCAATTTGCAGCAATCTTAGGAATCATAGTTGTTGGTGTTATTTCTTTTTCATCAGATGTTCTACTGAGAAAGTCTTTGTCTATGGTCTTGTCTTCTAAAGATTTACCTATTTTGTCCTCCAAGAGATTCAGTTTTTCTGTTTTAAACTTTGCTTTTATTTTAGCACATGGTAAAAGGTGTGGGTCTAGATTCATTCTTCTGCATGTGGATAACCTGCTCTCCCAGCACTCTTTTTAAAACTAGGCTATTGTTTCTGCAGAGTATGTTTTGACCCAATTGTCAGAAGACGACTCTGGGTACTTGAAGTTGTCTCAACATCCTCACTTCGGTTCCTTTGGAGGACTTGTCTTTCATGCCAATACCACTTGGTTTTTAATCACTATTGCTTGGTAATATAACTCAATGTCCATATTTATAATTCCACTTGCTTTTGTTTTGTTGCTCAAGGTTGCTTTGACTCAGTCTGAGTCTTTATTCTGAGTCTCTTCTGTTTCCACACAAATTTTAGGACTGTTTTCCTAGTTCTATGAAAAATGCTGTTGGTATTTTGATAGAAATTGCATTTAATTCGTGTGTCAGTTTTGGTAGTGTTGACATTTTGACAATAGTAGTTCTGCCTATCCAGGAACAGGGATGTCTTTTCCTTATCTAAGGTCTTCTTTAATTTCTTTTTTATTGGCCTAATACAATTTTCATTGTACAGGTCCTTCATTCATTAGCTAGGTTTATGCCGAGGTATTTAATTTTGTAGGAAGACTATTGAGGATAGGCTTATTTTTCTCACCTCTTTCTCAGTGAGTTTATTGTGAGTGTACATAAAAGCTATTGATTTTTGTATTAATTTTTTATTCCACAACTTGGCTGAATTTGTTAATTAGTTCTAAATCTTCTGGGGAAGCTTTTGAGGTCTTCGATATGGTGAGTTATTTCATTTGCAAATAAGAATAATTTAACTTCTTTTTCCAATACATATTTCCTTTATTTTGTTCTCTTGCCTGATTGCTCTAGGCAGGTTTTGGAGTACTACATTAAAAAAGAGTGGTGGGAGTGAACAGTCTTCTCTTCTCTCCAATTTAAGGTGAATTGATTTCAGTTTTTCCCCATTGATATAATGTTGACTGTTAGTTGGGTATGAATAATTTCTAGCAGATTGAAGCAAGATTCTTCTATAACTATTTTCCTCATTTTTAAAATCATGAATGGATGTTGGATTCATGTCAGATTTTTTCTGTATCTATTGAGGTGGTCGTGTGATTTTTGTTCTTGCTTTTATTACATTAATTGATTTATGTACGTGAACCATTCTTGCATTCCTAGAATGAAGCCAACTTGATCATGGTGTGTGAAACTTTTAATGATTTGTGGAATTCTATTCACCAGCATCTTATTGATTCTGGCATGATGTGCTTACACTGTTGTTTGATTCCAGGAAGTTTTTATTTCATCATTGGTTTCTTCTGTGACCCATTGTTTACTCAAGAGAATATTATTTGGTTTCCACGTGTTTGTGTAGTTTCTGCAATTTCTTTTGCTATTGATTTCTAGTTTTATTCAGTTATGATCTGAAAGTATACAAGAATTATTTCAGTTCCTCTGTGTGTGTGTGTGTGTGTGTGTGTGTGTGTGTGTGTGTGTGTTTTCATTTTTTGAGGCAGGGTTTCATTCTGTAGTCCAGGCTGATCCTGAACTCGCTATGTAGTCCAGGCTAACCTCAAACTCCCAACAATCCCCCTGCCTCAGCCTCCCAAGTGCTAGGATTGCAGGCATGTACCACTACACTCACACAGCTTACGTGATGCTGGGGAATCAGATCAAATCCAGGGCCTTGTACTTCCTAGGTAAGTCCGTTAATTGCTGAGCTACAGTCACAGGCACCCTTCATATTTACTTACATATGTCTTACGACCTATGATATGGTTTATTTTGGGAAAAATTCTGTGCGCTGCTGAGAAAAAAAAGTTCAAGTTAGATGGAACACTCTGTAAGTATCAGTTAAGTACAATTGTTTCATAGCATAGTTTAGTATTTCTTGGTTAATTTTATGTCTAGTAGACCTGTCTATTCGTGTTAGTGGGGTATTGAAGTCCCCTAGAATAATGAAGTGAGGCCTATTTGTTCTTTCATGTCCAGTCGTTTCTGTTTTACAAAATTGTGTTCCCTGATGTTGTGTGCATATATATTGATAATTGTGGCTTCTTCCCATTGAATTGTTCCCTTACTCAGTTCATTTTTAATGAATAATAATTTTAATTCTAATAATGTTGTATTAGAATTTTATTAATTTTATTATTTCCCCCCATTTTATTGATATGTATATGTGCAAATTTCAAGGTTTACAATGAAGTTGAGCATTTTGTGCACCTACGTATCATGTCAAGGTGACATGGGCTTTCCCACTCTCCTTTTGTCCCTCCCCCTCTCCACCCGTCCCTCCTTCCTCCCCCGCCCTACACCCCTGTTTCACTTTGTCTTTCGTCTTAAGTTCCATTGGAGTTGTGATCTGGGTCTCTCATATCAGAGAGATCATTCGATGTTTCACCTTCTGCTTCTGACTCACTTCACTAAGCATGATGTTCTCAAGTTTCTTCCATTTGCATGTAAAAGCCTCCACGCTGTTGGACTTTATAGATGCACAGTATTCCATTGTGTATAAATACCACAATTTGCGTATCCACTGGTCTGTTGATGGGTATTTTTTTTTGCCTCTTTTGATCTGTTTTGACTTTAAATCTGCTATGTGTGGAAATAGTATAGCTACCCTTGCTTATTTTTTGGGTTCAGTCACATGAAATATTATTTCCTATCCTTTTATTTTCCCTCTATGTGTTTCTTTATGGATAAAAAAGCTTCTCCTTAAGGAAACAAATTATTGGTTTTTGGTTTTTGATCTAATCAGCTAATCTATATATTTTTAATAGGAGAGTTAAGACTATTAACATGGAACATTATTATAGTGGTATATTTACTATGTTCAGTCATTACAGTGTTGCTTCAGTGTTAATTATTTGATCTTCATTATTTTTGGATCTCTCTTTCTCTCTAAGACAGGGTCTCTAACTCTGTAGTCCAGGCTGCTCCTGAACTCTCTGTGTAGTCCGGGCCACACAGTGACTGAACCCACATCAGTCCTCCTGCCTCAGCCTTCCATTACCCTAGTTTTGTTATTTCCTTTGCCCTGGGATCTTTTGTTCTGTTAGTCTTCCCATCTCTAAGATTCTTTTAAGCATTTTCTGCAGTGAAAGGCTGTAGTCATAATATTTTTTTTTAGGTTGTCTACAGGATGTTTTAACTTCTCCCTTTACTTTGATGCATAATTTTGCTGTATATAGCACTCTGGATTGGCATTTACTTTCTTTCAGAACTTGACTGATTTCGCTCCATGACCTCCTGGCCTTCAAAGTTTGTGTTGAGAAATCTACAGTTATTCTGATGGGTTTGTTTTTGTAGATTACTTTCTGCTTTTCTATTGTTAGTTTTAGTATTCACTTTTTGTGTTGAATTCTAGTATTTTTTGACTGTAGTATGTTGTGGTGAGGTTCCTCTCTTTTTGTCCCTCTTGATAGGGATTCACTCTGGAATCCATGTTGGTCCTGAACTTGATATGTAGTTCAGGATAGCCTTGAACTCAGCAATCTTTCTGCCTCAGCCTCCCAAGTGCTGGGATTAGAGATGTGTGACACATGCCTGCCTTGTGTGATGCTATGAGTTGAACTGTGGGCCTTGTGCTTGCCAAGCAAGCACTTTAACCACTTAGACATACTGGTAATCCAAGACTCTTTTCTGGTCAACGTTATTTTGTGTTTTTATGCCTGCAGTACCTCAATATTAATTTCTTTTCCTAGATTTGGGTAAATTTCTGCTATAATTTTATTGAACATATTAGTGTTGCTCTCCATTTTCTCTTGCACTCCCATAATTCTGAGGTTCTCTTTGAGTCATCCATCGGCTGTTGTATCACTGTTTTTCTTGTCTTTTGTTTTTAAGTCATCACTAAAGATAGAACTCGATTCTTCATCCTTATCTTTGAGACCTGTCCTCACAATGCACAGATTTCAATGTTTTCAAATGAGTTTTTCTTCCCTGGAATTCAGCTTGAAATTCTTTCTTTATTTCTATGTCTCTACTTCTCCATTGCCTTGTTTATCTTTTTAATTTGTGTCTTCTGTATAATCATTAAGTTCTTTTAATCAATGAAGACTAGTATTTATTTGGTTAAATCCTCTTTGAACTCTCTGGACACCTCTTGCATTTATTTAAGCATATCTTATTTGAGCTAACTGGCCATGAGGTCCACCTGTTTTTTACTGTATTTCCTATAGGTTCCATTATAGGAGAACCTAATGGAGACTTAAGCATTTTTGCAAGTGACTTGTTGCCCTGTTTTCTCATAGCTCTATTGTTGTGGATTGTAGATCAGATAGTGTCGATGAACTCTGTCTCTACTACAGAGATTGATTCCATTGGATTATATCTTTCTTTGGAATCTCCATGAGTTCATTTAGATTTTAATATTTCTGTCTTTAATTGCTCAGTTATAAATTTAGTGGCTTTTCTCAATCACTAACCTTCTTACCTAATGTTGTCCACATTTCAGTGAGGGAGAAAAGGACTACAGTACTGTATATGGTGTAAGAACAAGCTAATTAATGGCATACGTTAGAAACCAAGATCAACATCTATGCCACCATCAACAAAATGAATGAAAATCTACAATAACATCATAACCTAAACCTAAAAAATCACTGACAAAACTTAATAACCAGCTTAATACTACGACTTCTCTACCTTTAACATGAAAGGCTCAGTCTACAAGATTAGTGTATCTACCTAAATAAACCTGCTCTTGATTTATCTAAAGATTCTACTAATGTCACTATTACATCACCATCAATAGTAAAATAGTCATCCTTACTGTTTACCTACACTTAACAAAACCACCAAAACCTTAATAGGTTCTAACCTTTTTACTCTCTTTAATAATGGGATAGAGATCAGCATTAACGATAAAACTTAAGAACCACTTGCTATTGACATTATAAGTTATCAACTCATACAACCATTCCACTCTTAATAGTAGAAGTGTGATCTGTACTACTGATACGAACTATCTAGGAACTTATTAGAGGAGTTTATCATAGGTGACACTATAGTATCTTGATAATACAAGTGTAGTGGGTATATATAGAGAGAGGACTGAGACAGAAGAGGTTGTAGTATAAAACAGAAGAGTAAACAGGCTAGAGAAAAGCAAGACAGGACTCTCACCCAAGACCAGAATAAAGTGGGTATACTTAAGCAATAGTGACAAAAGAAAGAAAAAACAAGGAAAGCTATGAATGAAACAGAGTATGTTTCCAGAATCTATAGAAAGGATTTTTGAATGAGGCATAAAGAACTATTTGAGAACAAAATAATGCAAAACCTAACAGCAAAAAAGAGAAAAAATACACATCAATACCATGAAAAACGCAAGTCCAAAATACCTACAGAGAACAACTGAAGTGAGTCTAAAGTCTAAAAACAAAATGTTCCCATGTTGTTTGAATGGGAAGTCTCTACGTCTAAGTCCTTTAATCTTCTGTATTAAGGAGAGTGTTGTACCAGTTTAATTTCTTCCAATGTCTCCATCTGCAAAGATGGACCACACCAACGTGTTTCTTGCAGCTCCTATGAGGTTAGGGTCAGCAAAAAAAAACCTGACTGGGTTCTACTCTAGTGGCAGGCAGGGATTGCTCTGTAGTCCACAGGCACTTACACTCCCACCCCCTGGGCAAACCACTTCCGGGTGACCCTGCTCTTCTGCCACCTGTGGCCTGAGGGTTGGAGGATGAGACCTCTGCTTTCAGACTTTTCTCAGTGAGCTCAAATCTTCCAGGAGGCTTAAAGTCTTCTTTCCTTTCTCTGCTAACAGCACTTTTCCCTCTGTGTCAGCTGGGATAGTCCTAGAATTCCCTGGAACATGACCTGGTGGGGTTGGACATCTCAAATTACGTTGCTGATTTGCCTGTCTGGGACTGCCTATAACAGGATTTGGCTGCAACTCCCACACTGTACCTGCAGCTCACCGTCCTTTTATCTCTGAGACTTCATGGCTACAGGGCTTTCCTTGTTCCTGCAGCTGGATTGCTGGCACTCTGGCCTGCCAACGTCCCTTTTGATCTGTCATGTCGTCAGTAGCTTCTCTGCACCGTGGAGGCTGCCATTTGGGTGGTAATTTTCTTCCTCCTTCCCCCTAACTCTGGAAACAACTGATCTTTTCATTTATCCACAGTTTTACCTTTTACTATATAGTTAGAATAATACAGCACATAGCTTTTTCAGACTGGTTTTTTTCACTCAGTAATATGCATTTAAATTTCTTCCACGTCTTCTCATGGTTTGGTTGCTTATTTCCCTGTAGCACTGAATTACATATTCCATTGTCTGAATAGTTTATCCACAGAAGGACTGAATATTCAAACAATAGCCAAACAACATATAAAAATAGAATTTTGCCCTACAACACACAGCAACTATGGTATTTAGCACTGTTATGTGTAATAAATAGCCTAGGAAACCAGATAAAGTCAGAAACTAGATTGCTATCTCTGGTGAAGTCCAGAAAGCTAAGCAATAACTTCTATAACAATAAGCCCAAAGCAGCCAGGACTTGATTCATAATTGACAGCTTCTGTAAATTCTATTAATGCTTCTAATTTGGGACCAACCAGGAAAAAAAGCCAATTGTGCCCCCTAACCAATCGCATTCTCACGCCCCAATCTCACTTCTAGATAATCCAACTATAACTCCCCACACCAACAGCCTCTGCTCAGAGTTTATTTGAACTCTTCTCCTTTCCTGGCTAGAAAGCTTCCCACCTCGTAGCCAGGCCTGGTGGCACAGGCTGGGAATCCCAGCACTCTGGATGGGTAAAGTAGGACCACAAGTTTGAGTCTAGCCCGGTCATTATAGTAACTTAGCAAGACCCCATCTCAAAATCAAAAATAAGTAATGGTCCTGGGAGGGTGAAGTTCAGTGTGAAGGATCTGGGCTCAATTCCCAGTTAGTACAGCAACAGGACTTGCCACTCCGCTTTCTGCCTTTAAGTGTCTTCCAAAAGGCAAGTGCTGATGGTTACGATTTCCCCTCTATCACCTGCAGAAGGACACCGTGATTGCTTCTAAGTTTGGGCAAGCGAATGTTGATGAATAATGCTGCTATGAACAATCTCATGTAGTTTTTCTTCTGGCTGTAAAATTTCCATTTGTTTGGATAAATACGGAGGAGAATGACTGCAGATCATATGATAGGAACAGTGCGCTTGGTTTACAAGAAAATCCCAAATTATTTTCCCCAGTGTTTGTGCCATCCTGCATTCCCACTTCAGTGAGTGAGAGTCCCACATCCTCTGCAACATTTCTTGTCAAAGTTTTGAACTTCGGCCATTCTTGTGGATACACAGGGATATTTTATTGCTGTTTTTAATTGTATTTCACTAATATGATGTTGAGCATCTTTTGCATGTATTTACTTGCTATCTGTACATCCTCTCTGAAGCATTTTGCCTGCTGTTTCGATTGGTTTTCTTGTGTTGGAGGTTCAGTTTGGTTTAGTTTTCTGAGATGGGGTCTTGCTATGTGGTCCAGGCTGGCCTTGAAAACACATGCTCTTGCTTCAGACTCCCACACACTACATTGTCGAGTTTTAAGCTTTCTTTACATCACAGTATTTTTATCAGATGCATGTTCGTCAATACGTTCTCTCAGTCTGTGACTTGTCTTCCTAGTCTACTGACAATGTCTTTTGATGAGGTTTTTAAAATATTAATGACATCTGGCTCATCAGTTATTTCTTTCATGTGTTTTTCCACAAAAGATTCTACTGTGTAAGCGATTGGAAGGGTTTGAGGACCTTTGTGATAGGAGTGGGGGACAAACACATTTTTTATTATGCTGTAGTTAGTAAAAGTGAATCGTTCTTCAGGCCCAATTTTTTATTCATTAAATTCAGTTGGCAGAATCTGTGGTATTTGTGCTTACCAATTATTAAGGAAGGGATTTTCCTTCAATTTTTGAAAACAGAAGTTGGCAAATTCCAGCAGGATGTGTAGTCCAGAATTCTATGAACCTCTAAAGAAACTGGGGCATCTAGCCTCAAAAGATTGAGAAAAATTTCCCCATCATTCTCCTCAAAAGAAAATCAGGATAGGGAAGCGACTTGGAAAGATAATTCATTTCCACCATCTTCCTTGAGCTAAAGACACTTTACCTCATGCAACTGCATTTGAGAATGGGACCCTATCTTGGAGTAAAAATTTCCACTTCCAGATTGTGAAGAGTCCAACTATTGATTAAGATAGGTGATGCTGTAGCACAAATTAATCAAGTTGACATCTCTCAGTGAAAAAGAAAACAGAAACTGAAGTACAGAAGAAAGAGTTCAATATAATGTAATTTCATGTGTGAAGTGGAATTTTTGTCTGTGAAACCAGGGATGATTTAAGATGTTTAGTATTAAAGAAAACTTGTTGTTCCAATCAAGTTTTAAAATTTGAAATTCAGGAGGTTGTTGAATTCTCTAAAAAGATCTGCAGAATTTTTCTGGGTATCTCTGCATATAAATTTATCTGAAGATAAAAGCTATTTTAGGTTAGGTCTTTCAACAAGAGCCTAAGAGAGATCTTTAGGTGCATAAGGAAGTTATCTCAGAAAAAAAAAAAGGAGGTTAAGGAAAAAAACAAGGAAATGATGCAAAAGAAGATGTGGCCTCACTGTTCAGGCACTTTAATATGCGATTATCCTACACTTTTGGTCCTAATTTGTATCCTTCTGTCAGTCAAGTTGCTTGGAACATTGTGACTTAACTTCTTTTTTACGCCCCCCCCCCCCCCCCCCGCCCATTGATTGATATGAATAAGGGCAAATTTTAAGGTTTACAAAGAAGTTGAGCATTTTGTGCACCTACGTATCTTGTCAAAGTGACAAGGACTTTCCCACTCTCCTTTTGTACTCCTCCCCTACTCACCCACCCCTTCCCTCCCTGCCCTACCCTCTAGTTCACTTTGTTTTTTGTTTTAAATTCCGTGAGATAGTTGTGATCTGGGTTTCTCATATCAAAGGGACCATTGGATGTGGACTAACTTCTTAGATAAAGTGGCATTCTGGAGAAGGGAGGGTAGATGTGAGCCATTAGCATCCTCTACTTCCAGCGGTGGGTGGTAATTACACTTGTCTGATCAAGGGGACTTGAGCAGGTCACTAATAGCACTCACTACAAGAGCTTCACCTCTACCAGATTCTTAGAGTGTATGTGACTCTCACCCTCAAAGACTAAAAATAAAACCTGATACACATTTTTAAATGCCATCTGTACATATAAGAAATGTGTTGGGTATAAAGTTATTAATTGCAGAACTATTTGTAATTACAAAAGATTAGGGACAACCTAAATGTCTGTTAATGAGGGATTTATGAACAATAATATACACGATCCAAAACCTACAGTGGTAAAAGGCAGAATGTAATATATATTATTTTACAATGATTATTAAGAAGCATTGTTAAATGAAATACTTGTGCAGAACAAAGCATTTGCCATGCTATGATTTCTATAAGAGAGTACATGGGGACTTTCTTTGCTTGATTATACATAGAACGTGTCCGAAAAGGTTCTTAAACAATTCTTGAGACTGACTCTTTGGAGGGAAAGGAACCAGTGGCTGGACAACAGGGACCATGGTACTCTTTTGTTCTCCTTCAGGGTATTTTATTTTAGCATTTTAGAGTATAGAACAATACCTTACTGTTTTAGTCTCAGTAATGGTGCATGTTTTGCGATGGTTAAGGAAGACAAGTGTTCTGCTTACCTGTCTCATAATGCGTCTTTGCTCTGAGTATTTCCTTGGCATCAAGACCACAGGAAAAAACTGCCACAAAAACAAACAACTCTGCCTAGTTCTGCCGCAGCCCTTGCTTTTCTCTCCAGAGCACCTCCTTTAATCTCAGCCTATTTTTATTGATTAGTTTATGCCCTGAGTTCATGTGACGTTTTTGGTACTGAATTTTCAATGTTTGTTTTTCTTGTTTGGAGGGGATCATTAAGGGAGGAGTTTCTAGACTCTTGTCAGAGCTCTGTTGTGATGTGCTCAGTGTGCTAAGTGTGAGGACGTGTCATTCTGCACAGGAAGACTTGCTTAGGAGATGCTTTATATACCCAAATTCCATTTAAAGGAATAGCTCTACTATACTCAACCGTAAAAACTAACACCCTCAGAGTACTTGTGTCCAGGCAACATGCTCTGAACACTTTCCACATGTATTCACCTTAGACATTTACCTTTGAATCCTTATAACATCTTCATGGGAGGCTGGCCAGCACTTGCACTTGTCAGCTGCTTTCCTTCTCCAGCTACAGGAGACTCTCAGATGGTGGCTTTTCTGCTCCTAGGAGTGCTGTAGCATCAGGGTAAGCATCCTCGTTACCCTGACAAGCCTGTCAATGAGCTGAGCACAGAAGGCCAGAAGTGGACATAAGAGGAAAGATAATAATCATGAGGAAACTTATTGCCTGGTTCAGATCCATCCCTCATTAGGAAGAGCAAAGATACATGATTCTATTTACCCAAAGAAGCAATGTAAGTGTCAGTCCAGTTCTACCCACCACCGATGCCGTTACCTCAGGTGTCCCATTGCTTCAGGGCAAGCAGAGCCCTGAAGTGTGCTGTCTCTGAGGTAAAATAAATCATCGGTGCTAACTAGATTGTCACAATTTAACCAGCACACTCTGCCAGCTGTGCGGCCATCACAGTCACAGAACTATCAGCAAAGTGATGAAAAGACAGCCAGAAAACCAGGATAGAAAGACAAAAGTGGTTACCTATGCCCAATATTGGCTCCTCAGAACCAAGTCGAAGCAGAACAGACAAACACACAAACTCTTGGTGCAATTTGAACAGCAAAGATCCAGGAGAATTGAGCACTTTTCACATGTTCGTGAAATAAGTTTGGCCTTGCCCTGAGTCTGCTTCACTCCCCACTCACTTGTGAGGGTTATGATAACAGAAGCATTAGTTGAGCACAATTTGACTCTCGGAGTTTTAAGTCAACTCAATAAATACTGACTAAGCCATGTATCAGGCATTATGTTACAGCATGAGCATAAAGAAAACAGCCTTGAGAGGCTGAGAGAAGTGGTAAATGATAAACTAGAGAAATGCTGGGGTAGATATAGAAACACTGAGAAAGTTTAGGACTAGTCTGGGATCCGAGGAGACTTCCTGAAGAAAACTCCATCTAAGCTGAGTCCTGTACCCTAAGTGTTAGCTGTTAGGGGGATGGATATAGGTCAGATAGTCAGGAGGGTGCAGGAAGTGGTAAGGTAGCAGGCTCCACCTCACATGGACATGGAGGGCATGGACAGATGGCTTCAGTAAGCAAAACAGAAGGCTGGATAGGGAATATAAGAAAAGAACAGGTTTGACGCTCATTTTACAAGCATGAGATTCTGGTTTTACTCACGAGAAGACACCCTATAGTATTTTGAAAGGCTCCTCTGAGGTTGTTTCTGCAAATGCTCTTCGGTGTCCACTTTCCCTTCCTTATAATAATAGAAGCTGGTATGTTAGCTAGATGCCCGGCTACCCAGGAGAAAATAACAACAACCTACATTTCTTGCCTGGAAATTGTCAATAGAGGTGGCCACATGACTAAGTTCCAGCCAAAGGTATAGAATTTTGTATGTTACAAAGTAACGTGTAATTTCTGGATCTAGTTCCAATAGCTGGGATATAAGAGTGACCAGCAGGAGCCCCTTACAGCACAAAGTGGGAGTCACACTGAAGGTGGCAGAGAGATGAGAAGGAAAGAATCTGGGCCTGTGGCAGCTCCCCCAGAAAAAGTTGCTTTGGGATTTAACTTCAGTGAGAAATAAACTTCCATCTTGGTTAAGCCACTGCCACAGCTGGACTTCTTTCCGTATCGGTTATACTGAATGTAACCTCTAATCGGAAATCTAACCTAAGCAAAATTGTGAAACAGACAGATTGTGCTCTCTGCTTCTTTTTTCTCCCTCTCTTTGGTGTAACTACCCCCTCAGGTATCCAGAGTCCTCATATGGTCCTCTAGCACCTCATTAAAACGTTTTTTTTTTAAGGGGGATGATATTAACACCAACTTTGTAGAATTATTGTGGAATAAAGCCATATAAAATAAGCCCTCTATAACTACAGGCCCTACTTCTGTGAATTCAACTAATCATCAATGAACAATTATATTAAAGCTGTATAGACTTTTTTCTTGTCAGTATTATTAGCATACACTGCTTACGTTGCATTGGCTGTGATAAGTAGTCTAGAGGTGATTTGAAGCAGGGGTGTTCAGCCTCCTGTGTGGAGCACAATGAGTGAAGAGGAATTATCTTGGGCCATAGACAAGATACCTAACATAAAGTATGTGTTACAAACTTCTTTAAAAATATTTCATATTGTATGCATGTATAGATAGGTTAAAATACTATAAATGTAAAAAGTTGATGGTCTTGTAGGACCACAGTAGTAGCTGTCCAGAGCCACAGGTAGCCTGTGGACAGAGGGTTGCACCTGCCTAGAATATACCGTAAATTTTTTCTCAAAATTCATATTATGTGACATTACAAAGAGTCCTCTCCTTTTAGTTAATTTTTATATTTGTTTATTTCTTCTAGCCAGTTTATAATCATAATTCAAATTATAAATAATCTGATATGTGTGGATATAACCTTCTTGGATTATTCCATTTCATCCTATAGTTGTCTGTGAAGTTTGCACTCAAGAGCCACACAATGAAGTTATGAAAATAAAAGCACAAAGGAATCTCATGTTTAAGAAAGTTTATGAATTTGTGTTGGGCCATATTCAAAGTCATCTTGGGCCACATGTGGCACACAGACCACAGCTTGGACAAGCTTGATTTGAAGTATATGAGAAGATATATGAAGGTTATAGGCAAATACCACATCATAAGGAACTTGAACATATGAGGATTTTGAGACCCATGGGAGATCCTGCAACCCATCCCCACAGAGACCAAGGGAGGGCTGCAGAGCATGTAGCACAGCTTCTGGAAAGGAGAATCAAACTAATCATGACTCTTCCAGATATGTGTATTTTCACTCACGTCCAAGGCAACCAAGTGAGACGATTGCTGATTCTGCCTTTAAAGTCCTCCAAGGTGAGGAAGATTTTCCCAGCCTCACTTAAAGAGCTGATTTAATGAACTCTGCAACTTAGAAATCCTTCATGTCAGTTGAGCCTCTCTCTTTGCCCCTATGTCTTATTAACCACCTGTTGGCCACAGTCAGCTATCTCCTTGACATTCTTTGGTCTCTTGATTAAGAATTTTGAATTCCTTGTTACCTCATAAAAACCACTATCCATTTTTGGGACAATTTAAGATATATCTAAGGTTCTAGGCCAGTGGTTCTCCCAGTGTGAACTAGCAGCAAAAGCATGATCCAGTGACTTGCTAGAAATGCAGATTCTTAGGTCCCACCCTCGAGCCACTGATTCAGACACCCTGTGACCAGCAAGTGGTCTGTGCTTTAGCAAGCCCTTCTGGTGATTCTGGTGTTAAGTTTGGAGAGCTGATGTTCTGTGTCAAAATGACAGAGAAAAGGACTAGAGCAATTGGCTAAGTCTGAAGGACAATGAAGAGTCCTTGTCTAGTTATTTCGTGAGTCCAAATCCAAAATTCAGATTTTTACCATGTTTTGGTTGGCAGTAAAGTGCAGAAATGCTCCTACACGGATGCCTCTTAGAGCGAAGAAGAAGAAACCACTCGACTCCTCTGTATACTGACCATCACTTCGGCTCCTTTGACACTGAGAAAAGATGGAGGGCAGATACCCTAGCCCATTTTCTGTTTATGAGTACCACAAATGAGTAACTTATAAAGAATAAAGGTTTATACAGCTCATTGCTCTGGAAGCTGTGAGGGCCAGCGTCAGGGGGCCACATCTGATGAGAGCCTTCTTATGCGTAAGGACTGCCAGCAACCTAGAAGTGAGAATATCACAGGTCAAGACAGATGCACACAAGAGGCAGAGCCAAGCTGCCTTTTATAATAGACCCATTCTTGAGGTAACCATAAATCCATGCATTCGTTCATGGCCTAACCCATTCACGAAGGCAGATTCCTCCTGACTCCGTCACTTCCTACAGCTCTCCCCTAGAACCCACCTCTTAATGCCTCACAAAGAGGGTTAAATTTCAACCTAAATTTCGGGGTGGGGGAGCATTCCAACCACAGCAGCAGATCTGACCCAAATGGGTTTCCTGCTTTAGCAGCATGCAGAAGAGGAGGAAGTCAGTAACTCCTAGCACACTTGTCTCCTGGTGAGCATGACTCAGGATCAGTGTCCTAGTCCTGAACATCCAGAGCAGCAGCATGAAGGAAGGAATGAAGAAAGGGAGTGAGGGGAAGAGAGGAGTCAGTCCTCTCTGTGGATCAGGAGCTGTGGCTCTTCTGGTTCCTCTCCTTCTCAACTTTCTGTGGAAAATAGATTTTCTTTGTTCTTTTAAATTAAGTTACCTATTTTTTTTGTGAGTGAACTAAAGTGTCCAGATCAAGGAGGCTTTGTGATATGTATAGGGAGTTATTAAGCAATAGATGTAAAATTTTCTTATATCAAAACCTTGGGCATATTTCCAAGAACTAGAACTTTCCACAGCAGGACATCTCTTGAATTCAAATTACTTAGAGGTCTAAGGCAGTCAAGGTATGGAAGACAGCTGGAAACAGAGCAGCGGGAGCATACTGTCCCCCAGTTCAGGGCTGCAGCCTCCACAGAAGCCCAGGTGCCAGCTTACACCTGTGAGCAGTCAGGAAAGCAGGTTGAAAGAAAAGCACTGTATTATTTGGTGTTTATTACAGTACAAATCTTGAAGTTTTATTTTATTCAGTTCTATTTTGTCACAAATCAGAAATATCCAATGTGTAAGATAATTAATTCTGAGTAGTTGAGATCCTAAGTCTCTATGCCCTGGATTTCAGCAAAGAAAAACATATCAAGGACTTGCAGAAAACAAGTCTTAGGAAAACATTTATAGATTTTATTATTGCTCTGCTTTCTTCCTTTGCAAAATTGTGCCTTTTCTACTTCAGTTCGCATTAGCCATGGCCTACTGAAGGCAGGTCAGAGGTTTGGTTTCCATAATACTATTGTCTTGAGAGCTGCAAGGTGATAATTTCTCCTATTCTTGTCCCAGGAGTTGCTCCTTCCAACACAACATGATCCCAAATCTGCCATAGTCTCAGTGTTTCAAAATAGCTCAATTAGGAGAGACCTTTGTATAAATCTCTCTCCTAAATTGTGTCCTATTTTCCTGCCTGATTTCACATCTGCTCATTTGTGAAGACACTATAAAGGCCTTATCTGAGACGCAAAGGACATGCACATGTCCGAACCTAGTGTCCGTTTTCTATTTTTTAGGAGATCCAAAAGCACCAAGTTCCAGACAGGCCTGCTACTCATGGAGAGAGCTTAATACTAGTAACAGAGTGAACTTGAAAGTTAGATGCTTCCTGGTGCCAAGGAAAGAGCAGAAGATATGTGAGCCTTCATCACTAAGCGTTTAAGTATGCTGGGATTGCAGCAAACACCTTGACGACACTGTACCATCCTGCAACTGGAAACTTGTGCCAGGTCTGCCCACTGATACAAGCTTATAGCCACCAAACACCCCAAGATCACATAGCAGTAGGAAATGGTGTGCAGGGCACGCTCATACTGTCTAGGTGTCCTGTCTACTTTCATCCATAGGTCGGCCTGAAATGTTGCCTCTGACTTGTGGAGAGCAAAGGTCTGACTTCACAATCATCCAGCAAGAGTTCGCGTTTTATTTTATTGTTTAAAAATTTTTTTTTTTTTTTTTGCCACAGGGTCTCACTGCTTAGTACAGGCTGGTCCTGAACCACTGTGTAACCCAGGTTGGCCTTGAATTCATGGCAATCCTCCTGCCTCAGCTTTCTGAGCACATTCTATTTTTATAGATGAGGAAACAAGCCCAGAGAGAACATAAATCTTCCTGTAGAGTAGGTCCATCTCAATGTTAGCACAAAAAGATCTGTGTCGTTCACAATTGTGTTCCCTCTGAAGGTTGCCCCTACTGAGGGTTGCAGCCACAAATAGGGCAAAACTTCTGAACTCCTACTTGGTGGCAGGGTAGGAATCTGTGGCTTTTTCAAGCATTTTGCTTAGTAAAGCTAAGAAACTCAGCCAGCCAATAGGACATTCTGGGGTTGTTTTAAAGAGTTTTCAGGAAGAAAGGATGCTCTTTGAATGCTAATTTTCAGTGGATGGGATCTAAGAAGGGACCCCAAGAAAGAGTAGGTGGAACCTCAACTTGCCCCCATAGGTTCTTGACATTATCACAGAATAGAATCTCAAGACTTGTCAGTGGAAAGCATAGTCAGATTATTAAGCAGAATTAGAAATTAAGAAAAAATGGACAGGGACTTCAGCTTAAGTAGAGGATTGGACTGACTTACTACCAAATGTACAGGACCAGCCCTTGGAGAGGTGAGGTGGACTAGGGTCTAGATGATTAGCTCAGTTCTGGTTTCTCAAGGTGGCTCCAGGAGAAGTGGTTACCATTTAATCTAGGCTCCCTAAAATGATTGTTTCTGCTTGGGGTAGTCTCAGTTTTGTGGAATCTTAGGATGATTTCCTGGAATCTAAGGTGATTATAGGTCTAGAACAATCACTGAGGACTTCCGGGAACTCACTGCTAATTTTCTCCATACATCTCTTAGTTTCCTCAGTCTTGCAGGAAGATGAGGCAGGTTATGTAAATTTAGAGCTAATCAACCTTGTCTTGCCAAAACTTTTAGACAGATAATCCCTAAACGATACACAGGTATGCAGAGCTGATCAAGGCTTTTCCATAAAGTTTTAAGATAATAAAAGAACATATAAAATAAAAATCAAGCTTAGTACTACTTTTAATTACTGTATCACCAGGTCCATAGGAAGAATTAGGTTTTTTTTTTTTTTGCCAGTCCTTGGCTTCTTAAAGAGAAAAACACAAATTGTGCTTTTTTATTTTTATTGTGCATATCTAACATGATACTAAGGGATACACATACAAAATAAAATGTTTATGATAGTGAAGACATTATCATTGTCCTCTTCTACCTTTCTAAGGATGACCTCTTTAAAGAGGTCATCATTTTTTCTGGTGTTTTCTCTAAGTAACATGCCATTTTTTCCACCCTTTCCAAATTTATTGAGATATCATTTGTATGTAAGGAATGGCACATATTTTAATTGCATGGTTTGATAATTTTTCAGAGTGCATAGAAATGCATTAAATTTACATCCCTAGCTATTTTTAGTATATAATTCAGCAGTGTTAACTGTATTCACATTTTGGGCAAGAGATCTCTAGAACTTTTTCTTCTTGCAAAACTGAGACTCTGTGTCAACTGAACAATTCTTTCTTTGTCTCGTGCTTCAGCTCCTGGAAACCACCCTCCTTTCTATGCATCTGACCTTAGCTACCACATGTAAATGGAATCATACAATATCTGTTGAGTTGCGGCTGGTCTATTTCATTTAACGTAATATCCTAAGCTTTGTCCATGTTGTAGCATGTGACAGAATTCTTTTCTTTTTAGGAAATAATATTCAACTGTGCCTATAAACTACCTTTTTTCATTGATTTATTCATTCATTCATTCATGGATTTTTTCAATGGCTTCTATGTCTTGGTTATTGTGAATAATGCTGCAGTGAACAGAGTGTAGATGTATCTCTTGAAATTTCTGTTTCCTGTTTTTGAACAAATACCTATACGTGGGATCACTAGATCACATAGACTTTGATTTATAGAAATTTTAATAATAATAATATGATTTTACATATATTTCTTGCTTTTTTCCATTTTATGCTTTTGAAGATAATTTTTTATACTGTGGGAGGTGGGCTGTATTATACCTCTCGGCTACCTCAATGTCCCCTTTCTCCTGTCTTTTATGTAGATGTACATCCCAAGATTCATTAGTTACCATCTTATGTTTGTTATGACTGTACTAACACTGCTTACTTGATTCTCTTTTCGGTAGGACTTTTTTTTTTCCCTGGAGTTAATGACTGTGCTATTTTTGATGGCCTTACTTTTATACGTAATCATCATTACGTTATAGCCAGGTGGGTGGTCAAGCACGTCGATAACCAGTTAGTTAAGCTTTTTCCTTGGACCCTTCCTCTTGCACTGTCTTCTCTGCTTTCATTTCTGACTTGCTGGAGATTTGTTGTCTTGGAAGCTGTGTCCTCCACCCTGGGGATTCTCTTTTTCTCCATTTCCTGGATCTTATGGCTGTGCTTTCCTCATGCCCAGGGCTCTTTGATGGCCTGTTTATATGAAGAGAGGAAGCTGTGTGCCCTCAGGGGACTGAGAGTGACAAGACAGTCCTAGCTCAGGGACTAGAGACTTGGAGGGGCTAAGAAAAGATGTAAGAGCCAATAGGAGACAAATATAAAGCCACTGCTATATATCTAGGGCAACAGACACGACTGCTCTGTGTACATGGGAACTGTGACAAGGACAAGAATAATCTATGCATCTTGGAAAGCCTTTCCTTCTAGAATATACTAATAATGATCATGATAATAACAGTAACAATAGCTAACATTTGGTAAGAACCTATTCCGGGCATGTACTATCAAATCCCTTCCTGAGACTGAAGTTGTATTTAAAGTGATGACCTTTGCAGAAAAAAACCTGATTACCTTGGGAAGAATGAGTCATAGATCAATAATGTTAGAAGAATCAGCCCAGGTTGGCAAGTAGTATTTTGGGTGTTTTTGTTTCTCCTTCAATCGTTATTCATATTTCAAGAGATAAATAAAACTTCAATGACCATAATGTCCTTGAGCTGAACTATATGTATGTCATTTGTGTAGAAAGAACTTCTAATGCATATTTTTCATAAACTGCATGTATAAAAAATATTTGACAAGCATTTTCATAGAAGATCACACATATGATGGGGGTATCTCACAGGAAAACAGGGTAAATTACAGGAGGGATTTTTAATAAGTTTTATAAACTTCTAATGGTTTTAGTCCTTTAAACATATATATTTATTGCTTCTATAATTACAAACTCATTGAACATAAAAACATGATCACGTAAAATATGTAATTCTAATGTGCTTTTATAATAATATTGAGAAATACTCCAACAACATGATTCTCCTGTTATGGTTTGAATTCAGAACATCCCCCAAAGCCTCATGTTTCGAAGGTGATTTCACCATGAGGGTTAACCCATTGATTTCCTATGCTGTTAAGAGGTGGGCCTGGAGCCTAGCAAGCACAGGACTGAGTTCAGTTCTCTAGCACCATATAAGCCAGATATGGTGGTACACATCTGTAATCCCAGCACTCAGGATACTGAGGCTGAGGAATTGCTGTGAATTCAGGCCAACCTGGGCTACACGATGAGTTCAGGTCCATCTTGGACTACAGAGCAAGACTCAGTCTTTAAAAAAAAGAAAGAAAAAATAGAAAAGAAAATGAAAAAGAAAAAAGAAAAGAGAGATGTACTTGGTCAGAAGGGATGAGTCATTGGGCTTTGACCCAGAAGGGGCAGATCACTGGGTCTCAACCCAGAAGAGGCAGATCATTCTGGCATGACCTGGAAAGATATGCGCTAGCTCTGCCCTGCTCTCTTGCTCTGTGTCCTGTTCTCCATGGGGCAAGCAGATTTTCCCCAGCTAGGCCTCTGCCATTTGCTTATGCTACTGCCAGCCACCCCTGAAAGTACTGAGACCTTCTGAAACTGCCAGCTAAAATAAAGCTTTCCTCCATTAAATTTTGGTTTGGTGTCCCATCAGTGAAAAGTAATTAAGACATCCTCAGTGCCTTTTTTCAGGATCAAAAGTTTGAAGTCACAAGTCTAAATTAAGGTAGGCACTTACAGAATATCACTCAGACTGGAGAGAGAAGAGAGAGAGAAAGCATGGGGAATGGTAGAAGAGCAGCACACAGACAGATTTCCTACCGCTGGGACAGAATACTTGACAGCTACAATTTAAAGGAGAAGTATATTTTTGGCTCACAGTTTCAGTGGGTTCAGTGTATGGTTGCCCAGATCTATGGCAAAAAAAGGTGGGGGGGAAGTATAGTAGAAGGGCATGGTGTAGAAAAGTTGTTCATCCCAAAGCAGCCAGGAAGGAAGCAGAGAGAGGAGAGGAGAGCCACAACTGAGAATATACCTTTCCAGGTCAGGCTCCCTGTGACCCTGTGACCCATCTCTTCCAGAAAAGCTCCACCTCTTAACATCGCATGTAACCGTGAATTCACCAGTGGATCAACCTGTTGCTGAGTGTAACACCCCATGATCATCTCACATTCCCAAATCCCCACTTCTGGGTCCATGAGAATTTTGGTGAACATTTTAGATCTGAAACGTAACAATTACATTTAGGGAGCACCTGGCAGGACATATCAGCTCTCCTTCCCTCACTTCTAGCCATTAGATGATACTACTCCTGGGCTAGAGATGGATGTGGCCAAGTCTGCTCGCCCTGTTGTTTCTGTCTCTCTCTTCTGAGGCAGAAGTCGCATTCTGGACCAGAGGCAGTGCTATTGATCTCCAAGTTAGATTTGGAGCTATAAAGAGGATCAAAGATTGAAGAGAATCATCAGGCATGAAGTAATCAATCTGACAGCAAAACTATTTGGTCAAGATCAAGGAGTCAGGAGCGATGAAAGGGAGGTCTCAACTATATTGCTGTAAGCAGAAGTACAAGTGGTGAAAATATGGAGAGGCAGCCACGTGAGCACTTCAGATGGTGTTTATGAAACGTCTTCTGGAATAACAGTGGCTGGCATTTAAGGAGCATCAGCCAAGGGCCTGGTTTATGCTGAGTGTTTCATATGGGTTCATTTGCTTAATCTTCCAAGCACTTTACTTTTTTGTTTTGTTTTCCCATTTTATTGATATGTATAAGCGCAAAATTTAAGGTTTACAATCAAGTTGAGCATTTTGTGCACATACATATCTTGTCAAGGTGACAAGGACGTTCCTGCTCTCTCCTTTTGTCCTTCCTCTACCCTCCCCGCCACCCCCTCCCTGCCCTATCCCCCAGGTTCACATTGTTTTTCATTTTAAGTTCCATAAAATAGTTTTGATCTGGGTCTCTCATATCAGACCATTCGATGTTTCACCTTCTGCTTCTGACTCACTTCACTAAGCATGATGTTCTCAAGCTTCTTCCATTTGCCTGTAAAAGCCTCCACATTGTTGGACTTTATAGATGCACAGTATTCCATTGTGTATACATACCACAGTTTGTGTATCCATTGGTCTGTTAATGGGTATTTTGGTGACTTCCATATTTTAGCTATTGTTAGTTGTGCTGCTACAAACATGGTATACATGTATCTCTGCTTTTGTGTGGTTTTGACCTCTTTTGGATATATTCCCAGGAGGGGTGTCACTGGATCAAAGGGGATATTTATTTCCATTCTTTTGAGAAATCTCCATACTGCTTTCCAGAGTGGTTGTATGAATTTATGTTTCCAAGCACTTTAGCCAAGTTGACACAACTCTGATTACCATTTTATAGATGCACAAACTGATGCCAAAAGTGAGGTACTGCTTTACGGAAAGCTGTGCAGTTGATAGGTGTTGGTGATAGAATTTAAATTCCAGTAATCTGACTCTAGAGTTAGAAAATGTGCCAAGAATAAAAATGAAACACTGTGTTAACTATTTACTTACCTTTAATAAACATGGAATTGCAAATGTGGTTAAGAGGCTGAAGAGAAGAAATACAGCTTTTAACTTAAGTGCTTGGTCTACACTGCTGGGTGAAAGGACACTTGAGTGTGACCCTGATAGTGAGTTGCCCATGTAGAAGGCTGGGAAGAGGGGAAGCGAGCCGCATTCTGGATGCAGGAACTGGCAAGTAAGAAGTGCCTGTGGAATAAAAGAGAATTCTGAGTTTGAGAAAAGCCAGCACAGAAATGCTTGCTGCTTTTGGAGACTGCATGAACTCGTGACAGAACCACCTAGGGGTTTCTGGAGGTTGGTTAAAATTTGCTAGTGGCCACAGCATGTAGAATTTCATGTATGAAGTGCAGGAAGAGCCCAGGTTTCTTATGGGGGGATTTGATGAGAACAGGTCTAGCAGTCCTTAGCGCTATGCTTGCCCGTGGACTGCTACACGGTTTTGATCTTCCTCTTCCGGATCCCCATCATCTCTTTCTGCTACTCCTTAATCTGTGACACAACCAGAAGTGAGCAAACAACACTCAGGTAAGCACAGAGAGCTGGAATGTGGCAGCCCGGTTCCTCTGCACTCTCCGTAGAGGCCTCTCTCCCTGCTACCTCTACCCTCTGTCGAGAGTGACTCACCAGAATGGAGAGGCAGACAGCTGAAGTGTGTTTGGCCAAGGCGAATAGCACATTGTGCTGCAGGGTGTGTTGGCTTTCTCTACCCTGGGCTTTCCAAAGCAATTCAAATAAGAGATGAACCAGGTGCCAGGACCCATTGATCTGTGTCTGTTAGAACTGAGGTGGATGTCAGCTGTGTCCCCATTTGGCACTAGCCCTCATCACGCTGTCAGGAAGGCACTGGAGCATGCCTCCCACGCGGGTGATGGAAAACTTGCTGCCTGGCTTGCACCACTGTGCTTATCTGGGTCTCCACATGGTGGCAAGCCCTCCATCCATCGTAGATTTGCCAAGCTCAGTTTGCCCAACTTTGGAGTCTTAACTTGTTTTTCAGTTCTTGGAACATAAAATTTTTCATTTATTAATCAGATGGTTACATAGTTATTTAAAAATGTCCTGTAAGCATGGCAGGATCAGTCCTTGACTCTCAGAAAGAAAGGCAGCAGATATTCAGAATGTCAAAGATCCATCCAATTTAGGAAGAAGATAGAGACATTTTTAGAAAATCTTCCTAAAACTCCCTCTAAACTAGACTGCTTCTGTAGAGTTTACCACTGTTATAGCAGAACTATCTTTTTACCTATAAAGAATCCTGAGTACTGAAATATATTCAACAATAACATTCCCTCAAGACCTAACATATCCTACCCACAGCCTCAATGGGATCTTGGGAGGAGAGAATGCCCTTTGTTCTCTGGGGAGCTCCCAGTGGGGTGGGGACACTGATTAACATTTATCTGCAGGTACCTCCAAAGACTCTAATGGAAGTTTACAAAAGCCTCTTAGGAGGAGGGCAACAGCCAGCCATGTTGGGGGATAGGGCTCAGTCAGAGGAAACATCAGAAGGTCATCTGGTCTTTACATCCCTCTTCAAAGATGCCTTGCCTAAGTCTCCCACTTGGCACAGAATTTTGCTTATTCTTCTATCGCTGCCATCCTACTCTAGCTCATGCTAGAGAGAGCCTTCCCATTGGGCTCCGGGCTTCATAGTAGCAGTTCACATTGATTGCGTTCTTACCAAAGCTAGCCACTACCTTATGGAAGGCTTACCTCATTCAATTGTAAAACAATCCCATGTGGTAGCTACTCCATTACCACTTTATAGATAAGACACCTAAGATGGAGGGATTAGTGGGTTATCCAAAAATCCCACAATTAGATCAGACAAGATCGGGTGTGTTCAGGGCAGTATGGCCATTGGCAAAAAATCCCACAGTTAGAGTCAAGGTGACATAATGGAGAGTTTGATGGAGCACATGCTCTGAGTTGGTGTGAACAAAGTAGGATCCACGGGCAAATGTGGCCCGCTGCTTGTCTTTGTAACTAAAGTTTTATTGAAACATAGATCTGTCCATTTGTTTGATGTTGTCTATGGCTCTTATGCTGCAAAGGCAGAATTAGGTTGTTTTGACAATGTCTGTATGGCCCATAAAGCTTACAGTAGGTACTATCTGACCCTGTTCAGATAAAGTTTCCCAACATCTGTTTTGGACCACTACACTAAATAACCTCCCTTTCAGTTTCAATCAGAGTTCCCCAGGGGACACCGGCTGCCTTTCCATCTCTACCGTCCCCTGAGCCGCTAACCTGGGAGAGGTCGTTGCCGATGGTTACACAGCCAGGGACCTTAAAATGCTTACTCAAGTACATGAATTTAATCTGTGTTTAAACAATGTTAAACCTCCTTCTAAAAATGTAAAAATCCAGGCAAAAATTAGGTTTGCTGCAAACTGCATTAGGCAGGACAAATCCCAGAGATCAAGATTGATAGTTCTGACAGCACAACAAGGACAACTCTAAATTAAAGTGCACGCTACATCTATAACAATCTCTTTGCAAATGTGTTATTTCTGTGAGTAGCTCTGCAGTGGGGGTGGGAAGGACAGTATATCTTTCAGCACTTTGGAAACAAGAAAGTATACACAAGCAAAACCTCGAGGAGACAAGAATAAATAAGAAAAGCTACACTAAGTCCCTGGCGTCTTGCAGGCAGCCCTGGAAGGAGAAGCAAGGGATTAAGGATGGGGCAGGGCCTTCTCCAGCAGTGGGAAGGCCTGGGTCTGGCGTAGGGGGAGGAGGCGTTTCAGACTAGGAAAGAGCTGCTTCTTTCCAGGTGGTGCCTCAGATCCAAGCGAAACCAATCACTACTTTCCCCAAGGAGTTGGCCAGCTTGACCTCACCAGCTTGAGGTCACAGGCCTACAATGGTAGAGGAGATCTGGGTTTCACTTCCTCACCTAGAAGCTGACTATGCATCGATGACCATGTGTTGAACTCCTGGGATGAACACCGCACTAGTACCAACTTTAGTACTAACATCAGCTCTTTCTTAATTAGCTCCAGTATCTTGTTCATGTAACTGAAGTAAAATCAGTTTCGTGTGTGTGTGTTCGTGTGTGTGCATATATTTATACCTCAGTGTTATGCTTTGGATCTGGTGTGTTCCCCCAAAGCCTCATGTATTTGCATGTTATGGGTTACCTATGGATACATGTGCTCTTGGGAGGCGGGGCCTGGCTGGAGGGAGCAGATGCTTGGGGTATGGCCTGGAAGGGTGTGTGCTGATTCCACACCCTCCTCACTTAATTTCATGTCCACCATGCTGTGAACAGCTCTTCCTTTGGCTGAGTCTCTGTCATGTGTCTCTCCCATTGCCATCAGCTGATAAATGGGCTGTGACATTCTGAAACTGTGAGCTAAAATACATCTTCCTTCTGTTGTGGACATCAGGCATTTTGTCCCAGCAAGGAGAAAGGAACAGACACTTAATTTCTTTGACTACAAAATGGAATCACAATCACTTGACAGGATCTCATGTTTGGAAGGAATTAAGGGTAGAATGAACACAAAAGTGTTTCTCCCTCTCACAGAAGTTTGACCTATCTCCATCACAGCATTCATTATACTGCACACCAATTATCTGTTTCCAATTGCTCTGTCATCCAGAACAATACCTGGAAAATAGCAGGTGCTCAGTAATCATATGATAGTTTAGTATCCTTTACTAGATTTTGTTACTGTGATTAAATACTTGAGAAAAACAATGTAGAGGAAGAATTATTTATACATGGTTCTAGAGATTTTAGCCCATGATCATCTGGCTCCAAGGCAGAGAAACACCTTAGCAGAAGCACATGGTGGAGGGAAATTGCTCAACTCATGGTAGCCAGGAAGCAGGCGGAAAGAGGATATTCCCTTTAAAAGCACTCTCCCAGTGAGCCACTTCCTCCAACCAGCCTCTCCGCCTAAGGATCCATTCAGCTAGGAATTCATCGGTGGTTAAGGTCGCCATTGTTGGGTCTCCTGTCTGGGCCTTACTGCCAAACATCGCTGTGTTGGGAATAAAGTCCTCCCAGTGTGAGTCTATGAGGGGACACTATATTTAAAACAGCACAGGCTTCCTGAACCATAGAGTTGCACAATCATGGAAAATGACACTGCAAAATAACTTTCCATCTTGAATGTAGTGAACAGTCGAGTAATTCTGTAAAGAATTTTTGTGAGCAGAAAGCAAGTGGTTTACAAATTCTATACTTTATGCCAATGCATACATTTATTAATATTTTCCTGCCTTTGCCAATTTCTGGGGGTTTTCCCATCTGTGGAGTCAGCATTTCAGAATAATATACTTTCCAAATTTTGGTTCAGATCTTTCCTGAAGTGGAAAATAATTTTTGGGTTTTGTCCAGATTCTTATATCTTCGATGTCAGTTGAACAATTTTATCTGTCACCAACATTTTCAAATTTGCTTGATTTGGTAACTTACATATGTACATTTATTTTCCAAGTCATAAATAAAGGTGTTCCCATCACAGAGGCCCCATAGGCACCTCAGGGCAGATAAAAATATTTCCGTCTGTCACCATCACTTTCTCTCACCTGCAGCTAGTTGTGAAGTTCCATCACATAGTTTTACATGAGCCGGATTTATAAGCAAACATCACAAGAATTTTTTATGGAATTCGAGATGTAGGTAGCTTAGTTTGCTACATTTGTAATTCTTGCTTCCTTGGGGGTGTAACTCAGTGGTAGACCCTTGCCAACCACATGAGTCCCTCAGTTCAATGCCCATCACCACAAAAAAGTCTTAATTTTTGTGAAAAATAAATTAAACTTTCTAGATAGAATAAAATGTGCACAGTGTGAAAAACGAGACGCCCGCCCAGCCTAGTTGAGCATGACAAGCACGCACAGGTATTGATCAGCACAGGGTCAGGGCACCAGGTCTATGCTACCTACCTCTTGTTGGCAGACACAGCAATCAATCACACTCAACTGAAGTTCTTAATCTTTTTTTCCTCCGTGACATAAAGCCAATAATTCCATCACAGCAGCACGCGAAGTCCTATTGCATCTTTTGTAGCTCCATTGTTCTTGCCTGCTCCTGAGAGCGCTGGCCAGCGGAGGGTGATAGAAAAGTCTTCCACTGGGAGGGCCTGGCTATTGCCAAAACTAGCATACATTTGTAACAAGTTGACAGTAACCAGTTATTTATAATTCATCCTGCAGCTGGTTGCACACATTAGTATATTACAACTGTAGGAATCTTCAAGAAAAGTTGAGATAAGGGTGTGTAATAGACACTTTTACGGACTGAATACTGGTGTTGCCCCGAACTTTATGTTGGAATCCTAACTTGCCAGGTGATGGCAATTAGCTACTAGGGAGCGGGGGATTTTGGGAATGGATTAGGGCACGAGCCTTATAAAAGCGGCTGCAGCGAGTGCTTTCCTCTTCCACCAAGCGAAGAGGCAAGAAGGTTCCTCCTCTGAGCAGGCCCAGAGTCCTCAGCAGACACCGAACTGGCAAGTACTTTCTGTGCTGGACTTCTAGAGCCTCAGAACTGTAAGAGATGGATTTCTGTTGCTTAAAAGCTGTCTAGTTTATGGTTGGGTGGCCACCCAGATGGACTAAGGTATGCGTGTGGAGGGCTCAGCCTGTGGGCAGTGTGTTTCATCTGGAGGTTAACTATTTGCTCACCCACTCATTCTCTGTTTTAGCTCGCAGAATCGTTTAATAATTTTAAGGACTTATTTGCTGTGCGTTTTCTTGTGAAATCTAACACTTGAAGTAGTTTGTGTAATTGTAATTGAGTTTTTAGGATGGTCATATAAAATGAAGTTATAAATATAATTTGCTTTGGAATAAGAATTTACAGGGAAAAACTAATAATTCCAAAATTCACCTCTTGCTATACCCCAACCTAAAATTTAATGAATTCAAACAAGAAATTTCACTATTTTTCAAGTCTTATGGGGTGGGTGATATTTCTGGGCTGGCTTGCTGGGGCCCAGATGAGATAACTTCTCTCAGATGTCTTGGGATCTCTACTGGCAAAGAATTTCTGGGGCAGCTGGGGCCTGTTGAAGATAAATCTAGGCATGAGTTAAAAGCAGTGATGACAGATTTTTACTCAGTAACTATTGCAGACAGAAAAACAGCTGAGTTTTGTTGTAATTTGCAGAGTAGAAACTAGGCGATTTAAGGGAGAGCGAAAGAGTCAAAAGTGACAAATTACAAAATGTCCGAAAGAGAACTGCCAGTGGCAGCGCAGTTAGGCCCTGTGTGTCTGGCGACCGGCTTATTCAGAGTCGGGCTCTTACCTCCTATAGAAACCGGGAGGCTGTGACTCTGTCCTGGCTGATTTCAAGGAATGGCCATCAGGTCCTTGGCAAAGACCCACGTGGTTTCTAGATGATGTATATGCATCTCGAAGAGACAGGAGGATTCACAGTTGTAAGCAGTTTGATAGCAGTGGTGGTTTCAAGTAAGTGCACTAAGACAGTGGGGTCAGGGGCCTGTCTCGAGTTGGCTGAAACCCCCACAAGTTTCTTTTAGCTGCCTTGAGTATGTCCAGAGAGGAGGAGTGGGACTCTTAGAGGACATTCTGATGTTTAGTCACAGTTCTTGATACAGGGTTTAGACTGAGCCATTTGTGCCAGGAATTTTTTAATGTGTCACCATAAGATATTGCCATCAATCCCCTGCAAAATATTCCTTCCTTCCTTCTTGTGTATTTCTTGCCTTGTTCTTGCCACTTCCTGAAGCAGTTCTGGACATCCTCACTCCTGAGTTATTTTCCTCCTAGAATTATTTTTCTGTGTATATTTGTAATACATAATAATTACACTTAACTTGGGAATTGTTGCACATACGGATTCCATCTTCTCATTCCCACCACCTTCCCCATCTCCTTTCTCTTTCCCATTCCCAGCCCCAACCCATTTTTATATGGGAATCCCTCTCCTACTGTATAAAAATCTACCTTTCTTCTTCCCTCTGTCACTTATTTGCTGTTTTGATTACTTATACCTTGGATTTCACGTATTAGACCATGCAATATTTAACCTCCTGCGTCTGATTCATTACACTAAGCATAATGGTCTCAAGGTGCATCCACTATGTCGTATTTTCCTTGCTTTCTAATTTCACACAAATCTTAATGGCGGGAAGCAGGTCCATTTGCTAAGTGATTCAAGATGTATTTTTCTTTTTATGTACTAAAAGGGCTAAGTGTCCAAATATGGAAAATCATTTCTTAAGACAATAGCCTGGAAGCTGACTCTCTTGTTACATAATTGTACTTTGCATTTCCAAAACTATTACTTTTTTCTTTATTTCTTTTGGAACAAACACTAATCTCCAATACTCTCCCTGCTGGTGATAGGAGTGTTACTTTGAGTCCCAGCAGCAGCAGTATATGGAAATTTGTTAGAAATACAACTTCTCAGGCCCCAGTAGACCTGAATCAGATTTGGAAGTGGGGCTGAGGAACTTGTGTTTTAATAATTTCTATGAAAGATTTTGAAAGTTTAAGAATCACTAAACTTAGGTTTGGCACTTGTACTAAAAATGCTTTTGAAAGCATTGATGATTTCCTATGGAAGTCACTGGATCATCTAGGATGAGTCACTGCAGTAATTAATGAACTGTCCACTTAATATACCATTTCTGAATAAGTGGTTTCAGTCAGCAAATGCAATAAGGTGGGAATAGTTCTCTCTCTTCTGTGTAATGATCTTTTTCAGGACAAAAGCAGATGGACAAGGAGGGGATCTGCTATATCTAGTGGATTTCTCTTCATAGAGGAGTTTATATACTTCACATATGCTTTCCTCCTTGTTTACTTCTTTTTAAAAATGGTATTTTCTGTTATAATTACAAGTACCTCCTAATTGTTCAGAATAACAGGATTCATTGTGGACTCTTGTCCATATAATGCACTGTGATCTGGCTCACCCTTCCTGTTACCTGAAATGCTGGCTCCCTGTGACACCCAAACGGGTCTCCTACTCCTGGCCCCAAAGATTCCCTTGCCTCTGCCTTCCCCTCCCCACTTTATAAACACAGCATATGTTGCAAAGGGCCAAGAGACTGTAGGTAATGACGACTTACCCGAACCCTCAGATCACCTGCGCAGAAAGGACCCGAACCTAATTAGAAACAGCTGAGCCAGAGCAGGGACCTCAGTCTTCCATGTCTTTAAAAGGAAGCCCAGTCAACAGGAGCTAATTCTGTATTCAGGTCCTGCATTTCAGGTTTTAACGGATAGAAGGCGGCAGAGAGTATGGTGACTGAGAGGTGGGAGGGACTTGGAGTCCAGAGTGGCTGAGCAAAGCCAGGAAAGGAAATAAAGACAATGGAAGAACCAATCATGACTCCAAGAGTCAAAACTCAAGCAAGATTCAATGACCATTGCTGAGTTTATTCAACTTCAGAAATAAGAGTCAAAGCCAGAGCTCCTGAGCTAGGAAAGGCCAGGATGGAATTATAAATCTGGGGAGAAGATGAGGCCCATTAGCCAGAGTGAAGACAAAGACTGAGATAGCAGGGTACCTCCCATCGTAGTGATGACCACTGTGATCCCAGGACAGGTCTTGGGATGAGGGTGGAAGGCAGCTCTAAAAGCATCCCCAGGCATGTGCATTTCATTTTCTATTGACAGTAGGCTCTGTTCCCACTGTCAACCTATCTATTTAATTTATTATAATTTAATTATTTAGTTATAATTTAATTATAAGAAGTCTAGGGACTAAAGTGACACAAAGCTCCTTAGCTACTATGAAAGGGAGACTGGTCTATGCTAGTGCCAGGCAGAGGGCTGGTTACTAATGTAGTTCAAGATGGTCTTGTGTTTGGAATCAAGATTGGGAGAAATTGTGGCTCTGCTGTTTCACAGATCATCTCCATGCAAACTAGGAAGACCAGGGAGATGATACTTCCTGCGTGCCTTTGAGTGACAGGAGGAGCCCACCAATCAATCCATCCTGTGCTGATATACTGCGGCTCTATGGTGACATGGGTTCTGTTACTGACCATGGCAGTGGAGGTGGGTGGGTAGGAAGCCAGCCATTGAGTCTCATTAAAAGGAAGGTGGCAATCCTAACACTGAACCAAATGGCCAAAAGCTGTAGCAAGCTTTCTCCTCCTCCTCCTCCTCCTACTCCCCTCAATAGGCACAGAAAATTATGATAAGGAAACAACCATTGCCTTATCCATTAAAATACAGAAAAGCAGAAAACAAAACAAAAAAAAATCACCTCTAAACATTACTGCCAGGATGTCATCCTCCCTGCAGAAGACAATCACTTCCAAGGCAAAACAGTGTGCTCAAGGAGAAAGTGCCCCGTGCACGGCGAGCTCTATGTGCCTCTCTACCTCCAGTCGTGCTACAGGGTACGGGGGCCAGTACACAGGGCCAGGAGAGAGCAAAGACAGCGCTGGCTCTCAAATCTCAATCTCTCTTTCTCTCTCCCTCTCTCTCTCTTTCTCTGTCTGTCTGTCTCTCTTTCTCTCTCTTTCTCTCTCTCTTTCTTTTTTCCTTTTTCTCTCTCTTTTGTTTAGCTTTTCCTTTAGACCATATACAAAACCTCAGAGCTACTGACCAATGAAGTTGATGCAATAAGAAAAAATCATCTCGGGAGGAAAAGTAACCAAGCCAATTCTTATTGATACACAATTAGGAACACACCACTTAAACTTTTTAACAATTCTTCAGTCATTTGTTTCTCAGTCTGTTTCAGTGTGCAGTTCTCCGAACATGACACCTACTGACCAAACGGGCAGTACCCCCACAGTAAAATATTAGGTTGATATTTAAAGCACTAGTGTGTTTGTAGAATGGCAAATACAACAGAAATTCACAAAATACTTTATTTACATTGTATAAACCCTTTTCGGGGAGAGAAAAAGTGTATGATCACCTTGTGTCCTGGACAGGTATGACTATGAGTGTTTCTTGTTTTCATCTTTCTACTTGTTTTGTCTAATTTTTGTGAAATTAGCATGTATCTTTTTGCAAAGTTAAAAATATAATCATTTTACAGTGATCAGAGTCAACATCAGAGAAAGGGTCTCTAATAGAACTTCTCAAAGTCATGACATAGTCCAGGACTACTTCACAAACAAAGTCTCAGCAATTAACGAGCATTGAGATATGCATAAATCATTTCTGGAATGCAAGGCTTTCCTGCAATTGACACAAAGCAGTAGGACCTTTGGGAAGTGTTCAGGAGCGATCTATGTTTTGAGAGAACTAAGACATTGAGTGTGTTTTCTGAAAAATGCCAGCAAGATGGCACAGGAGGACTCCTGCCAGCCTCCAGCTCAGTCTGTTTCATGTCACTGCCTGCAGCCAACACCCCTGGCTCCAGGATTGCCCTCGGATATGTGCTCATCTTTTTGGTCTGTTTCGGCTCCGTGGTAGCAGCTCACTCTAGTTGCATTTGCAAGTTCTCTACAGGACCAGTGCAAGAGATGTAGAGATAGAAGTGGCAGCAGGATGGGTGGGAAGACACTGAAAGGGCACCAGTGCGTGGGACACCTTGATTCCAGGTTAGAGTGGGCAGGGTCCTGTCCTTGTGTGTGTCGTTGGGAGCATCCTGCATGATCCATGTGGATCACAGTGGCTTTTTCTTTTCATTCTATACACACAGACCATAAAGATAGACAGCTAAAAAGTGTTTAATTTTTAATACTGGTGAACTGCTGAGTGGAAATGCTGATGACCACATTGGGTATAGGGTGAGTTTCTTCTACCTTACAATGATATTGGGAGGACTAAATACTTCATATAAAGTTTTCAGTGTAATACCCAATATGCAATATCATAAAAATGCTAGCTGGTACTAATTTCTAATTTTAGTTTTTCTTTTTTCACATTAATATTTTCACATTTATATTTCAAAATGTATTTGTTTTGATCTTTTCCCCCCATTTTATTAGTATGTATATATGTGATCCATAATGTTTACATTGAATGTCAGTATTTTGTGCACCTACATTTTGCATCAGAGTTACAAACTCTTCCCCTCTCCCTTTTGGACCCTCCCACACTCTCACCTTCTCCCTTAATTCCCACTCTTTCCCCCCAATTAGTTCTATGAAATGACTGAATTCTGGGTTTTTTACATTAGAGAAATGATTTGATATTTAACCTTCTGTGACTGACTCACTTCACTGAGCATAATAATCTCATTTACCTACAAAAAACCTCAAAACTATCAGGCAAGAGAGTAAAACGAAAGACATATCAGAAAGGAATTAAAATTATTATTTGCAGAGAACTGTTTACATAGAAGACCCCAAAAACTCCACCATGAAACTCTTAGAAATAATAAAATCAGCTAAGTTGCAGGACACAAAATTAATACTAAAAAACCAATACTAACAATACATTCACTGAGAAAAAGCTCAGAATACTTCCATTCTCTATAGCCCATCAAAAATTAAATACTAGTAAACCTAACCAAAGAAGTAGAAGATCTATATTAAGAAAATTATATTACACTGAAGAAAGAAGTTTAAGAAGACATCAGAAAATGGAAAGACATCCCCTGTTCTTGAATAGGCAGGATTAATGTCAAAATGACTATACTGTCCAAACTCATGTACAGATTCAATGCAATCCCTATCAAAATATAAACAACTTTTTTCACAAAGCTAGAAAAAAATCCTTAAATTCACATGGAACCAAAAGATAATTTAGAATAGCCAAAGCAATCCTGAGTAACAAGACAAAGGTGTGTGTCATTACAATACCAGACATCAAGTTATATTACAAAGCAACAGTTATAAAACTATCTGGTGCTGGCACGAAACAGGTTAACTAATGGGTGGGAACTGAGGGTTCAGAGAGAAACTCAACCTCAGCTAACTTACCTTTAATAAAGAAGCCAAAAACATACACTGCGAAAAGGACAGCCTCTTCAACAAATGTTGCTGGCAAAATTGGATAAACCACATGCAGAAGAATGAATCTAGTCACACACCTGTCACCATGGACCAAAATCAAATCAAAGTGGATCAAAGACCTAGGCATTAAAACTGAAACACTGAACCTTCTGGAAAGACAAATTAGCCAAAAATCTAAAGGATGTAGCTAGAAGCAAAGACTTCCTTAATAAGACACTCAATACAAAAGAAATAGCTTCCAGAATCAACAAATGAGATATCAAATAAAAAATTTTTCTACATGGCAAAGGAAATTATACAGTGAAGAGAGAACCAGCAGAATGAGAAAAAATATTCACACCCATACGTCAGATAGGAGACTAATAACTACAATATAGATGGAACTAAAAAACTGATCCCTTAAGACCTGATTAAAAATTGGCAATGGAAATGAACAGGCAATTCTCAAATGATGTTCAAATGGCCATTAAATGCATGAAAAGATGCTCAACATCCTTAGTCATTAGAGAAATGCAAATTCAAACAACACTAGGATACCATCTAACCCCAGAGAGAATGGCACATATCAAGAGCTTGAACAGCAATGAATGATGGCAAGGCTGTGGGGAAAAAACCTCTTACGTTGCTGATGGGATTGTAAATTGGTACGACCACTATGGAGGGCAGTAGGGAAATACTTCAAAAGACTGAAAATAAATATCCCCTTGGATCCAGCAATCCCTCTCCTGGGAATCTTTCCAAAAGAGTTTAAAGCAACATATAATAGAGATACATGCATACCCATGTTCATAGCAGCACAATTAACAATAGCTAAACTGTGGAAGGCACCAAAATACCCATCAGACCAATAGACACACAAATTGTGGTATATGTACACAATGAGGTACTAGTTGTCTATAAAAACTTGTTTTATTTTGAATAAAAAGTGAGCTGACCTAATTCTCATCCTTTAGAGAGTGAGAGAAGATGTTCTCAATCATCAAATGTGTAATTTGATTCCCCAGGTATGCGTTCTTTTGTGTTCTTCATTGGATTATGCTACCTGATTTCCTTCAGGACTGGGAAGCTAAAATAGTCTTTGCCATGCTACCTTACTCCACTGATGCTAGTTTTGTTTCTCCTCATTTTGTTTTCAATGCTGGGGGCCAAAATCAGGATGTGTCTTGTGATCTTAGATGGATATAGATATGAATGTGAATTTCTTTGGTGCTAAAATCTGTGCGGTTCAATCTTGATGCATTTTATTCCTGCGAAAATATATCTACTTTATATATCTACTTATACCCCTACTGCAATATCTGCTAGTAACTCTTCAGATTCGGTAGTTGGATCCTACTGGAGTTTGAATAGAATTACCACTGTAGGAAAGTTTTCTCCAGAAAGGTATTGATGTTGACGACCTGCTTTCTTTTGGATGTTGAACAGTGTAAGAATGAAGCTTCTAGAACAAATCTAGAGAGTCCTGATTAGGCTGAGCAATTGCCAGCCATTGCAACCTGCTCTAAAGGTGACTCCATATGACAGACAAGTGATAAATATGTTTTATTTGTCTGCCAAGATCTCTCAGCAGAAGTATCCCTCCTCATTCATCATCTTATGGTTCAGTCATCATGTGACTTGAGCTGTCCGTAGGTCTACTGCACTCCGATATTGGTGCTCAGAGCCATTTTTTTTTTTCCTTTCTGGAACTGTTAAGCAGTGTTCCTTTCTTCTTTTATCACAATTGTTAACTGTGAGGATTGCATGAGCCCTTGTCATTATAAGGCTCGATGGAGAAAATCCTCCTATTAATAAAAAATGAAGCAAAATGAAGCTGAAAATAGAAAGACAATTCCCTGATCTCTTCTTGATTCCCTGACTCTAGCCCTGCCGGAAGCAAGCTATGCCCTACAGCCATATGAATCAATAAATGTAAATATGCGTCGATTTCTGTCCCCTGGCAACTGAAAGAAACCATGCGTTACACAGTTCATGAAGTACTTATTGACTTTCTTCTTTATGCCAAACTCGGTACCATGCTCTGTCTTGGCAGCTTTTCGTTCTACTCTGAGGCAAATGAAATAAAATCTGCACAAGTAGAGAACCCAGAAATTTTCTGTGATCTAGCCTCTGATAACCAGCAACTCTTTCTCATCAGTGCTATCAGATTATTCAGTTTAACCAAAAGGGGTGATCGCATCTGCAGCATGCTCTCTGCATTCTGGAAACCCCGCATCCCTGTACCACATGAGAATTTCGAGGGCTCCTGTCTGACCCTGTGCCATTTCCTTAGATTTGGAGGTCTAAGTAAAGTCATCTCGTTAGTCTTCTAGAGCTTCTGTAATAAATTATCAGGAATTGGGTGACTTATAATAGCATGAATAGAAATACATTCGAGACCACAATAGAAATGCAATCTCTCACAGTTCTGGAGAATAATGTCTGGAATCAGGGAGTCACTTTCTAAAGGCTCTAGGGAAAAGTATTTCCTCACCCCTTCCTAGCTTCGGGTCACTCCCAGGAGTCCTTGAAATTCCTTGTGCTGTGCATTCTAATCCTGCTTCCTTGGTCCTCTTGCCTGTGTGTTTATCTTCATTTGACCTTCTTATCAGGAAATCTGTCCATGGGTTTAGAGCCCACCCTGATCTATGATTTCTTCTTAACTACTTCTATCTACAAAGAATGTTTCCAAACACAGTGGTCCCTTTTTAATCCAGAGGATATATTCCAGGGCTTCCAGTGAATGCTCTGGGCCTCAGACACAGTTGAGCTTGGTTTTAAAGAAGTAAAAAATGATAGGTAAGGAGAAGGTAAGGATAGGTAGAGAAAGAAGTACGACAAAGGCAAACTAGACCAGGGAAGGAGGGAAGGAGTCCAGTGTGGCAGGAGCAGAGGCCCCTCCTGAGTTATGCTGTCAGGCTGCTTTTCTTCACCCCATACTTCGAAATATGAAAATGTGCCATTTAAGTGGAGGCATTTCAGCCAGATGGTCTTGTGAGAAATAGCACTTTCTACACTTCGGAAAGTTCTAATGTGGAAACCAATATCCAAGAATGGACTATGAAAAACAGTATCTTTGCTATTTTTAGAAGCAACCACCCTCGCTCTGAGTAATAAGCCTAACCCCCAGACTTATGATTCAAGGACTACAGGCAAATGAAAACTACATCAGATTAATTTTTTCACAATATTAGCCCTTTCACATTCACAATGTGGCTCGAAATAACTCTGTCAAAAAGGATATTAAAAGCCATAAGCACATGATTTTGTGTGCTGGAGACAGCAAACAGCTCCTTGAGCTTGGCAACGAAGACGGATTTCTTGCTAGCTGCCAGTTATCAAATATCACCGATAGTGAGATGCAGGCCCACTCCACCATAACATGGCAACTACCCCAAGAGGCCCATGGTGCTGCTGAGAGGACACTTGTGAATCATATTGGTCCTGGGGAAAGTTCTAGATGACTGTGATATTTGTAGGATTTTTTTTAAGTTTCCTTTGCTTTAAAAGGTTTGTCCCACATTTCTTTTTGACACTGCAAACTGCCATATTTTTAAAATTATCCTCATGGTCACACACATGAGGCTAAAAGGAGCTGGGGCTGTGATAGAGTTAGAGAGAGAGAGAGAGAGAGAGAGAGAGAGAGAGCGAGAGCGAGAGAGGAGGAGGAGGAGGAGAGGAGAGGAGAAGAGAACAGTAGTCGAGCACTGTTCACCAAGCACTTAGTGTCTTACTCCCTCGTCCCATGTCTTAGCCCTGGCAGATGATGGATAGAGCTGTTCGAATGTCCTTTAGCTCTGAGTGCTGGCTCTTTGCTCACATTAACTCTGTTAAACTTCATTTGTCTACAGTTTTCTTTCAACTGCAAAAATGGGCAAAATGAATTCTATGCTTAACTATCATCATGGGCAGGGAGGTTTGAGTTGTTAATTTTCACTCTATTTTATTAGCTTATGTTTGAAATACAGAATAGGGATGGTTCTTTTGGGGGAACTGGTACATGCCTGTAACATACCTTGATAGATTTCGATCCCTTTCCCTCTACGTGCCTTCCCCCTCCTCCTGACCACCTGCCTCACCTCCTAGAATCTGTCTTTTCTCCTATCATCATTCCTTTATTTTATTCACTTATTTATTATAATTTAGATTTCTCATAGAAGAGAAACCATGTGCTAATGAACTTTCTGTGACTTAACATCACTTAGCATGATGGTCACAAGTTCCATTCATCCTGAGCTGTGAGATTTTGCAGGCTTAACTAGAAGTAAAGCAGCAAAATCACCAGATTGACCGCAGGTAGTTGTTTGGCTTACATGAACATGGTCTCCTTCAGATGGCTGGCTGTTACAAAACACAGTCTAAATTAGGTTTTAAGTCAGTTATATACCAAGTTAGGTTGTGGTTTGTTATGTACAATCTCATTAGTGTACAGGCACTAACGATTTCGTGATTATGTAACTTAATGCTTTTCATTGGATCCTAGTTTCTGCCTTCCCCAGTATAGCCTTAGCTAAACCAAATGCATCCTTACTCCAGGGAAGGCCTGAGTCCCCTGGCTGATCCTGTCTGCTTGCCAGTGGCTCGTTTGGGAATGGGCATGAAGCCTCACCTATAGAATGTGAGAGAAGGGCATGCCCCAGGAAAGGGTATGTCTCAGGAAAGTTTTCTTGGTTGGTGATATCTCTAATGGCTTGCAACCATGCAGCCAGTGATTTAGATGGAGCCAGATAGTTGCAGAGCCAGAAGGAGGAGGAACAGTTTCTTCAATGGCACAGGCAACAACTGAGTCAACAGCCTTGAAACCAGAAGTCTTCTAGATGTCCTATTAAGTACGATAATCGTTGTCTTCTGCTTATGCCAGTTTGAGATGAATTTTTACACTATTTGTAGCTAAAATATCCTAACTGCTATTGTTGTTCTCACTTAGAAATCAAGAGCCAGGCAGTTAACTTGCTTAGTTTCCACCAAGTAAAACCAGGGTTTAAATCCTGATCTCCCTGATTCAAGTGCCAAGCTCTAGCCTGCTATTGAATCTGAAAATGAACCACTGCTCAGGGAAGAGGCGGAGGAACCACCGATGTGCCTGAGAGTGGGCACTGGAAGAAAGCTACGTTAATTCCTATCACATGGGGATGGTGGAAGCAGCCTGAGGCAGGACCCCTAACATAAACAGGCCAGTACAGCATTCTGACTTTTGGAGGTAGTATATGGAAGGGTCCTCCCTGGGTCCCTTTACCACTTTCACAATATTATAAATAACATTTCCACGGGATTTTTTTCCATGTATGTGGTGCTTTTTTAATTCATGATTCTGATTCCTTTGTGCTATTGAGATATGAATTAGCCTCCAATCTATAGATGAGAAAACTAAGCCTCTGTAAGGTTGTAGGACTTGTCCTGAGCCTCTCAGCTGATTGGGAAAGCTGGGACTTGACCCCAAAATCTTTCAGGGTTCAAACCCTGCTGCTCCTATATCATTATTTCTGTTAATGTGAATCTTGTTCCCACAGGTAGCTTACTCAAGGCCATATTATTTTTTTTAAAGTGACAGCACCTTAGGAAATGGTGACTTGCTCAGCTGATGCTACCACCCTAAGTGATTTAGGGAGACTGGATTCTCAGCCTTCGAGAGGGAAAGAAAGGAGCCAACAGCCAGAGAGTTCTCAAGTAATGTGCATCTTTGGGGCCAAGAACCCTTACTACCTGGCAACAGGAGAAGCCCTTCAGGGCAGGCTGGAAAACCTCAGGGGGTGAGCGTGTAGCCTGAGCCTCCTACAGGGTTAAAATTCTGCAACAGGGTCAAACCTTTACTTTAAAAGCCCTTTGTACTTCACTTGTTCCCTTAGGCTTGGATAGAAGATGATTTCTATTCTCTCTCCTAATTCCTGGCAAAGCAGCCATGCTGAGGAGAAGTCTTACTGTAAATCTATAAGAAATTCAGACTACTGGTTTCCTAAGGCTGCTAGCTGAGGTTTCTCTTTGGTTGCTTATAAAGATGATTATAACCTGGTTTGCCTCAAGTACAATCGCTCCCAGAGCTACTCTGTGGTCCTGACCGATGGCTGAGTACCCTGCCAAGAGAGACTGGGATCCTACGTGTGGCCCCTTTCTGGCGTTGCCTGGGGATGGTCTAAATTTTAAAAGCATTTGTTGTATGTCAGCTGAGCACCAGGCCCTGAGTATGTCTTTCATCTTTACAACAATGTGGCAGTAGGCAGTGCTTGCATTGAATATTTTAAAAAAATATTTAGTCAAGATAAGTTGCTTTAAGATGTACAGTGAGTATGTAGTAGAAAATGTTGATTCTGTGAGGGTCACGTGATGTGCTACCTACCATGAGCAGCCCATGGTGGCAGGTGGCAAGGGCAGGACGTCATGGTAGTCCTGGCTTATGGACCGTCAATGAGGCATACGTGTGGGAGAACCGGCCTGGCCAGAGGCTGGATCTCCATGAGCCTTCAGTGTAACAAAGGCAGATGCTGTACAAAAAAAGAATTCTAGTTGAAATGCAGTATTCATTTTCTTCTAAGGTGGTAAAATTTTTTCCCATTTTGTTGATATGTATACATGCAAAATTTAAGGTTTACCATGGAGTTGAGCCTTTGGCAGGACTGGAGGTACTACCTGGAAACATGAGGTAGAAGTCACACACTGAGGATAGCAGATCAGCAACAAAGAAGGAACCTGGTCCTGATGATCTTGGTGTTGCCATACCAACTCTAGATCACAACCTTGGACTTTTAGGTGAGAAGTGAACTTTTCATTTCAAATGCTATTATTTAGGGCTGTTTGTTAAAGAAATCACTTTTACCACCCATTAGTAGATCTATGAACAAATGCCTGTACATTGGTCTGTATAACGGCAATGCCTCCTTAGACAAATCTTCCCTTTTATTCGTAGGAGACCCTGCAAGGTGCTTCACGAGTGTCTAAATCTAGAAGCACATTTGCCTTGTTCTTCCTCTTCTGATCCCTGTCATGCACACTTGCCGCAGTAACAGCCTCTCACAGGAAGGCGAGTGTCAGGGCCAAGAGTGGTATCTCCCCTCTCCAAGTCATTCAGCCCTTTGAGTAGACAGGGGCCAGAAGGCCACTGCGTGTACCCTGGGCTAGCAGGGCCCCTCCAGACACTGGTGGCAGCTCCAGGTCCTCCCTCTCCACTGCAGTGGCACTCGGGCCGTAGGGCCAGCCCTTGGAACAGATACCCAACAGTCTCTTTCATATTCTTCCTCCTCCTCTTCTCCCTGCTCCCATCCAGTGTCGGTCCTCACTCTTCATCAAACAAAAGCTCACAGGCATAAGAAGAAAGGCAAATGGTTCCCAGGATGCATTGAGAGTGTGCAGAGGGGTAACCCTGGCAGAAGGCAGCCAAAGTGGAACCACGTGGGCAGCCAAGAGTTGCTGGTACCTGTGCACAGATGTACTCACCTGTGTGTGCTCTGAGCATTGAGGGTTCCTGGGGTAGCCACACAAAGTGCTCTGGGGAGTCTAGAAGAGGGAAGAGGCTTTCAGGCTAGAGCAATCTGGAAAGTACCATAAAGCAAACTTTCTAGATCTAGGCTAGTTACCAGGAACTCCCTGGTGATGACCAATCTTCTGTTGCTCCTGATGACAGAATTGGTGGGAAAGCTGATGGACGAACAAGAGTCCTTCCTTCTGCAGCCCAGTTGTTTGGTTTCGTTACACTAAACGCTCACAAAAACCACATCACTTAGAGAAGCCATGAAGAAAATGTCACTGAGCAAACAGAAAAAATTAAGGGCCACATCCCACCCCAGAGGATAACACATCCATCCTGCACCCTGCTGCCGTGTAGTAGATGGAGGGGTCCCAACTAGGTTAAATCACCTTTGTTGAAGAAAACCAAGAAACCCAATTTTTATGTAAAATGCCATAGTTTTTAAGTGCTGGCAACTAGCTCTAATATTTAAAAATCACTAGATGTGCCAAATTGGGCAATTCACCTGAGGCACATTTGGCTGTATCCTGGAATTTTAAGAACATGTTTATTTCTTCATTTGACATTTATTAGATACCTGCTATAATTGGGGAAGAGTATTAGCTCCAGGCTATTTATGTCAGGGATGGCGGCATATGAATAAGGTTACTGCCTGGAAAGAAGTTACAATCTATGAGGACCGGTAGGACATAGACTCATGCAACTTAGGGGAAGAGGGAATCCCCGCTTTAGGGGGGAAGAATCAAGGTACCGTTTCCAGAAGGAGGTGAATTTCAGGAAGGGAAGTCAACAGCACCACAAGCTGTCAAAAATGATGGAGGATAAAAGCAGGGACAGGCTATTGATTTTGACAATTAGGTTGTCATAAGTTAGCAAGAGGAGGGAATTCTAGGTGGTAACAGGAATGAGGCAGGGACAGAGCTGAAACTACAAGTGACAACCTTTATGGGAGTGGAATGGTCATTGCAAAAGTAAAACAGGAAGAAAGAGACCAGCGAGATGTGAAGAGATGGAGTCTGTGAGGTTTCAGGAGAAGTAGATCTAAGGTGGGAAACGGATGATGCTGGAAAGGACAGCAGAACCGAGAGCGGAGAAGGAGATGGTGGACTCAGGGGTAGGGGTGGTTGGTGCTGCCTAGAGGAGGGAGGGGTCTGGGAAAGGAAGGAATCCTCTCTCAAAAATGTCACCAATCACAAGACATTCTCTAAATGTTTCACTTCTAAAAACATCAGAAGAGAAATCTGTGCTGGATAGTTAACAAGAAAGAAAAAACTGTCCAAGACTATTTCCATGGGAATTCATCTAAAGAATGAATTTGCAGGAAATAGCTTTGAGAAAATGGGAGTCAGTGAAGTCTTAAACAGAGTTGGAGACAAGATGACTCAAGTTGCATAAAATTCAGCTTGGTGAGAAAGGAAATCAAGGGTGGGATTAGAATTAAGTATGTCTAGGGTAATGGCAAAAACATTCTAAAAGTCCATGTTAGCAGAGCGGGACTATCTGTAAGGCAGAAAGATAGACAATGATTCTCCAGAAAAAATAAAGAATTCAACAACTAGAATTTCCTTAGGAAGGACTGGGATGGCTCTGTTGAGAGGGTACCCTCTTTCCAGTGCATTGTAATTCTTGCGTTTGCTCCTCTCCAGGGCGTGACTTTCATTCTCCACTTACACTGACTTCACATCCTGCTCTTGCTGTCTGTGTCTCTTCAATGAACCTTTAGGAAACATCTACTATTGTGTTATCCTGATGTGTTACTATTCCACTAAATCTAATAGAATATTGCAGTGCTTGAGTTTCTGCTGCTTCCACCACTCATAATCTCCAGGAGACTTCTACCCTGTGTCTCAGGTGGTAGCAGCGAGCGATAGCTCGTATCTGTCATGGCACAGATCTGCTATGATGTAGGCATGGCTCTCTGTACATTGTCTCATTCATTCTTGACAGCCACCTCTATTGAGTCACTGTGGCCAGCTGTGAGACTGTAGAGAAAGTTCCCACCCTTTTATTAATTTGTTTGTTTTAAAGTGAAATACTGATGATAATGAATTGGTAACATAGGGTTCTGAAGATTGAGTTTGCCACATTTAAAGTGCTTAAACCAGACTCCTATAGTCAGAAAGCTGTCAATAAATGTTTATTCCACTATTATTGTTAGTAAAGGAACATTATTTTTATTTTTCCATATGAATAAATTGCATTTAAATTACTTCCCTAATGTCAACAAGCCAGCTAGAGAGTGGTGGAGCTGGGTGATGCCAGAGCCTTTAAGGAAAAAAAAAAAAAAAAGCCAGGTGGTGTGATGAGCTCCGCACTTAGGAAAGACAGACTAGGCACATGGGTGTGCGGACTCCACCCATTTCCTCCCTCCTTTTCAATCGCAAGTGATGACTGTCTCGCCGCATTACCTCATTTACCGGTTTCTTGGGAGTATTAGCTCTCCTGTGAAATTATGAGTGTTCATTTTTTGCAAACTGGATAGAGTATAAACCATTTATAGGTAAAAATCTCTAGTCTCTGATCACAGATATCTGCTCAACAGGGAGTTTTTCTTGCCGCCTTTATGGTGTATCATGCAAAAAGGAACATGGGTCACGGACCTTATGAAATTAATCAGATAGATTTCTTCATAAGAAATATTGTCAAGAGCTTCTATTAGAAAAAAATACTGGATGTGTCTAATTTACTTTCTCTGATCCACTGAAGAACTGGCTCTATCTCAGTGAATGTGCTCCTAAAAATGTTTCAAGATTCTTCATACCCAGAAACTAAACTAAAAACTACTGCTAAAACTAGTGCTTGACAGAGCTCCTTTGTGCAGCCTGCATTTAAATGTTCTGATGTAAAAACTTCCTATGTTGGAATACTGTCTTTGCAGTAGCTGAAAGAAAAACTGAAGCTTCTGCTTTCTTTGTTCCCCTTTTACAGCCCAACCAGATGACTGCTACTGTCATTGGTATTATTGTCTACTGACATAAAAACTCTGGTGCATTGATGTATTGGAATTTTAAAGGTAGTCAAAGGGAGAATTTCTCTTTTTTGCGTTGGTTGCTGTTCGAGGGGCATATAAATGTATTATAGCCTTCCATGAAGATTGTTTGTGGTTGAAAGTAAATGAAAAATCCAACTTACAAGTATTTAAATTTTTCTTAATTATGTCAGACCCACTGTCACTCATTTGTAAGGTAGTTACTGAGCATTTGTCCTTTTTTAGCAAGGTACTTCCCCCTCCCTAACACCTGCTTACGCTCTTTTGCCAGAGCGGTGGTATATGGCCACACTTGTCCAGCTGCAAGGGATGTTCAGAGTGTAAGCAAGGAAGAAGAAATTGAGAATGGGTTTTGGGTAGGCCAACTCCTAGGGCCTCACTTCCGAATCTCAAAGGCTGTGTGTATATAATTCCTTACCAAATGACTCGATGTTTCAGACAAGACTGTGAAATAAATATTTGGAGATTTGTTTTGGTTATAGTTATCAAGTGTAATTGCGTATTTTTTATTCAACAGGCTGTTTGCTTTTTTTGGACACCCTGATTCTGCTCAAATCCTGTTTTGGTTTACTGGTATACTTAGATAAAACCAGAATTAAACCAATGGTCCTAGTAGAATTCAGTGAATAAGTTGACTGCATACTAATCATTGTTCCTGAGTCAATTGTTATAATTTGAATTTTTCAAAAAATTTGTCTAATTCATCTAAATTTGAAAACCTGTTGGTATAAAATTATCTTTAATATTCTTTTTTCAGACTATAAGATCTGTAGTGATGTCCTTTCTTTCATTTTTGATGTTGATAATTTGCTTCTCCTCCTTCTTTCCCCTCTTCTGTTTTTCTCCTTTCCTCATCAGTCTTGCTGAAGGTTCATTGATCTTTGCAAAGAACTAGCTCTTATAATAATTGCTTTTCTCTATTGTTTTACACTTTCTGGTGCTTTGCTTTCTGCTCTTTACTGTTTCCTTTGTTCTGCTTACTTTGTGTTTAATTTGCTCTTGATCTGTTTTCTTACGATGAAAACTGAAACTATTGTTTTTTAGTCCCTTGTCTTTCCTACTATAAACAGAGTGATAAAATTCGTATAAGAGCAGATTTCATTTTATTCCACACATCTTAATGTGTTAGGTTTTCACTTAGTTCAGAATATCTTATAGTTTTCTCATGATTCCTCTTTTTGTACACACTATATATAGTTAAGTGTTTGACTTAATTTAAGGATTCTTCAGATAACTTTCTGGTGTTGCTTTAAGTTTAATTGTGTCATTTTATACAAAGAATATAATTTGCATTATTTTGATTTTTAAAATTGAAGCTCACTTTGTGACTTAGCATATGCTGTCTTGATGAATTTTCCATGCCCACTTGGAATGAATGTGTCTTATGCTCATGTTGCTTATTCCATTATGAGGTGCCGCCTGCCTCATAGAAGTATCAATGAGCCAAGTTCCTTGAGAAATATGGTCAGATATTTTACTTCTTTACTGATTTTAGTTTGTTTTATGATAATCGAGAAAGGAGTATTGAAACCTCAAAATATAACTATATTTCTCCCTCGAGTTTCTTGTCATTGTTAATTTTCCTATTTTGAAGCTTCTATCCTGGGCACATACACACTTAACATTGTTATTTCTTCGTGGTGAAATGACGCCTTTATTACTGCAAAATGTCCCTCTTTGAGATCTCTGGAAATATTTTCCATTGTGCATTCTACTTTGATATTAATATAACCACTTCAGTTTTCCTATATTTAATGTTTACATGGTATGAAATTTTCAGTCCTTTTGCCATTTTTATATCCAAAGTCTATTTTGTAGACAGCATATGTTTGGGCCTGACATTTTAATCAAGTCTGAAAGGATTTTTAACAGTACTATTTATGCTTAGTTTAGCTATCAAAGTAGTTGGGTTTAAATCTTCCACCCAACAGCTGTACTTCCTAAGTTCCATTTATACTTTGCCTTTCTCCCCTTTTCTTGCTTTGTTTGGGTTGAGTATAGTCAAGGATGGTGATGCATTTGTTAGGCAAGTTCATCATTGTATGACCACTACCCAGTAAACTTACATAAACATAAATCACTGTAAGTATCAATACAATCAAGAAACATGAAAATCATGAGATGTTTATGGCTGCTACCAGCATAACACAGCAGACTACTTTACGGTAAACTTTTAGAAGGAGGAGTTCACCCTGAAATAGCAGAAGGTATAACTTCACAAGTACATAAACCTCTAACACAGTCATTTATTAGTAGCAGTTATGTATGGCACACCATCGTGTGCACTGCCCGCACACCTAGACAGCCAGCTAGCAGAGCAGTAGATTTGTTTACATCAGCATCACCACAAATACAGGAGCAGTGATGTTGCTGTACAACATCACAATGGCTCCTGTGTCACATTTAAGTTTTATGTTGTTGATATGCATTTCCAAATTTAGCCTGCTTCAAATACTATTCTACCACTCTGTGTATAGTATAAGTTTCTCCTGCCAGTATACCTCCATTTCATTGCATTCTTTCAGCTATTTTGTCATATAGTTTATTGCTATATTTTATAAACTCCAAACAGTTGCTTTCAAAATGTTTAGTCTCTATATATTTACCATATCCAGTATTATTTTTTCCTTTGTTGTATGAGTCAGATTCTTCCTTAGATACATGGTACACGCACATACCATATATATATATATATATATAATATCCTCTGAAGAGAGAGGAAGAGAAAGAAAAATTGAATTTGTGAAGGAATGAAAGATACTGATTTATGGGCCGGTTTATCTTGATTTTCAGCTTGATTGGATTAAAAGACTTCTCGGAAAGGTGATCGGACCGTCAAGGCACTAACTTAACTTCAGCAGTGACTTGATCCATTGATTAGTTCATCACTGAATGGTCTCTTAGGAGGTGGGGCCTTGGGACTCCCTCTGGTGGGGCCCCTTTCTCTCAGGTTCTTTCCAACCTCCTCTGCTTCCCAGTTACCATGAACTGTTCAGCTTTCCTCCACCATGCACCTCCTCAATGACGCCTCTGCCTTGAAGCTAGCTGATCTTGTAGTAAAACTATGAAATGGTGACCCACAATAAATCCTTTCTCCTTAAGGTGTGTATATCAGGTATTTGGTCCCAGCCATGAAAAGCTGACCAATGCAATTTACATGACTAAAGAGGCTGATGCGTCCTATGACTTACCATCTGCAAGCTGGATGTGCTAAAAGCTGGTGGTGCATTTTCAGAACAAACTGAAAGTTTGGAGGTTCAAGAGAGCCACTGACATAAGTCCTAGACCAAGTCTGAAGGCTCAAGAACTAGAAGCATCAATGTCTGTGAGCAAGAGAAGATGGATGGCCCAGCTACAGCAGAAAGAGCAAATTAACTTTTCTCTGACTTTTTGTTTTACTCAGACTCAATGGGTTGGATGATATCTGCCCACACCGGTAAGGGCAATCTTCTGTAGTAAGTCCACATATTTAAATCCTAATCTCTTCAAAAAGCATCCTCAGAGACACATCCAGAAATAATATTTTACAAGCTGTCTCTCGGTATCCCCTAGACCAGTCAAGTTGATGCATAAAAATGACTATCATATTTGTGTAAATCTAAATATTCATCTGGTATCATTTTTCTTTCTTTGGTCTTTGAAATTTCCTTTTAACATTTCTGAAAGTGCAGGTCCATTAATATCAAATCCCCTTGGCTTTTGTTTGAAAGAGTTTTATCTTCAGGTTTGAAGGATTTTTTGCTGGATAGAGAATTCTAGGCTTATTGGTTTATTTCAACATTTTTACAATGTCATTTCATTTTTTCTTTCAGCCAGCTTGGTTTCTGATGTGAAGTCTGTATCTCTGTTTCTCTATACTTAATAAATCTTTTATCCTCTGGCTACATTTAAGATTTAATATCATCACTTATTTTTTCAGAAAGTAGATTACAGTGTACCTAAAAGTAGTCTGGACAAGAGTGAGGAATGGATGAAGTTTACTATCCATTTATTTTTCAAATATGTTTTTCTCATTTCTTATTCTAGGGCTCAATTTCATAAATAGTAGTGAGCTTGATATTACCCTGAGTCACTGAGGCTCTATTTATTTTTAAAAGTTAGGCTGTTTGCCAAGCAGTTGAACACCCACAGGAAAAGTAAACAGAAGATAAAGAAAGCTTCCATACTCTCTCTTTCCACTGATGCAGTCTCCTCCACTGTCAACATCCTGCACCCAGATGGTTCGTAGGTTACAGTGGACGAGCCTGTATTTATCCACACACATCCCTAATCCACAGTTTGGGGTTCTCGGAGTTCTTTCTAGATAGTGTATATTCTAAGGGTTTTGACAAATGCATAACAACATATATCTTCCATTACAGTATCATGCAGAACAGTCTTACTGTCCTAAGAATTCTCTGTGCTCTTCCTGTTAATCATTACTGCCCAACCCCCAGCACGTACTCATCTTCTTACTGTCACCACAGTTTTGCCTTTTGCAGAAAGCTGGAATTACACAGTGTGCAGCATCTTCCAATTGTATGCATTTAAGTTTCCTCCATGTCCTTTCATGGATTGATACTCATTTTTATAGTACTAAGTAATATTCTGTTGAACGGAAGTACAATACCTTATTTTTACTCACTACTGAGGAACAGTGCAATAATATAATTACATAATTATATCATAATTAATTAACTCATCTCTCATATCACAGGTGCCTTGGGTGGGCTGGGCTAAAGACTTTGCAGGCCAAATGTTCCCCATCACTGATCTAGAACAGTGGTCCCCAACTTTTGACACCAGGGACCAGTTTAGTCGAAGACCATTCTCCCAAGCACAGGTGGGGTGCCTGCCTTGCAGTACATTGTTGGAGGGTAGCTTTGAAATGATGAACAGCAGCAGGTGGTGAGAGCAAAGTTCTACCTCCTGTAAGATCAGCGTGCCACTAGAACCTAATAGGAGCTCGCGGACGGGAGGTGGAGCTTCACTTGCGGCTCACCCCTTGCTGACTGCTCATCTTTCCTGGTGGCCCTGTCCTCCTAAGGCCACACGCCAGTTCTAGTCTGTGGCCTCGGGAGCGGGGATCCCGCTCTAGATCCCTGTTTAGTATTCTTCATTCCAGACCTGCTACTACGATGTGACTCATTTTCTTCACTGAAAGCTGTTGGCTCATCAGTATAATAGGTCAGAGCACAAACTCCTCTCCTTTGGACATGAACTGTTTAATTTAACAATCTCTGGAGTAGTGGAACTCTCCATTTTGTGTATCGCGCCCAGCAAAGACTCAAGGAAAGCCCTTTATGAGTTTGTGCAGATCTTTTTCTGTGCTCTTTCATTTATTTTTTTTTTCCTACGGAGGGGACAGGGCCCACTCTGCAGTCCAGCCTGATCCTGAGCTATATATCTCAGGCTGGCCTTAAACTCATGCAATCCTGCTGCCTCAGCTTTCCAAGTGCTGAGATTGCAGCCATGTGTTTCCCCCTGTTTTTGTGGAGCTCCATCTCATAAATTGAGCTTTCTCCGACTTCCCTAAATACTTATCTCAATCTCTTTAACTCAGTGAGTCTGCTACTCTCTGGATATTGTGTTCTGTGTCAATGGCCCATATGCTGCACTTGGGCAGTGAGCTGAGGAATCACATGGCTCACATGTTTTTCATTTTCCCTCTCTTAAGAATCATGTGCTGCTTATAGTCCAAATGATGCAAATAATTCTTACATTTTTTTGTGGTTTTCTGGGGAGTTTATTTGCTTGTAGGAGGATAAGTGTAGACCTTTCTCCCTCATCCCAGGAACAGTTCTTCCCATGATTTTTTGGTATGCAGCTATGATTGAGAACCACTAATATTAACATTGTCATCAACATCATGATGCATTAATGTAATCACCTTCTCAGATTCAATTTAAACATTTCTCTTAACGCTATTAATAATATATAACATTTTATAGGGGCAGTCTGCTAAAGGCTTTATTGACTATCATTTCATTTGACTTACATAAACATCATTACTAGATTCATTTTACAAAGGAAAACCTGAAACTTGAAGCTGATAAAGATATTCCGACTTCTGAGCCTATGCTCATGATCTCTATACTATACTGCTGTCCCAGGAGCCCACTCACTAATGGTACAAAGAGTACACAAACGCTGCCCATCTATATTTAAAACTAGAAACATACTTGCATGGAATTACATTAGTGAAGACTTCAGATGTTGAAACGTCCCAAAAGCAAAAAAGTATTAGGAATAGTTATAAAAGAGTGTTAGTAAACATCATATGACTAAGTATTTGGTAGCCATATAATTTAGAGTGGCCATAGTGATGATTAGATTATCTTAATGTGCCAAAAATTCTGCAATCTAAAAAATAATTTTAATGCTGTAAAATTGGCCTTTCTACCACATTCCTAAATTTTATCCTGTGACAACTTCACCTGGAAAGTAAGATCAGAACAGTCTAGGATGAGGGAGGAGCCAGGATAGCAGACCAGAAATCTGTTGGCTATTTCACTCAGTAACTTAATCAGTTATCAGTTTTTGCATTACAATGAATTATCAAAACCCTGGGGTCAACATCAAAATATTACCTCAACCAAAGTAACTACACACAAATGGAATATTATATTAAATACTTCAGCTAAAATGTTTTTTCAAAAGAGAAATACCATTTTTAAGATGTTGTAATTTGAAGAATATTTAATCTTGACCATTAGAGTTTCTCGTTCTCTCTCTCTCTCACTCCCTTTCCCTCTCTCTCTCCCTCCCTCTCTCCCTTTCTCCCTCTCTCCCTTTCCCCTCCCCCCCCACCTCTCTCTCTCTCTGCATGTGTGGTACATATGATCTGGCCTAGAGCCTTCATACTAAGCTATATCCCCAGGTCTTATTTGTTTGTTTATTTATTCATTTTGAGACAAGGCCTCACTCTGTAGTCTAGGCTGATTTTGAACTTACTGTGTAGCCCTGGCTGGCCTTTACTCACAGCAGTCCTCCTGCCTCAGCCTCCTGAGTCCTGGGATTATTTTTATCTTTATACAGGATCTTGGTAAATCACTAAACTGCCCAGTCTGCATTCAAACTCACAATCCTTTCCCCTCAGCCTTGTTTCTTTAGTCAAATTAGATTGGAATTTTCTAAACATATCTTGAAGTCAAGTCACAAGTTAGATGACCGAAGAGTAAATAGAGCCTAAGAAGACAACCATATTTTCAGCCCTGTCACTTAGGCCAGAGTGTCTGCAGTGTCCCCCTTAGGCCCAGCTGGCCACCACTCATTGCTGGTAGGTGACAGAATGGTCATCATGTGCTCTTCAAAATGAGCATAGCAGTGCTACCTGAGATGAAAAGAAAATAAGGAATCTGTGTCCATTAGTGCATATTCTTAACATAGTAATTGATTGCAAGAATGCACTTGGACACACATGGCTATTGGCAGGCCTTAGGTCCCCACTGGCTCTTAATCAAAAGCATCAGGGCTTTTTTTTTTTTTTTTGCCAGTTTGAGACTCTCTCCCACTCTTGTTAGAGTATTAAAGGAGCTCAAATATAGTAGTGAGCTTTCCCCAGAATATGCAAATAAGAGAGAGCGAGAGAGGGCACCCAAAGACAAAAGCTACAACCTTTTGCTTACCAATGTGAAAAATGACATTCCATCTCTTCTGCTATTAATTCATCAGGACTACATTAATATTAGTAAATTATAATATTAGCATAAATCCAGCCTAACTCATGTCATGAGTTGGGACAATCCCGGAGGCTGTCTACTGAATGAATCTTGTATGCAAATCACCCTAGTAATGCCCAGACTAACACTGCGAGGTAAGTTTACGTGGACACACCTCTCAGTTGTGTTTTCAAGGCCCCCTTGCTGCGTTCTACCTTGTCACACACTTGCTCCTTCTTACAACTTTTTCTCTAACTTTAGTTGACACTCATTCCACAAGCTTTGCCTCACTTTCTTGGCCATTTCACTTAGTTTACAAAGTACTTTGTTTCTTGCCTTACCCTCTTCATCAGATGTCATTTGTTTATGTTTCAGTTAAATGAACATTTACTAAGCAGCTAGCATGTATTAGATGTCCTTTATCTATCACTGCAGTTACCAGGAACACTTTAGTTAGTGGACAAATTTCCTTAAGTCCGTGGCTCAAGTTTTCTGTAGAGTTGCATTGTCACCACCAAGGGCACACATGCCCAAGGATTCTGTTGGCTCCAGGCTGCTTGTACTGGATTTGAAGTCACCTGCGTATGCAAGTGGAATAAAAACAGATCATTCAGCTTTATTATTTCCCACTTTCCTTTTAAAACATATGATGTTGTTTTAAAAAATTGGTAATGTTTGTCCCGAATTTGCTCATCTGAAAATGATTTGAGTAATTTAATGATTGGAATATTTTCGAGCTTTTCCCAGAGAACCAAAACTCTTCACATGGTTTATGAGTTCTGCAGCACTCAACTGACTGATTCCAGCTGTTGTAGAGTCTTTACCAAATCGCTCTGCAGCTCCACAGATCTGGCCTCACAGAGATGAGTTTTGAGACATTTTGTTTCCTTAAAGTATTTTCCAGTCATCCTTAGGATCAGGCTCAGATTGTGGTAAAATACCAGAGACAGGAATGGCCCACTATGGATAGATGTTACAGGAAACACTTACTAATCATTTGGTGCAGAGTCCTTCGATTTAGATTTTGGGAACATCCAAAATTTCTTTTGAATACTTGATAAGTCTCTGCTGAGCCAGAAGATTAATGGAAAAGGAAGTGCAAGAATAAAAGCTGTGGTTGTTACCAGTATTTTGAAAGCTTCTTAGAGGTGACAAACTACTGAGTGGTTATGCGTAGATTCAGGGAATCATGTGCCTGTGAAGGTGACCTTAGCTTAATGCAGCATACCCTAACTCAGGGACAGAACATTGCGCTCATCATTGTGATCACCTGCTGGGTGGGGGTCTGGGTGACGAAGCAGGCAGTACCATTCACTGGAAGAGTGAATGCTCACTCTCCCTAGCACTTGCTTTCTTTCCTCTCTCTTCTCCTTCACCCTGAGCCTTTTTCCTTCCTTCCTTTATATTCTAAACACAATTTTATAAAAAGGCTGTGAGTATCACTGATGTTAGGCTCTATTAAAGAACTGGACGAATGTCAAAGAGAGAACCATTCAGGGCAGGGTTCCAGAAAACACACCCAGATGACTTCATTCCTAGCTCTGTCTCGTGGTGTTGTCCTTGGCCAAACTGTGGCAATTAATGTTTGCTTCAAACTCTGAAATAGCTAGAACCTTCTATAAGTGTTGGGATTGGTGTCAAAGGGTTTTGTTTAGATTTTTAAGCTGCTCAGTGACAGCAGAAAGTTATTTTTAGTTCACTTTCCTCTTTTCTTGTTCAATCTAATTCTGGGTAAGGAAATGCTTTCCAAACTAAGTCACAGATTAGCAAAGACTAAAGCAAGATTTCTCATCTTTAATAGTCTCTGACAAGGAAGACATATTTTGGGTTATGTGGTTAACAGGTAACACTTTGACTCCGGTAAACCGAGGCAACTTGCTCTGCACCTTCTAAAAGATTTTGAAACTCTTCAATTTTTATTCAGTGTTTACCAAACATCTGTCTCATTAAAGATTCCACTCAAAAATAGCAATGATAAAAAGAAAGGCATGATCTCCTGCCCTCAAAGAGCTCAGAGTGTGTGATTAGTGGGATGATGTCGAGGGTGAACGCATACAAAGAAAGTCGCAACAAAAAGACACCATACTCTGTAGAGAGATGTCACTCTAGGTAATTCAATAAATAGTTGCCTGTGGCAAGTTAACCAGGATACATACAAAATGGTAGCAAGTCTTGATCTTTTTAAAATATAAAATCCAGTGGTGCAGATGTACAGAATTCAGTGATTCATGAATTCACGTTCAGAATTCATGTTCAGATTTCAAGTTCTATCTTTCTGTGGAGAAAAAAAGGAACAGTTGACAGAACACGCTGTAACTCATGAGGTCTGTCTCCTATAAACCTTGAAGGAATTCCAAAATACGGCCATCTGAGAAGCTTTCTGAATGCTGGGAGTCACACAGTCCCTGACACAAAGTGTGAGGACAGTGTCTGCAAGTTCCCCTAGGACGTCTTGCTTTTACTCTGAGGAGCCACCTGTGAGTTCAGCCTCAACATCGTGTTCAGTTCCCAAAGAGAGCCCACCAAGAAAGGACAACTTGTCCCCCTCGCCTCAGCCTCACATTCCAATAGGTCCAAGGAGGGCACCAGGAAGTATGACAGCTAAGATGATTCTGGGCACTGGGAGAAGGAAAATGCTTTTTGTCTTTTCACAGGGTGGCTTCTCCTCCAACTGTTTTGTTTTTGTTTTCTCCCTGGCCACTCTGAACTGTGAATCCTGCCCACCCAGTTTTCCCTGTCTCAGCTCACAGCCAACATCAATTCCCCCATTCTGCGAGAAGCTCAGTTCTTTATTACGTTCTGTGTCAGATGTACATCTCGGCTCTGTAATCAGATTCTAAACTAAGCTATTTTTTTCATTCAAAAATTAGAGTTCCTTCTATGTGACAGACACCATGCTCACTGCTGGGAGGCATCAGTCAGCAAAGCCTGTGTCCCCAAAAATGCAAACTAATAAAGGACATAATTATGCCTGTGAAAAGTCCTAGGAAGGAAATTAACAAGGTGCTATGATGGAAAATGACAGGAAGAATATCTCAGAGGAGACAACCTTCCCACTGAGAACTAGAACAAAAGGCCAGCCACACAAAAGGGGCAGCAGGGTAGCAGGGCATGCCAGGCAGAGTTACATCAAAGGAACAGAAATGGAAGGAGCTTGAAGGAAGTAGCAGATGCTCAGGGTGACTGACATTTGGTGAGCACAGGGAGTAGACAGGAGCTACGCTCTGAGTGGGAGAGGAGAGCTGACTTGGGCAGGCCAGCGAGGGAACCCAGGGCTGTGTTCTAGTCACTCAACATTTGGTGCTCAGCCCAGGACTTTCTCCAGTGCCTTTTGGTGCCCAACACAGACCTTTGCTCTGAGTGAACATTCAACCAGTACTGGAAAGTCAAAACGACTCAGAGGTCCCGGTTATGTGCCAACATCTCCAGCACCTCCCTCTTCGCCAGTCCCACCCGTCCTGACTTCAGCCTGACCTCTGAGACTCGCAGATAGCTCTCCTCCACCCAGTAATTGGCTCAACCAGACCTCACGCAGGCTTCTTCCAGCAGCCGGAGAGTTCACGGGGTGAGAACCCGCACGAGCATATCTTGTCACTAACTCCTTGCTGAGGGGCGGACTGCAGCATGGGTAACATCTGAACTGGAAAGCCGTGCCACTGCTGCCAAAGATCCTTGTCCTGGTTCCATTGTCTACCAGCTGTGACTATGGGTTATGTCAGCAACCTCCTGAGTCTCAGGTTCCAACCTCTACCCCAAATAATCTAATAAGAGGCCTCTCTCAGGGTTTCTGTGAGGGTTAAGTGAGATGATGCAAGAAAAGCCCAAATCACGGTGCCTGGCACGTGGTAGGCACTCAGTCATGGCCATCGTTGTAATGATTGTTAGTAGTAGAAGCATCGGCACAGCCCTAAAATAGTCAAATCTTCCAAATGTTCTTGCTCCATTTGGAGAAACCCCTGCGTGGGTGCCACTTCCTCTGTGAGATATTCCTGAACAGCCTCAAGCATCAATCAGGATTGCCCCCTCTCTGCACTGTGGAGTTCATCGCTTTTCTCAGCGACACCTCAGACCACAGAGCAGGGCAACTGTAGGTCTTTGACCCCTGCTCAGCTATGAAGTCTTTGCGGACAATCAGGGCACTTTTGTGTAATAACTGTTCAGGTCACATTTATTCACGCTCTTATCTTGGAAATTGATGTATTTTAATAATGACACGGCAAAGTTAACTGACAGTGCTCCTTTTTCAGAGTGTCATAAAGTCACAACCCATCATACAATGCCTTAGACTAGATAAAACACAAAGTAACTTTGGGCGCAGACTTTAGAGTCACCCTTCAAAGGACACTTAGCACTTGACTTTGAGCAAGTTAGACTTTACTTTCTCATGTGGCAGTTTCTCATATGAACACTAAACATAGTCTCTTGTGCAGTGGTGGCAAGGTGTGATTTGTGGTGTGACTTAATGTATGAGAAAGCATTTAGAACAGAGCTTGGCATGTTGTCCATACCGTACATTATTGTCCTTTGTGTTTCCAGTGACCCCGTCAGTCAGTGACCATAGTGCGGCTCAGTAAGTAGCAAATGAACGAAGAGCAGAAGTCCAACTATGACATTCAAGCTCTGTTCTTTTTTTTTTTTTTTTTTTAAGAGGAACTTGCTGGAGAGGTGGCTGGCTGGTGGCCTCCAGTTGCTGTATCTTTTTAGCCACAGGATTATAACACTAGCAGATATAGAGTGCAGAGGGGTCCAGCATTTCTTCCTCATAGGGGGACACCCAAAAGACTGTCTTAGCTTTGGGGTTACCTGTCAGCCTGGCTCCGGCTTTATCAGACCAGCATGACATCCCAGCACTCCTGTCCTGCCTTCCTCTCCCTTCCCTGCTTTAGGAACTGCCAAGCCTGTTATGATCCAGGCTCTCCCACCTGCTCCTGTTCCCTCCCATTTATCCTGCACAGGCCTTTCCCCCATGTGACTCTTGCTCATCTGATTGTTTGAGGGGCTCTGCCTCCAGGAGGGCCAAACTGACCTAGTAGTGACTTTCTAGTACACATATCTATGCTACCTTGGCCAAGACACATTTTTTCATTTCTTGGCTGGACAAGCGTGGTCCTGCCAAAAGAGACGCTGAACTGAGCAGGTGGAGAAACAGCCAGGAGGAGCTTAAATTCTGTGGAAGCTTTACCCAAGTGCCAGCACTCAACAAGGACTTTGAGTGAGTACCTGCTAGGGTGCATGTATTTACACAGAAATCCCTGCTGTTTTCTATTGGAGGCTCCAGGACAGCTGTCTGAGATTCTCCTGCAGAAGGCAGAGCAGGACCTAGGGCCTCCCCTTCCTGTCCCACAGCTGACCTGGCCACTTTGAGACCCTTTCCCTGGCTCTTTGTGTCCATTGTGAGCAAAGCCATGACTGAGTCATCTGTGCCTGCGTAGAGCCCCACAAATCTCTGCCTTCGGGGTCTGTTCGTGCCAGGAGCTGAGGAGGACCAGTTTTGTCTTCTGCTACCAAAAATATATTCTATTTCCTCTCAGTTCTATGTTTAAACCAAAAGACTAACTGAAAGTCCCGAGTAAACACACACTATTTTTACTTCCACATTCCATGTGCGCACCCTCCTCCACTTCCAAATGTTTCCATCAGATCCTGGACTCACACATCAGCCCAAATGTTGTAATGGAAAACATGAAATGACTTCCCTCTGTCAGACGAACGCTTGATGCAGCAGCCGCCTCTTCGCCCCTCGACCTTCCTGCCTCACTGTCCTCTCAACCAGTTCTCCCAGGGTGAGGAAGACATTGGGGGCGGGGAGGGGGGTTGGTTTCTGCCCAAAGAAAACAGTCCTTTGTGGACACAACACATGGAGCGAGATCCGTAGCACAATTTGTGCTTCAGCCATTAACATCACAGCCCGCGGACTCTAGGGTAGCTCAGCCTCCAGAATTACCACTTTCCCCACCCCTGCCTCAGGAGATCGTCTTCAGGCCGTCTTCCTTGCCTTACAAATAACTGTCATGTGCCAGATAAAAGTTAGGGCCCTATCCCAATTAGAAATGCGAGCCTGGAATGATTATTTTTTAAAATCTTCCCCCATGAATTTTAAATTATACAACCATTGATAACTCTTGTATGAAACAGCTGGGCATCCATGTGCCTGTGATCCTCAAGCCTCAGCCAGAATGTGAAGGCTTGCTTGAACTGTTGCAGCAATATAAGTATTCATGATGTTTAGGGGACACAGAAATTTTATAAATGTGTGATTCTATCTTCACATGTATTCAAAGTGCTTTTATCTGTATATAGGATATGTAGTACATATGAATGCATGCAAAAATTCAAAAATAGAATTTACTTTGTGATACTCTCATGAGGTAACTTCTGGGCTTGAATAATCCTTTTATCTTCATCTCTTAATTATTAAAATCTGTTTTAAGGTATTAATATTATAGATAAATATTTTATTTATCTGAAGTACCTAGATGGTCAAAATCATAGAGATAGAAAGCAAAAATAGTCTTATCAAAGAGAATAGTTTAATCACTGGAGGAAAGAAAATTGAGAATAATTAATGCGTTCAAAATTTAATTTAGGAGTTGAAAAGTCTGGATCTGATGGTGTAATGGTTGTACATACGTGAATATACTTAATCCTATTGAACTTCATACTTGGAAAGACTTAAGATGCTTTTATTTCCTTTTGTTTTCTTTTTTCCTGTTTTGTTGATATGTATGTATGCAACACATAATGTTTACATTGAACTTGAGAATTTTGTGCACATTTATATCACATCAAAATTACAAATCCTTCCCCTCTCCTTTGACCATCCCACACTCTCTCCTCTCCCTCTCCACAAGTTCCCACTAATCTCTCCCCATCTAGTTCTATGAAATGATTGTGATCTAGATTTCTCATGTTAGGGAAACCATTCAATATTTAACCTCCGGTGTCTGACTCACTTCACTGAGCATGGTCTTAAGTTGTGTCCATTTACCTACAAAATCCTCAAACCTATCTTTCTTTGTAGATGAGTAGTATTCCATTGTGCACATATACCGAAATTTATGTGTCCATTGGTCTGCTGATGGGTATTTTGGTGTTCTCCACATTTTAGCTATTGTTAGTTGTGCTGCTATGAACATGGGTATACATGTATCTGTCTTATATAATGCTTTTAATTCTTTTAGAAAAATTCCCAGAATATTGCTGATAAAAGGGAATATTTATTTTCTGCCTTTGAGGAATTTCCATACTGCCCTTCGTGGTGGTTTTAACAGTTTATAATCCTACCAGCAGTGGAAGAAGAATCCTCTTTCCCCCACATCCTCACCAGCACTGATTTCTGTTAGAGTTCTTGACACACACCCTCTCTCTCTGGGGTTTAAAATGCTTTTCTTAAAGTTGACATTGTAAGCAGTTGTATCATTTAGGATTCCAAGTTTACCACACTCCCATGATATATGGTGCAGTTTACAGACTCCTAACATCAAATCTTTACCATCCATGAGATTCTCCAGACGTGATCTCTGCTTTCCTCTTGTGTGGTTTCTGTACCCTGGGCTAATACCTTGACAGTTTCCTCTTCGTTTATTGCTCTGCTCAAGCGCCTAATTTTGTTCATAGCTTCTCACAAGAATCTCCATCTGTATCTCCCTTCCAACCTCAAAGCCCTCTTGGTCTTACAGCTACTCAAGCGTGCAGAAATCCTGAGAAGCTTTGTCACTGGCAGGTTTTATTCACGCCTACTGCCAGCTCTGAGGATGTTTGAATGGAAAAGCAGAGTTTGTGTGCAGGGAACAGGAGAATGGACAGATAGGAGCTTAAAGAGTCTTTGAGAAATGTGAGGGACACAGGAAATCAGTTATGCTGCTCCTTTAGCTCAAGTTTTGTCAAATGGGTGGTATTTCAATGGCCAAAATGAACCAAATATTTTGCTTATTTGCTATTAATGAGATTACGAGAAGCCACTATGAGCCAAGACTTGTTCTCACACATAGGCATTGAGAGAGTTTTACAATGTTCCAGACTGAGTGGGAGATCAAATGAGCACTCAGTGGTAGAACAGAAGTGGCCATGCTCAAGTTTCATACAGTTATTGCTTTGGTTGCAAAGGGCAGAAATCTATTGCATTTTAAGAGCAAAAAGAATGTATTGATTCACAGGATTGAAAAGTCCGTTTGCTTTTGGTGTCTTCTTAAGAAAGCCTTTGCCTACCCCTATGTCTTTTAGATATTTTCCTAATTTGTCTTCTAGAAGGTTCAGTGTTTCACTTTTAATGTCTAGGTCGTTGATCCACTTTGATTTCATTATGGTTCATGGTGACAGGTGTGTGACTGGATTCGTTCTTCTGCATGTGGATGACCAGTTTTCCCAGACCATTTGTTGAACAGGCTGTCCTTTTTCCAGTGTATGTTTTTGGGTCCTTTATTGAAGATTAAGTATTTGAGGGTATTGGGTTTGTCTCTGCATCCTCAATTCTGCTCCACTGGTCTGCCTGTTTTTATGCCAATACCAAATAGTTTTTATGACTATTGCTTTATAGTACGGCCTACTGTCTGGTATTGTAATGCCTCCTGCTTTGGTCTTGTTGCTCAGGATTGCTTTGCTATTCTTGGTCTCTTTGGGTTCCATATGAATTTAAGAATTACTGTTTCAAGTTCTTTGAAAAAGTTTGTTAGTATTTTGATAGGAATCACATCGAATCTATATATCAGTTTTGGCAATATAGACATTTTGACTATATTTATTTTGCCTATCCAAGAACAGGGGATACCTTTCCATTTTCTGATGTCACCTATAACTTCTTTCTTCAATGTAATGCAGTTTTCTTTATAAAGGTCCTTCACTTCCTTGGTTAGGTATACTCCTAGGTATTTAATATTTTGTTGTGCAATGGATACACAAACTGTGGTATTTATACACAATGGATTACTGTGCATCTATAAAGTCCAACAGCTTGGAGGCTTTTGTTGGCAAATGGAGGAAACTTGAGAACATCATGCTTAGTGAAGTGAGCCAGTAACAGAAGGTGAAACATCGAATGGTCTCTCTGATACGAGAAACCCAGATCACAACTACCTCATGGAACTTAAAGTGAAAAACGGGGGACTAGGGTGTGGGATTGGGAGGGTTTGGGAGGGACGGGGGGGTGGATAGGGGGAGGGTTGAAAGGAGAGTAGAGAAGTCCTTGTCACCTTGACAAGATATGTATGTGCACAAAATGCTCAACTTCAATATAAACCTTAAATTTTGCACTTATACATGTCAATAAAATGGGGGGGGGGGGGGAGTTGGGCCAAGGTTGCCTTCACACACAGCTGGATCCAGGCACAAAAGAAAAAACAATTCTTTTAATATTTTTTCCTTATCTATTGACTCTGTGATCCTAATTCTGGAGAAGGCATAACTTTTAACTTTCATATTCCAAGATTATGTCCTATTAGCTTAACAAATTCCATATGAAGCCAGAGTCTTTTCCAGGAGTTTTAGCCCAAATTCTAAAAGTGGGTCTCAGTGAAACAAAGTACCAACTCTATAGAGTTGGATGGAATGGAAGAAAACGGAAAGATTGCTCTACCTAACTACACAGACTGAGCAGGGAACAGGGAGTGTTTCCCAGCGGGAAACCCAAAGGCTCTGCCTAGAAGATGAAATGGCTCCTTGCCAGGGACATTCCACACCACAGCCTGAAATGTTAGATAAGGTGGTGGCTGTCTCCTGCAGGACATCAGAACAGGCATCCCGGATAGACCCGTGTTGAACTGGACCTAAAGAACATGTGGAAGCTTGTTGTGGGAGAAAGAAAATGTGGGTGAAGAGAGAAAAACCAGAGAAATGTGTGAGCAATATGAATGCCAATCAATTATTTTAGGTGAGAAAATTCTGTAAGCTCAGCCTTTTATCAGCTAATGCCAGTTAGATTTTTGTTTTGTCTTTCAACATGAAGTGAGACAGGAGAGAGCCTTACCTGTTTAGAGCAACTACAGTGAAAAGGGGCAAACTCCCTGGAGGCGTGGCATGTTGTGCAATACAGAGGCCTTGAAAACAGAGGCTAAGTAGTAGTTTGCCTCTATTTTGGGCCTTTTAAAATTGTAGTAAGATTGGGAATATAGCTCAATGCTAGAACATCTACATAGCATGTGAGAGACCTGGATTCATCACAGTTAAAAGATTCATGAAGACATTTATGAAAAACACGAGCCTGTAGCCAGTGCCAGCAGCTGTCACATCAGCATTACATCACAACTGAGTAGTTGTCCCTGGTTAACATCTCTCCTGCCGAAAGGTACTGGGAATCAGATGCTCCCAGGACCCACACAGCAGCCCCATGCTCTCAAATCTCTGAAAATCTTTTATTTAAAAAATTTAAAATTCCAGGTATACCTACTAGGAACACCTGAATCCATGATCATGTGATCAGCATGTCAACCACTCCTTTTGGACCAATTTTATGTGGGAGGCAATTTTTATAAACCATATGTAACTACTGTAAACCAATTATTCCCGCCAACAAATGCAAAGAATGAGGCAGAGAGATCAAGGGAAAAAAATAACATAGCCAATCTTTATTCTTGATTTTTGTCACCACTTTCATGCTTCCTTATTTTTTTCAACAAGTTAAATAGATAATAACCAAAACTTTACTAATATACAAATAAAATATGCACAGCATAGTAGGAGGTGAGTAACCCTGCATTGGTGGTTGGTTTTTGCCCCCAGGTTTTGAGAAACAGAGAAACTGGGTTTGGAACCCTCCAGGGCTTTGGGCCACTCCCGTCACAGGGCACCATCAATTGCCTTCGGGTTAAGCATGGTTCATAGCAACACTAAGATCTTACTTTGCTCCCTTGTTTGACAAATACAAATTTAGCCAAAGGACAACAGGACATAGGGTGGAACTAGAAAAGGCATAAAAGGGATCCAGGAAGTTCTGTGGTAGACAACTGACACATCTCCTTATGGAACGTAAAACATACAGAATATGCAATCAGGTTTCCCAAGGGGCGGGGGGAACACCTGTTTTTGGTTAAGTAGTTCACCGAAGGCTTTTTCAGAGGATAAAAAATGTCAAGAGGAAACGGAAAATTTCTCTAACGTCTATAGCACATGAAATATCTAAGTAGTAAAACACTAGCAGGCAAGAGGGGATGTTAGTAAAAAAAAAAAAAAACTCACACAGCACGTGTTGGCTGAAAAGCAAAATGACGAGATTAAACAGTTACGTGACATCAGTGACATGCACTTGATGCGCCAACTCAAGCCTGCCTTCTTGATTCAGCTTCTCAGAGGTTTGACTTCAGACGCCTGAGCACCTTGAGCGTCATCTTTGCCTTTATCTTTCCTTATGCGAATGAACACAACTGCTAAAATGATACCTACAAGAGAAAACTCAGAGTCAGATAAAGTCTTCAAACATACACTCACAGTCACTTATTAAGTACTATCTTGGTAGGAAAAAATGACTCATTTTTATTTGTAGCTCAGCAAAGTTCATCCTAATGAATTATTCTAGAGATTGGCTTTATTAAATAGGCTTATCATTTGGTATGAAAAATTGTATCTAACCTGCTAACGGTCACTTGGGTCTCTGCCAAGAAATATAGAGTCCAATGTCCTATACTTTTCTGAGTATAAAGCATTGACAAAGTTCCTGAACTTTGTATGTGTGTATTACAGATTTGAGTCCTTTTTCCTCTTCCCTAGAGAACAGTCCAATCAGAACAACCAGATAGCGCTGTTTTGACCTGTGAGCCTCCCTACAGCCTACTTTCATTGCTTCTACCCCAAATGACATTTTCTTTCCCACCTTCCTCATGGTTCCAGCCTATGATGTTGAGAGACCTTGATAGACTGCCTAAACTTTCTGGTTTCTTCCATTTCTGAACTCCCAAAAAAAACTCCATTGTACATCTCAGCTTTAAATGCTTGTTATGAAGCTGGATAAAAAGAGTTGTCTTAAGGGAATTAGCCCCTCAGTAAAATTACAGGAAGAATTACGTTATAAACGCCTACAGTCAGAGCCTCTTTGAATAATCTCAAATTATTTTGAAAATAAGAGTATGAAACTGTAAGATCCTATTCTATCTCCCTGTATCTTCAAACTCCTTCATTCTTCAGTTTATGGTGGGATTACAGGGTTAAATGAATGTGCAAAAGAATTGTATTTAGTGCATAAACTCAAATAACTTCAAGTGGGCAAAACAACAAAATTCAGAGGTAGAGGGGAACATAGTGGGTGAGTGAAACCTCAAAAAGCCACCTGCATGAAAGGTAAGCAGTAGACAGCGGTTCCCAGGGAGGCACAATGGTCACCTCCTGAGGTAGGATGGTGTCAGCTATTTCATGATGGCTTTCCCATGTCATAAGTTGAACTAAAGCTTGAAAATAGTTTGATCTACTTCTAAGTAACATGTGGTGATGACAATTGAAGGGGATGACTACGGTAATAGGTGCTGAGCTGCTCACAAAAGAAGAGAACAGATGCAGAGCTAGAATGGGGCACTCTGCTGTCTAGCCAGGTATGGGAGGGGATGATTTGCTGGAGTTATTCTGGGTCATAAAGAATCATAGACCAGTCATGTAAATGCAGAAAGGGAAGTTCTACAACATTTCAGGTATGTCAGCACCTCCACTGGAAGGCCACTTTTAACCTATTGCAATAAAAGCAGGTGAGATCATGATTTCTAGGAATAAAGGATCTGTATGTTTGTCTTCACTGTAATCCCCTATCAAGCATGGCACCAGGTACATACATGATGGATACAGCTACTGTATTTCTTTCTCCTTTACTAAGGAAGCTTGCTACAATTTGGATCTGGAGTATCCCCAAAAGGCTCATGTGCTAAAGACTTGGTCCCCAGCTTGGTAAACTGGCTTAGTGACAGGTTTCAGATCATTAAGGACACTCCACAAGGGAGACAGCCTCAAGCCTCTTTTGAATTTGCTCCTGGCCATGAGGGAAATGGCTTTGCTTTGCCATGTGCTGCGTCCCCACTGGCCCAAATGCAACAGAATAATCAATTATGGACTGAAACCTCTGGCACTAAATCTTTTGTCTTTATAAGTCAATTGTCTCCAGTATTTGTTACAGTAAAGAAAAGGTAATACCAAGCCTGGTATGGTTTATTTTCTAAAGTAATTCAGTAATAAGTCCATGCTAGGTAGAGGGTGATTCTAAAGCTCAATATCCCAACCAGAAAAGTTTTGGTGGTTGACAAATGTGTGTTCTCGTCAACTATTGGAACAGCTATCAGGCCAACTCCTAATGACAGACCTGACATAAGCTTACATTTCTGAGGCCAGAGACTGGATCCCTGAATCTAAGTTATGCTCACCAATGATCAGAAAAGTGGTCAGGAGAATGCCAACGGCCATGCCCACACTGGGTATCCCATCCTGTCTACCTGCAGGTCGGAAGCAACTTCCTTCCACACATGAGCAGAATGTAACTGAAAAGCAGAATAGAATTTGGTATGATTAATTTTCAAGTGAATTATTTGTGGTATCCCATATCAAAGAAAATTTCCTTGAGCTCTTTACGGTGACAGATACTTTCCTAAGTTGCCTGTGGCAAAATACCTACCTGGTAAAGAGACAAGCCCTTCCAAGGGTGGCCGACCCCCATCATTGATGCGGATTGGGATCTCATAGACTCTCTCCTCAAAGCCCGTGTGCTTGGTGGAAAGTCTGGCATGTGTGCCTGTCAGAATGAAAAAGAACGAATGATATGAAAACATGTGTTGAGACTGCTAATTTACCAAGAATAAGATTCACCTTTGCTGTATACATTAGGGTTGACTGGGAAATAGTTAAGCAGGCGTTAATTACTCCAAGTATCACCTACATCATTGCACATATAACCTCTCACATTGTTTTTAAAAGTCGGGGGAGGGCTGCAGGGGCTGAAACATTCTTAAAACTCCCAGTTCATGATTTCTTGGTGGAGATGAATACCAATTTCAGTCAGACCTCATTATTTCCAGTAATGTGTTTATAAATTTGCCCCAAACTCTAAATTAGTGATTATTAAGCTTTTGCTCCTAAGGGAAATGCAGACTATTCTCCTCAGGCACAAAATTTCAATCAAGTGGTAGACATACAAACTTGTTTCCTGTGTGTGCTATTTAAAGATAACCTTACTTAAAATATTAACTTGAATCCAGGGCTAGCAGCATGGAAACTTCTGCCTGCTAGGAACAAAGATGATCTTAACCTCATGCAGTTTTCTAGGAGAATATACAAAAATTGGACAGAGTACATGCACTCACTGTGTATTTTTAAGTGCCCACAACTCAACATTAGGTGCCAAGCAGCTCAGTTTTTTATTTATTTATGCATTCATTTTATAATTTTGGTGGGAGTTTTTTGAGTCAGGCCCAATGGTACAGGCCTTTATTTTCTGTTTCTTTTTTTCTACAGGTGTGTCATGTGACATGCCTAGCCTGTGTGGTGCTGGGGAATCAAACCTAGGGCCCTATATTTGCCGGGCAAGTGCTCTTAACTGCAGAGCTATGCCTCCAACTCCACAGCTCAGTTTTTTAAAGGGGAGCAATATCTGAATAGATACCAGCAATGAATGCATGTATACATATGGCAAACCAGAACATGCAGAGATGGCTGAGCACTTTAGGGAAATACAAATTAAAACCACAAGACACTACTATACATGCTGGAAAGAACAAAGTTAAAACAAGCACAAAAACATTTGGGAGAATTCTGAACAACTAAAACTCATACATTAGTGGGAAGGTAAAATGTAGCTGGAGATTTTCTTAAACGCTTAACCATATACCTACCATAATATCCAATCACTACGTTCCTTAGGGTGTTTTTGTTTTGTCTTGGTTTGTTGTAGATTGAGAGGGGTAGAGGGGATAAAAGCTCCTACTTTGCGGACAGGACCCCCAATGGCTTTGTTTTTCTTAGTAATTGAAGCAAAGGCCTTCACACTGAACTCCCTCCACAGCCCTTTTTTATTATTTATTGAGACTAAAACATGCTGGGCAAGGCATCTGCCTCAGCCTCCCAGAATATTGAGAGTATAGGTGTGTGCCACCAAACCTGGCTTCCTCCTTGGTATTTAGCCAAGAAAAAGGCAAATCTCTACAAAATACTTGTTCACAAATGACCATAGTAACTTTATAGCAAAACCTGGAAGCAACCTACATGACCTGATCACCAAGTAAATGGATAACATAACAAATTGTGACAAAATCATACAGTGGAATATCATTCCCTAATAAAAGAAAATGATGAATGCATGCAATAACATGAACATATCTCAGAATAATTATGCTGAGTGGAAGCAGCCACACCAAAGAGTGTTGAAAGGGAAAACTGTTCTCTAGTGTCAGAAAGCAGATCAGTAGTTGCCAGAGAGGGGAAGACGTGGGCTTGGTGAGGTGGGAAGTAGAGATTACAAATAAGGCAAGAAAAAAAAACTTCAAAAATTGGTGAAGTGTTCATTAACTTGATCGTACATATGATTTTATATATCAATTTCATATTCTAGGATTGTGCTCATTGAATATATGCGATTTACATTTAGATAAACTTTCACAAATTATTATAAAATCTGTCTCTCAAATGCCTTGGAAATTTTGGAAACAACTCTCACTTTATTCAGATATTCATCTACACTGCTTCCTCTCTCCCAAGTCTGGAGCTTAGTCCCCTTTGGAGACTCTGCCAGGATGAGTTTCCAAAGCATGGACTTCTTTCCCCCAATGGAAGGAAGAAAGCCTGATGCTGAGTTCTGAAGCCCGCCAGGGCAAATGAAGCCTCACTTCCCCAGCCATCAGAGTTTCTCTCGATGCACATTTGATCACTCACCATTGATTTTGGAAACTTCCCAGTCATTTCGTAAGCTGTCACTGCCAAGCGCAAATGTAAACTGGAAACCTCGAAATGACCGCTGGTCATCATCAGTGGCCTCAAAAATGAGACTGCTAGGTGCACTGAGGGGGTAGCAGAAGAACAAGCCTGTGTAGTTCTTGGCTAGCCGTGGTGGGTTGTCGTTCACATCCGTGAGGCTCAACTGGAACTCGGATGTGGATCTCAGGGAGGAGCCACCTAGGGGGTTGAATGGTTGAAACCCTGTATCAGCACGCGGACTGTCCTCTTATGAATAGTTCTCTTTCTTCATAAAAGTTTGATATTCAGAATACAGTTAGGCTTAGAGCAGAAAGAAGTCTTTGGAATCAAAGATGTGCTTTTACTACTGGTTTAAAAAAATCTTAACACTAACAAAGATCTGTATGCTAAACTACAAAACAACTCTGCTACACACTTACAGATGAGAAAACTGGGGCTTAGAGGTTACCTGAGCTGCCCAAGCCACACAGCTGGTAGGAGGCAGCCACATTTTCAAACCATGAGGTCTCATTTTCTCATCCCCAATCATCTCTTTCTCCCTCCTTGGGTTCTGACACTCTAATGCTCTAAGCCTCATTTTTTTCCAGGTGAAGTACATGTGGCTTGGAATGGGTCTCATGAATGTGAGTTGATTATTTTTTAATGTGCTCAAAAATAGTGAAATTGTACCATGCTACCTGACAAGTTGGTGCTGTGTGATCTTGGGCAAGTTCACTTCTCAGTGATTTCGTCTCCTTGAACATAAAATACAGTCAATAACAGAACCTGACTCCTATTGCTCTGAGTGGAATACGTTAGTGCACGAAGTGCGTAGCGCAGGCTGTCAGTGCAATGTAAACACCAACTATTTTCTCCCTCGAGCCAGACACTATTTGTGCAATTTGACGCTGCTTCAGTTCCAGTAAACCCTGTTTTCCTGCCTCACTTTATTCCCAGTAAATACTGTTGGGTTGGTTTTCTTTCCAGCTGCCTCCTCTATGCCCGGATTTTCTAAACCAAAGGAGAAAATCTACTGGGGTTCTTGAAATCATTTTGGGTATTTGCATTATTTCAGGGCTGACAGTTGAAAATGGAAAAGGGATCATGGACAGTGGGCCCAATTTGTGAAGCTTCTAAGATGTGAGAAATGTTTAGGATATTTCCCGAGTGAAGTGTTGGTCCCATACTATAATGTAGGAGAGTGTGCAGTGTGAAATCTCGGCTACAGCCTTCCTGCTGATTAACTGGGGCCTTTGAATCAGGTGTTAAATGCTCACCATGTGATAAAAGAATGCAAGTTCGTTGAGACAAGCAGCAGAAGCAGAGGCTGCGTCTCCCGCGCCTCGGCAGGCCTGCCACCACCTGAAGTTGGCAACAGGTGCGGCACTTCTGCCCACTTTGATTGACCTTCTGGCTGTCCTTTGAGTGCACTTTGACTGCAATGATTTTTTCTTAATCTTTTCATATACAATCTTTTCTTTTCTTAATCTTCTTTCTTAATCTTTTCTATTTTTATGGTTCTGCATTCCAGCCTCCAATTTGGGGCTTCACATCTTGAATATTATTTTTTGTCTAAAAGTAAAATTAGTAATAATTTGTTCTTTTTTGTAAGCCACAAATATATTTACTAGCTAATCAGAGTCTCTGATCAACAGAGCAACAGAATTTCTACTATAGGTTGAAAAATTACATTTTTGAATGCAAAGAACTTGCTTTAATTAGAGGTCTTTTCACTTGTAGGCATAATAGTCCTGAGAGTTTTTTAATTTTAAAAATTCCTTGGAACTCCATATCCAGAGCCTGAGGGCAACATATATCATCATTATAACTCAGTCAAATATGATGCAAAATTTATGCAGGGATCGTATGAACATCCTGGGCTTCTGTGTTTGCCTTTCAAAAGTTCATCTGATCTCAGATCCCCCAGGCCCCTTAAGCTTACAGAACCCAAATCTCCAAGGGTGAACTCCTAGGATCACCAGTGAGCAAGCTCTCCAACTGATAATATACACTATTTTCTACTTTAAAAAGGACAAGACGTGAGGAGCTGCAATACAAGCTGCAAGGAGCGAGTGGTAGTCTAAGTCACTAAGCCACTGGTTTGACCTGGCTTCCAGGAGAAACCCACAGCCATGTTGGAGGAGGAAGGGAGGTTACCCAGAGGCATTGGAAAATTCCTAGAAGAGGCTAGAGGTACTATAGAAAACCAAAGAGCAAGCACCAGCTGTGTAGCCTGATCCACGCCCAGGGATAACCCTGTGCAGAAGTGGTCGGCACTTCCCCACACCTTTGTGCCCTTCTCCTGGTCCCACTTTAAGATTTTTTTCATTCTGGTGGTTTGACTTTGATTCCTCATCCTCCTTTCAATTTCAATTGATATACTCCTGATAATCTATGTTCCATGATTTTTTTGCTCACCTACTTCAGTGGCCACCACTTGTACCCGATGAAGATTTGTAGTTTCCCTGTCCAGAGGAGCCGCACTAAATATCTCGCCAGTGGTGGGGTCAATTTTAAGCCAATTCATGTTATCTCTCAGTGAATACCTTCATAAGGAGGGAACACAAAAGAAAGCCAGGGTCATTTTACACGAAAACCAAAAGGTAGTTGGTGCATCACTGATACATCAGTATTGTCACTTTTGTATCATTTCCAACACAAAGCATCATTATTCCATGTTAATTTTTATTAATATAGCATCTGTCTTCAAAAGAAGAATTTGTTCATTCTTGTATTATTTAGGCCTATTTTATTAGAAAGATATAGTCACAAATTCTGGAAGAAAAGTTAATCAAAAATCCAAGTTGGACATAGTGGTGCATCCCTGTAATCCTAGCAGTCAGGAATCTGAGGCAGGAAGAATGTCATGAGTTCAAGGCCAAGCTGGGCTAAATAATATCTCAAAAAAAGCCAAATCGATGGATGTACATTTTAAAACCCCTCTTGGCAACTCACCCTCTATAAGGAAAGGCAATAACTGGCTACAGAATTTAGACTAATTGAGAATATATATATACACACACACACACACACACACACACACACATATATATTAGAATTTAGACTGCATGTGTACATATATATAGTATCTATACTATATATACAAAATCCCACTGTTTGTGTTTTTTTTTTCTTCTCCTTAAGAAACTAGAGAAGTACATAGATCATAAAACAGTAGGTAGCACTCTTATACCTTGCTATCGTATGGTTATGGTTTGAACCTGACCCCCCAAGGTTCTCATGCTAGAGGCCTGGCTCTCAGTGTGGTGATGTTGGGATGCAGAATATCCTCAAACCAATTGGGATGTTCCCTCAGGATAAACCTGTGGGCCCAGCCTTTCTAACTTCCGGTCTAGCGATGTGACTCCTTCCCCTGCGCCCTCTCCCGCTGCGGTGACACACTATGGTGAGGCCCTCGCTGGAGCTCAGCTGGTGCTTGGGTTTTGCCTTTATGAGGTAGAAGAGAAGAAATAGAGAGGTAGACAACAAAGGCAATAGTAATTTTTAAATTATATTTTTAAGAAAGTTGTATCTAACCAGGCTGCTGGTGCAGGTCTGTAATTTCAGTGCAGTAAGAGGCTGATTCGAGTCCAAGTCCAGCCTGGGTAACTCAGCAAGACCCTTTCTCAAAATCAAAAATAAAAATAGCTTGGAAGTATAACTCAGTATGGAGGCCCTAGATTGGATCTCTAGAATCATTTTTAAAAAGAAGAAACTATAGCTTCAAGACAATATGTTATCCAAGGGTTTCAATGCCTTTTTTCCTGCTAGGAAACTCATGTCAAAAAAAAAAATTCTAAGAGTCTTAAATATACAATAAAGCCATAAGGAGAGACTTCACCTTTCCCCTGATTCCATACACTCACAAATCCCACAGACTTAATACTTAAGGAAACAGGACTACATGCAAAAGGCTGGCAACTTAATCTAGCCCACAAAATGGATAATCTGACTGACACTAGAAACACACACCCTGGATCACCCATCTGGACATCCTAAAGACCACATAAAAACCTCCAAACCCAGGTCACAATGCATCTTTCTTTCATTTTATTTAAAGAGTTCGAGTATGATCTTCTTTAACCCTGCTCAATAAAACCTTCCTATGCTACTTGCTGATATGTTCTGCAACTTATTTCAGTGAGCAAACCCACAAACTGCCTTCTCATCTCTTTGGAGGATCCCTCAGACCTGGCCAGTGACACTCTGACCCCATGTGGTAACACTTGAACCTCCAGAGCTGTGAGCTACATAAACCTCTTTTATTTATAAAAATTAGCATGCCTTGTGTATTTTGTTATAATAAATAAGCAATATATGTGACAATCAGAAAAAGTCCTTAAAACTTCTAAGGGCTTAAAAACTGAGTCTACCAATAAATACCTAAAGTACAGTTCAGTGGGAGGTAAGTTGCCCTCAAATGTGTAGAGAATTTAAGGAATTGTCATTGGTTGAAATCATGCTGAAAAATTTGCTATGTCATAGTACAGATAAATTGTAAAACAGAAACAAAAGATCGGAGCTCAAGTCCTATTTATGCCCTTAAATACATAACCTTAAAGATTCTATAGGTACTAAACAGATACACATGTAGGATAGATACAGATACACACATCTTGAGCAAACTATTCATTACACCTTTTTAAAAGTTATTATAGGTCTTATTGAACTAAAAAAGATGAAGAATTGCTAAGATGAAAATATTTACCCTTTTGGTTTAGATACCTCACTTTGAGCACCAGCCCCTCCAGAGACTGGGTGTGGATTAAGTTTTGTTCTTCCAGACCAATTCTCTGGAGAGCCAAGGGAAATAAGCACCTTAACCTGCAAGGTAGCCTTGTCTGCTTGGGTAGGTCTGTCCTTTCTGCTCTCTGATTAGAGGTCTAGTCTATTGGGGAACAAACCTCATCCCATCACTGGTTCAGACTCAGCCGGGCTCTGACTTGCCCCGACCCTAGGAGGTGAACCCCATCACCCAAACTCACCAGTCCTCATTAGGCCCTGCAGTAAATGGGCAGGAATGGAACCCAGTGCTGTTTCTACTTGTCTAAGACACCTGCGGCCAAAGACACCACTTCAGACTGCTGGCTGCCCCATGAGTGGGTGATCCTGGAGCCAAGGCAGACCACCTTCCCCAGCTTCTCAGGCGTTTCTTGCCCCCTCTGGCTGTGGCTGCAGCACATAACTGGGCCCTCAGGCATGTGGCCTCGTACCTGACATCCAGCCCTTCAGGATCCCTGGCAGTCACGTTGCCTACTTTAGTGCCTATAGGCACATCCTCGCTGACTTGAGCTTGAAAGATATTTTGGGAAAACAGGGGGGCTTCATTCACATCCGTCACAATGAGATGAAACAAGGCAAAAGAGCTTGCGTTATATGCGACACCAGATACCAAAGGCTCGGGATTTTCTGCTTGGAAAACAATGTTGGATACAGGCTCGGTTTCAAAATCAAGAGGCTGTGGAGGAAGAGAAAATTAATTTTAAAGTCATTAACTCCTTTAAAAATTTTATTTCCTATATACCTCTAAATAGTCTTATACAGAACAGCAGTACTTAATCCAGTATAAGCAAAAATCTACTTCTCAGAATGGTAAGAGAACCACAAATAAGTTTCTTTTTTCCCCATTTGTGTGTGCGTGTGTGTGGTTACACTGAACTTAAGAATTTTGGACATATTCTTATCACGTCAACTTCACAATCACTTCCTCTCCCCCTTTTTCACCCTCACCCCCTCCCACATCCCTCCTGACTCCCAAAATCTCACCCACTTGAGGTAATTATTTATTTGTATTCTGTGTCTCTCAGAGAAACCAGGCAATATTTAAACTTCTGAGTCTGACTTATTTCATTAATCATGAGGGTCCCAAATTTTGTCATTTTACCTGCAAATAACTCAAAGCTACCTGTCATTATGGACAAGTAGTACTCCACTGTGTACATATACATTTTTTGTATCTCTTGATGAATATTGTGGCATCTTCCACAATTAGCTATTGTTCGTTGTGCTGCTATAAACAAGGATGTATGAATCTCTGTTCCATATTTAACTATGTTGGAAAGATACTCATAAGACATATCATTGGCCCAAATGGAATATTTATTTTTAGCTTTTTGAGGAACATCTATACTGCTTTCCATAGTGGTTTTACCAGCTTACTGTCCCACCAGTACTGTAGAAGGGTTCCTTTTCCCCCACGACTTCACCTGCAGCTTTTGCCATTCGAGTTCTTGGTCTATGCCATTCTCTCTGAGGAAAGATGGTAACTAAGTGTTGTGTTCATTAGCATTTCTGTGATAACTAAAAGTATTGAACATCTTTTCCTGTATTTGCTAGGCATTTGTTCTTCATCTGAGAACTATCCATTTCAGTTACTCATTTTCAATTGGGTTTTTGATTTTGAGAGGTTAATTTCTCTTCAGTTTTTTGTATATTCTAGTAACTAGCCTCCTGTCTGAAGTAAAGTTGATAAACGTTTTTTTCCCCATTCTGTCAGTTCTCTCTGCACTCTGTTGCTTCCTTTGCTGGGCAGAAGCTTTTTATTGTGATATGATCACCTTTGTTGATTCTGGGGTAATTTCTTTTGCACTAGGCCTTCTATTAAGAAAGTCCTTGTCTGTACCTGTGCCTTCAAGAGTTTCACTTACTTTGTCCTCCAGAAGGCTCAGGGTTTCTGTCTTATTATCTCTGAATTTCAGTGGGGTCCACTGCAATTTCACTCCTTTCATTTCTAATTGCATTGACATGGGTTTTCACTTTCCTTCTTTTGATCAGTTTAGAGACTTGGACCCAACTCTTTTATTCACTGATTTTTTGCATTTTTTTTTAGTTTCAATTTCATTTATTTCTGCTCTGATGTTTATAATTTCTCCCCCTAATTTTAATTTAGATTGTTCTTGTTTCTCTAGGACCTTAAAGCACTTCATTAAATTATTTGGGGTTGCTTTTTTAAATGTGTCCATTTATAGCTATAAATTTCCCACTTCACATTGCTTTCATGTGTCCCACATATTCTGTGCTTCCACTGTTGATTCTAGGAAGTTTTTGATATCTTTCATGACTTCTGTGACTCATTGTTTGTTGAATAATGTTAGTTCATCTCCATGTATTTGTGTAGTTTCTGCAGTTTCTTTTGGTAGTGATTTCCAATTTTATTTCACTATGATCTGAAAAAAAACGCAAGGAATTACTCTACCTCCTTTGTACTTTTCTAAACCTGCCTTATGACCTACAATACGGGCTATTTTGGAAAATGTCCCACATACTGCTGAGAAAAAAGGGGGGATATTCTGTTAATGTTAGATGGAATACTCTGTAACTATCTCATAAGTCCAACTGTTCTACAGTATGAGTTAACTAATATTTGTTAACTTTTTGCCTTGTTAGCCCATCTACCTCTGATAGTGGGGTACTGAAGTTTTCCTATAACTGTATTAGAGACCATTTGGCCTTGCAAGTCCAGTATTTTTTGTTTTAAAAAATCTGGTGTCCCAATGCTGGAAACACATATTGATAATTGTGATTTCTTCCTGATGCATCATTCCCTTAACCAGTATATAATGTCCATCTTTGTCTCTCCTGATCTTTTTGGCTTGAAATCTGCTGTGTCTGACAATAGTATAACTATCCCTGCTTATTTTCAGGGTCCAGTTGCAATGAGTATTGATTTCCATCCTTTGCTTTTCAGTGTATATGTTTCTTTATGAACACAGTGTTTTTCATGCAAACAAGTTGCTGGTTTTTATTTTTTTATTTTTCCCCATTTTATTGATATGTATAAGTGCAAAATTTAAGGTTTACACTGAAGTTGAGCATTTTCTCAAGGTGACAAGGACTTTCCCATTCTCCTTTTGTCCCTCCCCCTACCCACCCCTCCATCTGTCAGTCTGTGTCTTTTGATGGGTGACCTCTATCTAAATGTTCCTTCATTTCTTGCATTGCCTTGTTTTTCTTTTTACTTGTGTCTTCTTTATAATCCTTAAGCTATTTTTAATCCATTAAGGCTGTTCTTTGATTATATCTCCTTTTAACTTTCTGAACATCTCGTATATCTTGTTTGAGCTTTTTAGTTATTAGGTATATTTATTTTTTACTTTATTTCCTGTAGTTTCTGCTACATCAGGACTTGTGGTATCAGCTTCTGGAGAGTTTAGCTTATTTGCAGGTACTTTGTTCCCTTGTTTCCTTGCAGTTCTATGCCTGTGGATTGTAGCTCAGGTTGTGTTGATGGACTCTGTGTGCTTGTGTTGATGGACTCTGTGTGCTGTCATATCCAAAGAGAGCTGGCCAAAGGCATCACTATAATGGGAAGAGGCAGCTACGTGTGGGCTTTCCAAGTTTCTTGCAGCTGGCTGCATGACATCATTTGTTGCAAGTAAATGTGCAAGGTTGATCTGGGATAGCTCTTATGGAGCTCTTCCTTCAGGGACACAACTACCAAGGAACCCCAGAATGGCTGTGTTACCCCAGTCCAGCCTCAGCAAAATCTCCACAGCCAAATGGGCCTATGGATGCAAACTCTGCTGGGACCACAGAACACAGTGTTCATGGCTCCCTAAAGGAAGCCATGAAGAATTCTTTTCTGCAGAACTTTTAATATGTTAATATGCACTGTGACTCTCCTAGAAAAGAAAAATCTAATCCTCAAATTTATTTAACCCACGGACACTCATTTATTCATTCAACAGAAACACTAATTCTCTCGGGACAGATCTCAGACAAAAGCTTGGGAAATGCTTACACTATAGAGATTTCTTCATTGTGTTAAAAATGAGTTCCCAGAAGCCTTAGCACCAAGCCACAAAATAAGACTTTAAACTCACAGAAAATAGGACAAGAGAGGAGAGGTGACTAGAAAATGTCTGATGTAACCTGGAATGAAAACAGATCTAGACCATGAATGAAAATCAAAACTGATGTTGGTAAAGCCTGCAAAAATTTTATCAGGTAGAGCTAATCTAAGGTAGAGTTACATCAGAATGCATTAAATTCCCAACTGGGAGTCTTCAAGCACAGGTTTAACATGTGACCACATAGAACTTAACTATAACACAAGCACCTGGTCCTACCAGAACTTTGTGGTGCCTCTCCAGGTGGAAAGCCCATGAACCCATGGGCGGTCCTCCTGCCAAACACCTGCTGAAGTAGGCAGACCCTTGGCGGGCCTTCCTCAACAGGACCAGGCACTCCAGATGCCTTTGAATCTTGAAAACTAAAATCTAAATACTATACATATATACATATGTGAAATTATTTTCTGGAGACAGGATGTAAGACTTACCAGATTCTCAAAGGGACCCAACCTCAGAAATGTGAGGGTACCAAGCCAAAGCCCAAGAGATATACATTATGCTAACTGCACGAACTTTTTCAGTCCTAGAGAACTTAGTACTTTTGATGAACCTGAGACTTAACCTTAATTTACATTAGTTTCTCACATACACACAAATAGCAATATCCATCCATGAAAAGAGAAACTGAGGCAGAATGCATTAAAAATAAAAACCAAAGCCAAACCCTGAGTTTCAACATAGGGGATCCTAGGAAAGAGTTGGAGCCGTGGCAGGATTCATAGAAATCACCTTGCTGCACACAACTGGCACCACTGAGCCTTCAGAGTGGAGATCTACCACAAGCAGGCAGGGCCAATCTACCGTGAACTGAGAAAGATAGCATTTCTGCAGCTTGTTTAATCTGAAGCTTGGCTTGGGGCATTTGTCAAAATACTTGGCTTCAAGGTTTTCCCCAGAGAGGCTGAAGCACCAGCTCCCAGTGAGCACCATCTGATTATTCAGTCAGAAAAGTTTGGTCCCCTTAGGCATGAGGGAAAAGCTCAGGCCAGAGGCAGAATCCTGATTCTACTTAATCAGAATTTAGATAATTCTAGACATTCACTGAGTTACTACATGGTGGATTCTGTCTAAGTGTGTGTGCTCACATATACATGTGTATATTTGGATTTTGTTTTCCAGTCGTAATATAATGCTGTCATTTGTCATTGGTTATATATTGGAAAACTGAGGCCTGAGAGCTCATATCATTTAGTTAAGGTCAATAAGTGGCAATGTTAGTTAGGCCTTGTAGAAAGTATTTCCTGAGAGGATTCAGAAACTTGGGATCAAGTTCCCAGACATTGTCACCAGGAAGCCTGACAGTGCCTTGCTGTGGATGTGAGCTCTCGTCTGTTCAATGGAGCTAATTCCTGCCCCTGTCAGGGTCAGCATCAGCGTGAGCAGCAAAAGAGACCACATACTGAAGCATTTCATGAAGTGAAACAACTGTAATAGCTGAGCCAGGGTTTCTCAGTGAGTTTTACCTAGGACTAGCACGCTGTAATTCAAGTGACAGAATTCGACTGCTAATAAAATTGTGATTCAGAAACTATCAACACTTAAAACTGACTGACCCATGGTTCTGCAGGAAAGATAGCTTCCTGACTGCTTACCAGGCGGGAACTCAAGGTCAGGCTCAGGTAGACATTAGAAACCACATTAATAGTCCGTAACTAATTTTAAATTCTTCAGTAAAAATACTGTGAATACAGATGTTTTTCTACCACCTGAGGACAACTGGCTAACACTTGGTGTCCTGGTGTCTTCTCATCCAAGGGCTGGTTGCTGCTTAGCAGTTAAGAGATCCCTCTGCGAGGTCCTGGTTCCAGAGGCAGCTTCCACAGCCCTCCAGATAGCACTATCTCAGTCAGCACTGGAAGGTTTTTTAATTAGAAAATTGTCTTACAAAGAGATATTTCTTGGTAGTATTTAAGAAATTTAATTTGGTTAATTTGGTTAAAAATATTGTATATCTCTGGATCACTGTGAAGAGGGGTATAAGCCTCTGGCTGGGGCCCAGCAGGCTTGTGCACTTCAGAGGCCCATGGGACAGCCCTGCTGAGATCGTATTCCTACAGAGATAGACAAGGCCTTCTGCTCAAACACCATCTACTATTATGTGTCCAAGGGACAGGGAGATGGAACTTCAAATACTTAAAGCAAAGATTGAATGATGGCTTATGTGACTGTTAAAATGGTACATGGGGGAGATTTTAATTATTCATGCAGACAAATAATATTGGCTGAACCTCTACTGTGTGCTGGGCAATATTCTAGACACTTGGGATACAGCTACACCCAAAATAATGATGAGATAAAGATTTTGCTCCGAGGGCCTCTGTATTGTAGCACATCACCTTATGTCAAGGTTGTATAGGAAGATACCCACAACCCTTACTGCAAATCATTGAGGCTACCAACACAACAGCTCATTTGCCATAAGTGGACAAATTAGCTTAGATTGCCTCATAATGAACCACTCTTAAAAATGTTGACATGTGGAAGTCATTCTTTTTTCCCCCATTTTATTGACATGTATAAGTGCAAAATTCAAGGTTTACAATGAAGTTGAGCATTTTGTGCACATACGTATCTTGTCAAGGTGACAAGGACTTTCCCACTCTCCTTTTGTCCCACCCCTCTCTATCTCTCCTCCACCCCGTTTCACTTTGTTTTTCATTTTAAGTTCCATGAGAGTTGTGATCTGGGTTTCTCATAGCAGAGAGACCATTCGATGTTTCACCTCCTGCTTCTGATTCACTTCACTAAGCATGATGTTCTCAAGTTTCTTCCATTTGCCTGCAAAAGCCTCCACACTGTTGGTCTTTATAGATGCATAGTATTCCATTGTGTATTAATACCACAGTTTGTGTATCCATTGGTCTGTTGATGGATATTTTGATGACTTCCATATTTTAGCTATTGTTAGTTGTGCTGCTATGAACATGGGTATACATATATCTCTATTATGTGTTGTTTTGGCATCTTCTGGATATATTCCCAGGAGGGGTATTGCTGGATCAATGGGGATATTTATTTCTAGTCTTTTGAGAGATCTCCATACTGGTTTCCAAAGTGGTTGTACAAATTTACATTCCCACCAGCAGGGCAGGAGGGTTCCTTTCTCCCCACAGCCTCGCCAGCACTGATTACTATTTGACTTGTTGATATAGGCCATTCTCTCTGGAGTGAGATGTTATCTTAGCGTTGTTTTGATTTGCATTTCTCTTACAGCTAGAGATGTTGAACACCTTTTTGTGTATCTTGGCCATTTGTACTTCATGAGTAAACTGCCTCTTCATTTTGTTTGCCCACTTTTCAATAGGATCCTTTATTTTGGTAGGCTGACTTTTCTTCAGCTCCTTGTATATTCTAGTGATGAGCTTCCTCTCTGAGATGTTGGTGGTGAATATTTTTTTCCCAGTCTGTTGGTTCTCTTTTTACAATGTTGATAAGTTTCTGCACAGCAAAGGAAACTTTTAATTTGACAAGATCTCATTTGTTAATAATGGAGATAATTTCTTTTGATCTTGGTGTCTTGTCAAGGAAGTCTTTGCCTACCCCTATGTCTTCTGGATATTTGCCTAATTTGTCTTCTAAGAGGTTCAGTGTTTCACTTTTAATGCCTAGGTCTTTGATCCACTTTGATTTGATTTTGTTGCATGGTGACACGTGTGTGGCTAGATTCATTCTTCTGCATGTAGATGTTCTGCATGTAGACAGTTTCCCCAGCACCATTTGTTGAACAGGCTGTACTTTTTCCATTGTATGCATTTGGCCCCTTTGTCGAAGATTAAGTAATTGAGGGTATTTGGGCTTGTCTCTGCATCTTCAATTCTGTTCCACTGGTCTGTCTATTTTTGTGCCAGTACCAAATTGTTTTTACAACTATTGCTTCATAGTACAGCCTGATGTCTGGAATTGTAATGCCTCCTGCCTTGGTCTTGTTGCTCAGGATTGCTTTTGCTATTCTTGGTCTCTTCCGGTTCCATATGAATTTAAGAATTGTTGTTTCAAGTTCTTTGAAGAAACTTGTAGGTATTTTGATAGGAATCGCATTGAATCTATGTATCAGTTTAGGTAGTATACTCATTTTGACTATATTTATTTTGCCTATCCAAGAGCAGGGGATGCCTTTCCATTTTCTAATGTCTCCTATAGTTTCTTTCTTCAATGTAATGTAGTTTTCTTTATATAAGTCCTTAACTTCCTTGGTTAGGTATACTCCTAGATATTTAATTTTTGCTGAGATATTGAGAATGGAATTGTTTTTCTGAGTTCTTGTTCAATAAGTTCATTTTTAGTGTAGAGAAAAGCTATTGATATTCTGGTGTTAATTTTGTTGCCTGTGACTTGGCTAAAACTTTTTTTTTATTTCCAGAAGTTTCATACTGGAGTTTTGGGGATCTTTCATGTAGATAATCATATCATCTGCAAATAAGGAAAATTTGACCTCCTCCTTTCCAATGCAGATTCCCTTTATTTCATTTTCTTGTCTCATTGCTCTGGTGAGTGTTTCAAGGTCTATGTTGAATAAGAGGGTCTATGTTGAATAAGAGGGGTGAGACTGGGCAGCTTTGTCTTGTTCCTGATTTGAGGGGGGATGATTTCAATTTTTCTCCATTTACTATGATATTTGCAGTAGGCTTGGCATATATGGCTTATCTGAGTTTTAGGTAGGGCCTTTCTATACCTATTTTTCTCAGTGTTTTTATCATGAAGTGGTGCTGTTTTTTGTCACAGGCTTTTTCTGCATCAAGAGAGATGATCATGTGGTTTTTGTTTTCGCTGACATGGTGTATTACATTGATTGATTTACATATGTTGAGCCAACCTTGCACCTCAGGATGAAGCCCACTTGATCATGGTGTATGATCTTTCTGATTACTTGTTGGATTCTGCTGGTCAGAATCTTATTGAGGATTTTTGCATCTATATTCATTAAGAATATTGGTCTATAATTATCCTTGCTGGTTAAGTCTTTATCTGGTTTGGGGACTAGTGTGATGCCTCAAGAAATGAGTTTGGTAATATTCCTTCACTTTCTCCTTTATGAAATACTTTGAGGAGGATTGGAGTTAGTTCTTCCCTAAGGTACTGAAAAAAATTCTGTGAATCCATCTGGGCCTGGACCTTTATTTCTAGGTAGAGCTTTTATTACTGCATCAATTTCTTTGTGCATGATGGTGTTGTTCAGGCTTTTTATATCTTCATCGTTTAATTTTGGTATTTTATATGTATCTGGGAAGTCATCATCCATTTCTTCCCAGTTCTCAAATTTGTTAGAATATAGGTGTTCAAAGTAATTTCTTACAATAGTCTGGATTTCTGCAGAATCTGTTGTAATTTCACCCTTTTCATTTCTAAGTGTGCTAATCTGTGCCTTCCCTTTTCTTGAGGTTAGCAAGAGGTTTGTCAATTTTGTCAATTCTTTCAAAGAACCAGCTCTTTGACTCATTAATCTTTTTATTGTCTTTTTAATTTCAACTTCATTTATTTCAGATCTGATCTTTATAATTTCTTTTCTATTTCCTTTTGGGTTAAGTTGTTCTTGTTTCTCCAGGTCCTTAAGGTGCATCATTAGCAAATTTATTTGTTCTGTTCTGTTCTTTTGATGTGTGCATTTATGGCTATGAATTTTCCTCTAAGGACTGCTTTCATTGTGTCCCACAGATTTAGGTATGATGTACTTCCATCATCATTTAACTCTATGAAGTTTTTTATTTCTTCTCTGATTTCTTCTGTGATCCATTGTTTGGTCAGTAGTAAGTTAAGTCTCCATGTATTTGTGCATTTTCTTCTGTTTCTGCTGCTGTTAAGTTCCAGTCTTATTCCACTATGGTCTGAGAGTATGCAGGGAACTATTTCTACCCCTTTGTACTTGTTTAAGCATGACTTACGTCCTGGGACATGGTCTGTTTTAGAAAATGTTCCGTGTGCTGCTGAGAAAAACGTGTAGTCAGTTGATGTTGGGTGGAAGGCTCTGTAAACATCTGTTATGTCCAAGTTTTCTATAGTGTCTTTCAGCAGTTGTATATCTCTGTGGATTTTTTTGTCTGGTTGATCTATCCATTTGTGATAGTGGAGTATTAAAATCCCCTACTATAATTGTATTGGGGCCTATGTGTCCTTTCAGATCTAGTAATTTTTGGTTTATATAATTGGGTGCTCCAGAGTTGGGGGCATATATATTGATAATTGTGATTTCTTCTGTTCTAGTGTTCCTTTAACCAGTATGTAGTGGCCATTTTTGTCTCTCCACCTGTTTTCTTTTAAAATCTGATGAGTCTGAGATTAATATAGCTACCCCGCTTGTTTTCTGGGACCTGTTGCATGAAATATTGAATTCCAGCCTTTAGTATTTTCAGTTTATGAGTTTCCTTGTGGGTGAAGTGTATCTCTTGTAGGCAGCAATTTGTGGGTTTCTGTTTTTTGATCCAGTCAGCTAGTCTATGTCTTTTGATAGGTGAGTTGAGGCAGTTTACATTTAGGGTAATTATTGAGGTATGTTTGGTGTGTCCTGCCATAGATTTAGTTTTTCCACATTGTTTACTGGCTTTACTTTTTTCTCAGCTCATTCTACTCTAGCTTTTGTCTTTTTTCCTCTGGGGTCACTTGTGTCATTGGCCTCTCTTTCACTGTCCGAGTTTCCTTTGAGAATTCTCTGCAGTGATGGCTTAGTGGCTGCAAGTTTCTTTAAGCTTAAAAATATGGAACGCTTCATGAATTTGCATGTCATCCTTGCACATGGGCCATGCTAATCTTCTCTGTATCGTTCCAATTTTAGTATATGTGCTGCTGAAGCGAGCACGTGGAAGTCATTCTTACAGGAAGGGGACATGCCTCTCTCTTACCTTAGAGCACCAGAAAGTTCTGTTTCTGGGGATGAATGAGATAGAACTGTCCCCATCCTATGCAAAAGAATCATAACCTACACGCTATTTGGACCACCTGTTGCATACTTGGAAATCTACCTTGCTGTTACCTTTTCCTTCTGAGTTTCCCCCCCTCCCCCCGCCCCATCCATGCAAATAGCCATGAAGTGAAGAAGAAATTGTAACAGCATCTTTTCCTGGTGTCAGACTGACTCGGTGTCTTAGTTACTTTTTCGTCTCTGTGACTCAATACCTAACATCCACAATTTAGAAAGATTTACTGTAGCTTACAGTTTCAAAAAGTCCATTCACAGGTAGGCCACTGGAAAATGACGGAAGCACAGGGCAGGACTGGAGTAGGAGCAGGGACAGAGCCCAAGCGGCAGAGAGCCTCACAACGTGCTGGTACAGAGCACGACTGGAGGAGGGGCAGAACCAGCTCACGTCCCAACCCCAGGTCAAGCCCCACCTCCCAACCCTACACAGTATCCATAGGAACATGAGGCTTTGGGGGGAGATTCCAGATCCAAACCACCACACTCAGAATGCTATGCTTTGAGTTGGTCCACACACAGATTGCTGAAGCCCAGAAAGCCTCTTCGTCAGAGGAGGGCTATGTGACAGCAGTGAGATTCAAATTCCAAGATGTTACACGCCAGCAGTTTTTCCCCTTTGGTTATGCTCATTTCTTGTAAAGTTATGCTTCTTTTTTAGCCTCTACTTTTCACCTTTTATTTATTCTGGCTCAGAACTGTCCTCCAGAACCTTCCTTCGTGGCCTCCAACCCTCTACATAGCAGCCTTTCTGCAGTTAACTTACAGATTCTCCACTGCTGTACCTTTCTGTGGCCTTTTTTTAAGTGGAAGGCATCACTCTCCAAGGAAGGTATTTGAAAATTTAAGTATGTTAAATGACATTGACACTGCTTCCCCATGAGTCACCTGCTAAACTCTTTTTAAGTCCAATACAGACAGACCACCACAGAGAAAAGAATAAACATTCAGGTGCATATGAGGGAAATGGGCCTGGGTTGAAGAGGGGCTTGCAGGATCCTGTGTAAAGAAGCAGGAACTATGAATTAATACTTTGGCTCTAGACCATTTACGTCCTTAAGAAAGGAGGAACAAAGCAAGAGCTAGTGGGCTTAGCAATGCCGTGCAAGATAAAAGTAAGCAGGAGGGACAGAGATGAGACGATAAACTTGTCTATCAAACTTTAAAAAGAGACCCAACTATTTTCAATTATTCCAGAAGAGTCTGTGCTAGGCCCACTGGAATATAAGGTTTACCACCAAAAGGGCCCATATTTGCAGAGGAGGAGAAAAAGCCATGGGTGCCATCCTCACTCTACACAAAGATCGCCAGAAAACTGCCTACTTAAATTTAAGGTCAGATCAATTTTAGTGTATATGTCAAATACTACGTGGAGTAAAACTTACACCAAAAAATGTTGATCCTACATTTTATGAGCAGTCTTAGCTCACCGTATTCGTTATCTGGCTAGTTTGTTACAGACTGGAACTAGAAATTTGACTGTCTTTTAGAAGAACAAGACAGAGTATATCAAGAGTCCATCCCCATACCTGAGAGGTCACTGCTAATATGGCATCTCTCTTCATAGGTTCTTACATGCCCATAAGCAAATCAATCCACCAAAAAAAAAAAAATGAATGTATTTAATGGGCTACTTACCTTTTTAATAATGACATATCCTGCATTGGTTTTGGGATCTGTGTCAACCCCCAGTCGTCCCCCATTGTCTCCCTGTGTAATCCGGTACAGGATTTTGGAACTCCCAGTGAACGGCTCATCACCATCGGTAGCTTGGATGGTTAAAATGGTAGAACCTATAGCTGTGTCTTCAGGAAGAGTCAGGTTTCCATACTGGGGAGGAAACGAGAAGGGAACAATGAAGACATCTATTCTCATGACTGCCACAGGGCACACTTATCTCTTAAGTTTCCCAATTGACACAAGCCATAGTGTGTCACCACATATCAAGCATCTTCTTCCTTTTGATGATTTCAATATCATAGTCATAAACTAAAAATCTATGATACACAGAAACACAGTGTCTCAGAGACTTGCTGGCAGTATTCTAAAACAAATTTTCCTTCTCATATTCAATGGTTAATAACTATTATAATACTAATGACACAAATAGTTATAATGTACTGTGTAACCACATAATAACAGATACTGTGTAACCACATAATAACAGATACTTTATATACATTATTTTCATTCTCGTATCACAAACAGATTAAGAGCCTGAACTTTGGAGTCCAGGAAATGAGTCCTAAACTTGCCACTTACTAGTGACTTAAAACAAGTCTTCTCATTTTAGTGTTGGTTTGACCATATGCTTAATGGGGATAAAAGAACCTACACCATGTTTGCTGTGTTGAATGTTTGGTATGTGGTGTGTGTTCAATAAACATAGTGTAATACATTACATACCCTCTCCACTTATCAAATGGGCAAAGTCCAAGAGAGGTTAAACTCACCACGGATCACACAATTTGTGAGTCATAAAATTGAGATTCAATCCCATGTGTCTGGCACCAACGCCTGAGCTGTTAACCACTGGCCTGAAGCATTTCTCCTGAAAAGCCCTAGATCCTCTCTCCTGGTATCATGATCTTCTAGATGGTAAATGGGAGAGGCCAGTGGAGAACCACAGCAATGCAGGAAGCAAGCTTTTGTTTGCTGTCACCAGATTTGCTAGGCTTGGACTTCCAAAGCAAGATCTCTTAGCTTCATCTAAAAACTACTGCCTACATGCAGGGTAGTCACAACCATGGAAGAGGATAAAATGCTCAAGAGAACAGAGACTGAAAACAGTGCATTGTTTATTTAATGCTTGCTTAACCTCTGTCCCTGTCATACAAGGCACTTTCTGTCACATCTCTTACTATTCCAAGGCCTGTCATAAATCAGTGCCCTTCTTTGTCACAGCCTTGCTCCTATTTTGATTTATGAACATCATCAGAGGGCTCTGGGCTGCGTCATAACTGACTGAAAACATGACATAACAATCCAGCCAAATGGCTTCTCTCTCCTTCAAACTAAAGAAATCTAGACATCCCTTTTAAGAGAAGCAGAGCAGCGGCAAAGCCATCATCAACTCTATAGGCTGTATCGTCAACAAGAAAACAGTAATTCATATTTTTCTTAAAGTTCTAAATTAGTATTTCTTTATGCTCAATTCTCCCAATTCTTACATGTCTTGAATATATTTGGTCTTCAGCTTAAGGCAAAGACTTTTCTTCTCTTTCTCAGTTACCGCAAGATTGCCACTATTCCACATGTTAAATTGTTGACTCTAACCACTTGATTTACTGCCCCAATAAATACAAAACCTATAACGATCAACTGCACATACCCACTCCACTTCTCTTGATTTCACAAAGATGACAGGTGCAGCTTTTAAGCAGTCCTTGCAACAAATGAGCTGTTGCCAGGAGTTTATTAAACACACATCCCCAGATAGTGCAATGGTGAATGTTATTGTTCCCTGAAGACTTCCACAAAATATGGTGTCTGGGTTTGCTGTTGGTTCACTGACCAAGGCTACCTGTCATATCTGGCATTTTTCTTAACTATTGCCTGTATTTTTTATCTGAGAAAGAGGGACAAAGTAATGTAAAGAAGAAAAAAGTGACTACTCACATTTGATTTTTCAAAGATTGGGATCTGATCATTGATGTCAATAACATTGACTAGCACAGAACAGAGAGTCTTGAAATCTGAAAAAAGTCATATCACAGAAATTTTTACTATAAATGATGTGTTAAAATCAGAAATCTGTAGTGAAATGACAGTTATAATCACAATTTCACAATTGACATGCAATCTTCACCCATAATAAGCAGGTCACCAAAGGGAGGTAGGAGCAGAAGACATCCCAGAGGAAGTTTCCCAGCCTTCCTATTGCCCTCCACCTACCCAATCCAGGGAAGGTTTGTTCCTGAACAAGATGTCTCCTTTTGTGAAGCAATGTCCCTTTTCTGAAACGTATATAGTCTTCAAAGTCCAGTACAACGCTATCCTCCCAGAAAGCCTTTCCCGACCATCCTAGGGGTTGTCATCCTTCTCCAAACCATCTATCCTCCACCTGTTCTATTGTTTATGATGGAAAGTTTTGAAAGTTTCTGTTGCCTCTCCTCCAGGTAAGGGAGGAACATGCTGCAATGGCCTCAAAGAGAGGTTAAAGACAGCTAGAGGAATCCTAGGGAAATGTCACAAACGTTGAGTGGTGGGTCTAACCATTCAGAGGCCTAGTCATGGACAGGTTGAGCCAAGATGAGCTTGGAGTGTGTGTGTGGTGTGGGGTGTGTAGTGCCTGTGAAGACAGAGCAAGTAACAAAATGGCAGGTTCTCTGATGGAGCTGCCATCATTGAACTACAACTTACTTTATTGTGCCATGGTTAAGGCTATGGGATCTGGAATCACACTATTTGAATTCTGGCTCTGCCACTTTTCAAAGGTGTGAGAATTAGGAGCGTCATTCAATATCTGTCTCAGTCAGCTCAGCTACAAAATACGGATAAGATATCCAAGGTTCTTAACATTTTACAAACTGCTAGTGCCTACGTACCAGGCACTGTGTCAAGTAAGTGCCTTCTCTACATTACATTTCATCCTCATAACATAGTACTATTGCCATTTCCATTTATTTAAATAATAAGCCAAGGGATAGAGAGGCAGGTCACCGACCAAGATCACACACACGATGGTGGGTCCATTATTCAAATTCATGTACATATTTTCCTCTCTACCCACTGTCTACTCATCACTGCTTGGTGACCCAAGAGCTGACCTGATTGGTAGCATCAGTGGATATCAACGGCCTCTGGGTGACAGTTAGGTTCTCCCAGGGGAAGGCCTGGCAGGAGGCTGGAAGTACGAGAGGAACTACTCTCTGGTGACTGGCAGGGGTCTTGCTGCTTCAGGAAAGACTTCTACCTTCTACCTTTCATTCCTTCAGTTATCAGGTAGTAAAAGTCGCCCACTTTCTTCACACCTCCTTTTGGTTTCCTGTGACCCTGTCCATGACCTTCAAAAACTTTTTTGGTATTTGGGTTGGTTTGATTTTTCTTGGTTTTTGAGACAGGGTCTCACCTAGTTTCTAAGTTGCCCAGGGTGGGCTCAAACTTGGGATCATCCTGTCCCTTCTTGGTTACTCTTTTTTGAGAAGTCTATTTCCTGCTGGGCTATTGAACTGATACTCCCAGTCCTCTTGGCCCCTATTCCATTTTTTCTGCAAAGGCATCCTCTTTTACTTTATTTCTAAGACAAGGTTTCACTCTATAATCCAGGCTAGTTCTGAACTCACTATGCAGCCCAGGCTGACCTCTAACTCACGGCAATCCTCGTGCCTTAGCTTCCCAAGTGCTGGGATTACAAGTGTGCACCACCATACCTAGCTTATGTGGTGCAGGGAAACCAATCTTAGGGCTTTGTGCCCACTTTAAACTCTGAACCACGCCCCAGCCCCCAAAGCATCTCTTTAAAAGGTACTTTTAATCCATTTTCTCATCTGCTTCTTATAGACCTCAGAACAACACACACTAACGTTGCCTGAGTTGCTGTTCTAGCATCGGTAAAAATGGCTGCCTCTATATGTACATATATCACAAGGAAAGTGAGGAATTCTTAAATGACAGCATTCTGCAATGTACCTGGGCATAAGAGCACCCTAATACATCAGACCTGGAAGGCAAGCAATTATTGATACCCGTGACAGCAGGCAGAATACTAACCTTTATCAGACACCTCTACTGTTAAGTTGTACTGTGGGGCATCTTGCTTCCTCAAAGACTGTTGAGCTAACTGGAGTCTGCCTTGATACTCGTCCATCAGAAAGAGTCCATCCATGGGGAATTTGGGGGATTGCTCCAAAATTTTATATTTTAAAATACTGTTAATAGTGTTTTCTTCATCCATGTCATGGGCAGTAAAGATCCCAATGCTGCTACCTATGGAGAAGGGAAAAAAGTTAATACAGGCATCATGTCATCTACTAAAAATGGTTCCAAATAACACAAAAATGGCTCTACTGGATATAATTTCAGATGGTAGGTGAAAGTGTTTTTATTTTGGTTTCTTAAGCTCTCTTGTGGCATGATTTGTTACATAAGGCACCATATTTGTTATCGTGCCTGCAATAAAGTGCTGTGGATTGGCTGGACTAAACAACAGACGTGCCTTATCCCACAGTTTTGGAGGCAAGAAGTCTGAGACCGAAGTGTTGGAAAGGTCGATTTCTTCTGAGGCCCCTCTCCTCGCCTCACGGAGGGCTGTTTGCTCCTCTCTCTGCCTTTGTACAATCATTCTGTACCTGTGTCCAGACTTATTACAAGGACATCAGTCATACTGAATTACAGCCCACCGTAAAGGACCTTATTTTACCTTAACTCATTTTCAGAGACATTATCCTCAAATATAGCCATAATAGAAGGCACTAGGGGTAAAAAGTTCATTGTATGAATTGGGAGGAGGCATAATTTAGCCCATATATGGTGACAGGACTTCAACATATAAAGTTAGGTGGGACAAAAGTTAGCTCAGAGAGCCCTCCAAAAATTCACCTCCACTCAAAACCTTGGCATGGGATTTTATGTAGAAAGATTGTTATTGTACATATAACTAGTTAAGGATACCAAGATGAAATAATCCTAGTTTAGGGTAACCCTTAAATCCATACAAGAAGGGAGGACAGAGAGAGACACAAAGAGGCAGAGATGGCACAAAAGAGACCAGAAATTAGAGTTGTGCTCCCACAAGAAGAGACCAATGATACTCCCTGCAAGACTCTGGCCCCTGGATTTCAGACTCCCAACCTTTAGAACTGATACAATAAGTTTGCTGTTTTAAGTAACTAAGTCTGTGATTATATTCATTACGGGACATGCCACACTAGGACATGTGGCAAATGGTATAATTCAACAAGGAGAAACCAGCCCTGTTTGCTGGTAAGAGACCTTATAAACAACTGCAGGACTTAGACTTACTCTAACCCAAAGATAACAGAGCAAAGAAGAGATGTGTGCCTGCCCTTCTATACTGCAGCTCACAGCCCTACAAATGTTTATTCTTGTGAATGTTTCAACCTAGAGAGCACTACAAGGCAGTGACGATGATTGCGCTCTGCCAGCTTTGGGCGAGTTGTGAGAGGGTCTGAATCCTCATGCTCCTTTAAATGAGAATAAAAAAATTTTTTTACATGCAACAACAATCCACCCAAGCTAAGAAATGACTCCCAAAAATGGCTCCCAAAACTCCTATTCCTCATCTTCTAAAATCCACGTTTCTTCATGACCTTCTTTTAAAGGTAGGTTGACCTTAAAGACTTGATCCTGATCAATAGAATGTGATTCATCACATGTGTGACATTAGGTTATAAGTTTCTCCCAAATCAGTCTGCATCTGCTATCTTAAATGGCATTTTAAAAGGGGTTTGCTTTGGTGGGATGAGGATCTTCACCTATACTTCCTATAGCAGAGCTACACACAAAGACATGTTTCATGGGCTGGTTGAGCGGCCATCAAGAGCAACAGGCTAGAAAGTGCTGTTGCTGTTTATTTGTGAATCTGTTATAACTGAATCACTTTGTGGTAAGGAGAGTCTGCGTGATGAGTTGAAGAGCACCACTGTGTGTGTGCCCCAAGGTGGCCGTAACGGTAGACGTTCTGCCACAAACTGCTCGTGTGGTGTCTGCACGGTCTCTTTGGATGCTTCCTCTTAGCAAGTGGGCCATAAACCGAGGACATTACTCTCTCTCTCTCCATAGCAAACTAATTTCCAGCTATCACAGGCCCCATGAGCACTGTCAGTATCCGGGGACACCTCTCGGCAGGAACAGGAAGACTCTAGGAGCCAGAAGTGACAGGAGTGGCATGACTGGTAGGAACAAGCCCAAATTATTCCCATGGCATATGCAGTATCTCTTGGAGGTGTCCAGGAATACTTTAGGGAGAAGGGATGACATGGGTGGAACTCAAGATTCATTTTTGGATATTGCTACAACTAGGAAACACATGTGCCATGAGATACTGGATAATGCAGAACCAAATAGGAAAATGTAAATAAGAGAAGGTTGAGTTAGTATTTTATTTGCTATTATTTCCATCTCTGCAGGTCTTAACAGCTCAGGTAGTAAAGCTCACAAAACAAAAGTGCATCGTCTTATACCTCTCAAGTTATATATAGAGAATATAATAAACCAATTTAGAATATCTGGTTCCACACTTGATCTTAGCCAAAAGGCCAAGAATCAATGAATTCCTGGTTCTTCAAAGACCTTGTGAAGTACTCTTACAACACTAATTCTCAATTTTAGAGAAGAGATAGAAGGCTGAGCCCTTTAATAATTTATTCTACCACCAATATATCCTCATTAGTCTCAGAAAGCTAATACTGTCCTCTTTCCAAATGAAATGGACAGCCTCCAAAATGGCTCCCAAAATTCCTATTCCTCATCTCCTGAAATCCATGCTTCCTCATGACCTCCTTTTAAAGGCAGGTTGAACTTAAAGACTTGATCCTGAGCAAGAGTATGGTGCACGTGATGGGACACCACTTCCGAGATGAAACTGCAGAGAGACTCTGATTTCCTTGTTGCCCAGTGTGTCACCTTACTCCTTCCCCCCAACTACCTGTGTGTGTGTTTAGCTGAATGGAACCCAGATCCCTGATTGATAAAAACTGTGCGATAATATATTTCATTTAACTCTTCTTGTTGAAGTAAGACTTGGTGTAAACAAAACAGAAAGGACCCAAGTGGAACGTACTAACAGTAAGGAGTCTCCACATCACAGCCTCCAGTAAGAAGAAAAAGAATTAGCATAGAACAAGCAAGTCACTCAAGACACACCCATCAGGCCACCAAGGGATGAGCTATTGGGTCAAAGTTGTGTAGCAAGAGTAGCTAAGAGATCAAACAAAAATGATGAGTATGTTCACAGGACGTCTAAGAATTTTCCCACAAGGGTAAATGAAGTAATAGTAGTCCTCAGAGGCCGATAAGCTTGTAAGCTTCTGGAATTTACAGAGTAACAGTCCAGAACATTTCAAGAAATCCAGCTGCCTCAACTTTAAAGGGCAAAGAGGCAAGAACTGCCCCAAATCCAAGAAGTCAAAAGATTCCCAGCAATCACAGTTGCTTTATAGTAGCTGTTCTATACAAAACTTAAAGCTACCATGAGACACAGTTTGTTTTTAAATGTAGAAAGTCAAGAGCAAAAAGACAAAAATAGATGAGACTTAACTTCACCCACTGGTTTCCTCAATTATTGGCTTTCTAGAGAGGGAGGCTGAAGAGCCAAATCCAACTGTAGCAGTATAGCTTACTTATTTCAGGGTATCTGAATCTGGGGGGTGAATCTATGTTTAGCAAATTTTATCTCTTTTAAGTGAATTTAATAGAGGTCAAATACAATAATTTATGGGAAAATCTTGCCTATGAGGAACCTCTATGTTTACAGGATAATGGCTGAGTGGTTATTATGCTAGTGATAGTGATAAAGGTGACAGTAGTAATAACAGTTAATAGCGATAATAACTTGTGATAGTAGTGCTTAGAAAAGTTTAAGATTACTACCTAGATACCATCTGATCCAAAAATACTGTACTTATGTGAACTCATGGTACATTCAATCTTTAATGTTGTGTCACATGTGAACTATCAGTTCTCCCCACCTACTGTGTACCCAACAGAGAGGAGGAGCCCAGAATTCACAACACTGTATAGCTCTCATTTCTTACCTAATCTTTCATTCTCCTGGACCTCAAAAACTGTTACTGCAGATGGACATGTCGGTGGATTGTCATTAATGTCCTTAACGTTCACACTAATTGTCAGCGGGAATGCCAGCGGTTTTCCCTGCTCGTCCTTTGCAACTGCATAAAAAACATACTACAACAGGGAGGTCAAAGTTAAGACAACACTCCTTACCTCTCCCCCGTAAGAGGCAGAGTAAGTCGCTATTTCATATCTATGGCATCATATTCACCCTCCACCTTCCACCCCACTTTCAACTTATACAGACCTGGAAAATGAGAAAAAAAAGAGAAAAAAAGTGTCAGACTTATTGGGGTTATCTGATTATCTCATGTCTCTGAGGGCCAACAAGATGCTGGGGTCTAGAGTGCAGATCTTTTATTTAAGAAAATGGATTTTGCTCGCAGCTGTAAATGAACTTACAACTTTGCCTTGTGCCTGTGAAACTCTTCATGTTATACTTACCGAACTCTTCTCTTCTCTGTCCAAAGGCTGAGTTACATAAATATTTCCCTCCTGGTCAATTGAAAAGGGGAATGTTGGTAGTTTTTCTTTTTCAACTAAGGAATACTGAGCACCAGGATCGTTCCACAGCACCTGCAGAGCCCAGAGCAAATTGTGAGGAAAGGTAACATGGACCAAGAGAATTGGGTTGAAAATAAACAGTTTTAAGGTCTCATTTTTAAAGTCCTGACAACTTGTATTTCAATAGTTTCTAAGAATGGCTGAATTGCATTTTTCATTTTCAGTGTAAAATATGACATTAAATAATTGCGTTGCTTAAAAAAGCAAATGAGGGAATTTTTTTTCTCTAAAGCAATTCTTTGTGAATCCCCTACAAAGTTGGTAGGTTGTAGTCTTTTGAAAGTACACCTATCGAGAATTCATATTCATGAAACATCAGTTTTTTTAAAAAAATGTACTTCATAGCTAGCATTATCTCAGGACTAAGCCAAACATATGAGAAACTTCTAGAACACACTTTAAGCTCTTCCCCATGCAATAAAGTAAGATGAATGATATGTAAATAAGGCATGTTCCTCCCAAAATATTTAAAGTCTCCAGGGATAAAAGTAACTGCAAACTCCTAGAATTGTTTTGAAAACAACCTAGAAATATATAAACAAACTCCACAGTGAGATCAGTCTATGTGCTATATGGACAGAATCTGGCTTCTCTGATAGTCTACATTTTTTTGAAGAATTATCTCATCATGCACAATTTTAAACACTTCTAAAGAATAACAGTATTATCTCATTTAATCATCAAACAGTCCTATGAAATGGAGGCTACTGATACGTCAGGAAACCAAAGTACCTAGTTCCTCCAGTTAGTTGAAATTTCCACATGAGTTTTCCCTTGGAGCAGTTGGGAAAGTCAACAAGGAACCAACTGTCTCCTGCTAGTTCTTTTAAGCATCACCCAATGTACTTGCCAAAGGCAGCATTCCTATACTTATGTTTTTAAAATTCATCTGCATTCTTGTCCCTTGAGCTGTGTCCCTCCACTCTTCATTGTGAGTTTCAGAACATTCAAAGCATTTTCTCCAGGCCTCAGAACTGGGAGTGGCTCCCCAGCATGTCTGTACTTTGACAACACAGAGAATAATAAGCACATGAGTTCTTGTTAGCCTGAATAATAAACAGGAAAACTTTATCCCATGCTCTAGATCTGAAATTCTCATATGAAGTGTTGGCATGCTTTCTTAGCTGGAAAAGCAAAAATCTCTCATCTTCATTTTCCCCCCTGAATGTGACATTCATTAATAAAGAAGAGGCTTTTATTTATCTTTCAATTTTCTTCAAAAAATAAGAGTTCTTTTGGGTTAGGCAGTAGATTTAATTGGACGTGCCATTTAGGGCCCCTTAACAACAACCACATCATTTATCTGAAATATCTCAGAGGCACACAGACTGGTACTTCTTTCTAACATTAACATCTTTTATTCATTTTCACAGACACTACCTCAATGAATCTTCACAAAGATACTATTGTCCTCGTTTTGTTGATGGGAAACTGGAGCTCAGCACAGTTCAATTTAATTTTTATTATCAGTCACTAAAATAATAGAGCAAGATCTTGGTTTCAATCACCTGCTTGCAAATCTAGGTCTCTCCCATGATTCCAAGGTGTTCATGCCAAGAACCCTCCTGGATTTCCAAAAATAACCAGATGTTGGTGGGGGCCAGACTGGATTTCCTGGAGCTAAAGGTAAGAGCAGTCCCAAGGAAAGGGTACCCTCCATGGAGGTAGAAGGAGAACTTGAACAGAAGGGAGAGGCACACACAGGAAATGGGATGGAGTCTCCAAGATGTATCCACCATGTACAATGAACTCTAAGGCAGCCACATCCTATACTATTGACAGGGACCCGCAAACATTCTTGGTGTCATCATTTAAGTTGGGAGTGAAGACATTCTGTCTGAAAGTTCAAATTACACATATGTACTATATATATATATATATATATATATATATATATATATATATATATATATATTCTAAATCCAAGTTTTCTCCTATGATGATGATGAATTCCAGAGATCTGGGGCAAGGGATTAATTTGCTTTATGTGATAAAAATTGATCACAAATCTACTAGTGAAAACTATGAAGGAGAGTTTCAATAAAGGGAAGCTGTTTATCTCGTAGGGTCTGGGAACCAGTTGGGTACTACCTGAGTGATTTTGAGTGGGTGAGGATCAGTCGAGTTTTCTACAATCTCCACAAGGTCTGGTGCTTTCCAAATATTCTCCATCACTGTGATATCCACTGATGCGGTGTCACTGAAGGAATGTTCATTCTGGCCTCCCATGTCCTTCACGGAGACCACCAGATTGTAGGAAGGATTCTTAACAGGATCCAATTCCTGGGACCCTATAGAAGTACAGAAGAAGAGAACAGGACATGGCTCTGCAGGTGACAGACCTCTAAGTCTCTTTCTCTGGCCTAGTCTCCTGAGGATCCCTTCACTCACCTTGTCGGGAAAGTGATATTGCCCCTGTTTTGTTGTGGATCTGGAAGTACATGGCATTGTTGATCTTGGGAAGCTGAATCACAATTTCATAAAAAAGCTGCCCGTTGGGAGTGGCTGGATCATCCAGGTCTGTAGCGTTGACATACATGAAAGGCTTTCCTGTTTAGTGCAATGTTCCCAGAAGAAAAAAATAATTAAAATTCAAATCAACCATAGCCACTTTTGCCTTCTAAGAAGTGGGATAGGAGAAGATGCCGTGATTCTTATTGGTTGGGAAATCAGATTTTAAAGTTTTTCAAAGTTGTCCAGGGACCTTCTGGGCTTCCTGAGTCTATTGTAAAGGGTCTGTGGAAATTCTTCCACAGACAACATAATACTTCATTGTGTATATATGTCACTTAGTCCATTCATCTGTTGATGCACATATAAGCTGTTTCCAGGATTTAGCTACAATGAGTTATACTGCGAGAAACACAGGTATGTATGTATGTCTAAAATATGACAACGTTAGACCTTTTGGAAAGATTCCCCAGAGAGCTGCTGCTGGGTCAAATGGGCTCTCATCTTCAGCTTTCTAAGGAAACTCCAAACTGTTTTCCATAGAGAAAGAAAATGGGGACCTTGAGTTAATCATTAAAATAGACAAAACACAAAAGATTAAATATTGTACAGTATCCATTACATGGGATTGCCAAAACTAGAGTGTAGAAAATGAAAAGACAGACTGCCTGGAAGGGAGGGGAAATGAAGGGGAGGGAAAGGTGGACAAAAGCCATCCCAAGGGGTATGTATGGGCACAAAGTCCCCAAGTTGTATGTAACTGACATGTAAATCAATTTGTAGTGCATACCTAGTCAAATAAAATGCTAAAAGAGTCTGTGGCATTAAAAATTATGTATATGCAAAAATATCAATTTAAAGTACAAAATAATTCAGTGACCTTTAGTATCATTGATAAGTTTCAGATTCCACAACTCATCTTTAAGATGCCATCACTAAGCCTGATGGTGCTGGCCTCTAATCCTACTACTTTTGGAGGCTGAGGTGGGAGGATCACAAGTTCAAGCCTGGGAAACTTAGTGACTTACCAAGACTATGTCTCAAATTCAAAAATAAAAATGGCTAAGGAATAAGGTCAGTGTGAAGACCCTGGGCTTGATCTCCAGTACCACAAAAAAAAAGGAAAGAAAGAAAAAAAATGCCATCACTTTTCAAGTTTTGGTATTATACAAAATATTGTCCAGTTATCTAAAAATATCCCTTTCTCTCCCAATGACACATCTGTGTGAGGCCAGTTTTTCTTTACTATTCAACATGATAATCCAATTGTTTTCTTTCAATCCAGACTAAAACACTTCAGCTCCTCTCACTAAATTATTTTTGTCTTGAAAATAGTTTTCATTAAAATGTTTCTTTATGTTCACATAATTTAATAGTTCTTTTCTTTTCTAACACAGCAAATGTCAATACCTATAACCTGAAATGAGCTACAGTCAACTAGTAGAGAGCCAATTTTGAACTTTCAGAAACTGGGTGACTCTTAATAGCACCATCGGTAGCTCGAGATGGACCATAATGAAAGTTTTTATACTATGGAAATTTGTTAAGGCCATAAATCAGGTGTTAAGTATTAATACCACTGGGTATAACCCATATGTCTAAAAAGTTTATTGATGCACTCAAAAAAATTTTAGAGTCCTGAGACCAGTAAGTTTGAGAACCGCTTCTCTAGAAGAACTTATTGGTGAAGAGAAAAAAGGAAAAAAAAAAAAAGGTAAAATCTAAAGTATGTTACATAGCAGTCTCTGAGTGAGTGTTCGGTACGTAACCTCAGGGACTAGAACAGCAGAACTGTCACATATAATAAAATGGGAGGAATACTATTTCCTGAATTGCTTGTTTTGGGCACTGAATTAAGAAAAGAAAAAATTAATAGGATAAAGTGATACTTGATGAGTTGATGGAAATGGCCCAGTCTGCGAACTTGGAAGTCAAAAATCTAGGTTTTGGGCACCCCTGTGTTCACATTTTCCTTCCCAGCTGCCTGCCAATCACATATATGCCTCCATAAAGGGCTTTTGTGTAAAGAAAGGACAGAAGGCTCACCCAGCATAGAGAAGGACTGAGCCGTGGCTGGAAGATGTAACAGAAGAACAAGAGCTGGAGACCTCTGGTGACTGTTAATGTAGGTTTTTGCCATGATGTGAGAAAGTGATGGTGTTCTAGAGCTCTAGAATGTTGTTGTAAAGTTTACAACAGGGGTTTTTTGTGCCCCCATCCCCAGGACATTTGATAATATCTGGAGACATGTCTATGGCCGCAAGTTGGAGGAGGTGTGTTACTAGAATCTAGTAGATAAAGTCAAAGATGCTGCTAAACATCTAACAATGCACACGATAGACCTTGTCAAAAAAGATAAAAGGGAGGGGGAGGGGAACTGAAAGGAGAAAAATATTAGACCCAAGACATCAACAGGTCCAAGGATGAGAAACCTTGGAATAGACATAATACAACAGCTCTAAGAAGATCAAAATCTGGCCGCTCAACCTGAGGTAACCTCTCCATGAACATCTCCAAGCCCTGCTTCTCACCTGGGCGAGAGTTCTGTCTCACTGAGCCTTCATACTTTGGCTGGAGAAACATGGGGCGATTGTCGTTGATGTCCTTCACCTCTATGATGATGGGGACCGGACCCTCCACTGTCCTGTTATTCCCATCCAGAGCTGCAATCTGATGTCGAGGAGAAACAACACCTCGGTGAGACTATATTTCATACCATAGACCAAAAAAGTCACTTGAAAGAGTTTTTAAAAATCAACAGTCTTGTGACCATAGGAGAGAAAGGACCACAAAGCCCAGATTGGGAGCTGCTAAAGCAGGAATGGGCCCATTCAGTTAAAGCTGGCTCATCATGGCTGTAGCTTTCCCACAGTGGAGGGAACTCAAAGGTGGACTTGCTTCTGTTCTAAATGATTGGCACTGGTGAAATGGGAGCCTGGACCCTTGAGGCTATGGAAGAGCTATATCCTGTCATCGAGCTGTTATGAGGGTCAGCCTGCAGAAGGTGCCAGACAAAAAGCTGTTGGCTTGATCTTTTGTTCTCTTCCATTCCTTGGTATTCAGATACCAACCATGAAACTATAAGATCTTAGGCTGGGCGTTAAGCTCAGTGGCTCAAGTGCTTGTCTAGCTAGAACAAGGCCCTGGGCTTGATTCCTCAGCCCTACATAAGCCAGGCATGGTAGCAGGTGCCTCTAATCCCAGCATGTAGGAGGCTAAGGCAGGAGGATTGCCACGAGTTTGAGGCTAACCTGGGCTACACAGTGAGACCCTGTCTCAAAAAAAGGGGGATCTTTTGTCAGCCTCTGAACATTGATTCCCTCCTCTCTCTCCAAGGCCTATAGGAGCTCCACCCCTATGACCAGCTCCACCCCAGCACTGATGTTCCCTTCGTTGAGCTACCAGGACCCACAGGCAGATTTCAGTAAAGCAGCAGTGGAACACTGGCTTGATTTTGGTCCCAGTGCCTGAACATGGCCTTACTTGAATGACTAATGGCATTTCAAGGTACTAGAAACATACATTGTTATATTATTGGTTATTCTGATCAAAAGCCTAAGGAAGGTACTTTTGTCATGCCCCTCTATAGTTGCTAAAAATGTTCATATGAGGTTTATAACGTTTGCTGTTGTAGTAGAATAACTGAACTGAAGTGCAAAGGACAACGACACCGGTGAGGAGGGCTCGCAGAGCCCAGGGCGCTGCAGGGGCTGGGGTTGGATCCTTTTGGCTGGTTTCAACTCACCTGGAGATGGTGGGTAGCCCTCGTCTCCCTGTCCAGGGCTCTTGTGGAGTACAGAAGTCCGCTCGGTTCTATTTTAAATATATCATCTGTCTCCCCAGTTAGTACAAAAGTCTCAGCAAAATGATTGGCCTTAAACTGAGGGGAAAAAAGAGAAAACAGATTAGGTCATGACATAACTGGCATAACAAGGTTGAATAAAAGATGAGATAAGGGGCTTCTTCAGACACTATCTGCACACCTGTGGAACACACAGCCAACATCACCTCCTCCTCATCCCAGTAACAGACTATAAAATGCTGATCAGAAGAGGTTGAGGGCCAGTTTCATTCCACAAAAAGAGCGTAGAGAGAACAAAAGAGAAATAATGGTACAGATAGAGCAGAATGATATAAAGGAAACTTGGAAACTTGGAAATGGACGTTATCTGTGTTCCTCCTTCCTGTTACTTGCTATAAAAGATCCTTGCATACCTGTGCACAGGGAGATGGTGACTTGAAGCAAATAGGACCCTCTACCTCCTTAGGTTGACCTTCAATAAATCCTTTTGTTGTTATTTAGCAAAATAAATTGCCTCCTTTGATTTTATCAGTGGAGATCAAGTGAACCTAAACAATAGGTCTTAACTGGCTGGTAACACTGAGGAAAACCAACATTGAAGGACGTGTCACCAATTTCAGGCTGTTTCCATTTGTAAGATCAATAAATGAGAAATACTCCATCCTTTAGATTGGCATAGTCTATGAATAAAGAAGATGTGGTATTTTCACACAATGAAGACCCACTCCGCGATAGAGTCCTTTGTAGGAAGATAGACACACCTTGAGAGCATTGTTGTTAGCGAAATGAATCAGACACAGAAGGTTAAATACTGCAGGTTTCTCTAATATGAGAAAAAGCACAAGAAAAGATGAGAAAAAGACTGTGGAAAGGGATGGGAGGGAGTGCTGAAGGGGTAGGAAGGGCGAAGGGAAGCAACTGTAAGAAAATGAAGGATAAAATATAGAAAAACTAAAGTGGCACATTCTGTAAGTTTTCTTGTGCATTAATTATGTAACATTCAACATACATTTTCCTCCCAAAACAATGTATAATGTACATTAATGCACTGCCAAAAGGCTTTGATGCTCTAAATTGAAGTTGTGGTTAAAGAAGATTTTTCTTGGAATTTTTAACAGATTGTTAATTTTATTAATAAATTCAAAAAGAATGCCAATGTTAGTAAGCATATAAAAACATTGTTGATGGAAATATAATTCATATAATCCTTTAGGAAATACCTTGGGGCACAAAATGTAGCTTTTGACACCCATTTCTGTATAGAGTTTATCTTAAGGAAAAATTTTTTATACAATAAACTATGATAAGAAATATCTGTAACATTGGTAGGATGAAAACTTGAAAATTGTTTAACAAAAGTTAAATCATTAGATTATATAAACTTGATATAATAGATATAATAATCATTCAAGGGTTCATGAAGAGACTTAATGATATGATAAATGTAAGGGTAAATCTAGGCTATGTTTGTTTTTCCCACATTTTACTGATATGTATACGTGCAAAACTCAAGGTTTACAATGGAGTTGAGCATTTTGTGCACATACATATCTTGTCAAGGTGACAAGGGCTTTCCCACTCTCCTTTTGTCCCTCCGTCTACCCCCCCTCCTCCCCCACCCTACTCCCCTCTTTCACTTTGTCTTTCATCTTAGTTCCATAGGAGTTGTGCTCTGGGTCTCTCACATCAGAGAGACCATTTGATGTTGCACCTTCTGCTCCTGACTTACTTCACTAAGCATGATGTTCTCTAGTTTCTTGCATTTGCCTGAAAAAACCTCCACGCTATTGGACTTTATTGATGCATAGTATTCCATTGTGTATAAATGCCACATTTTGTGTATCCACTGGTCTGTTGATGGGTATTTTGGTGCCTTCCATATTTTGCTATCATTAGTTGTGTTGCTATGAACATGGGTATACATATATCTCTGTTATGTGTTGTTTTGGACTCTTTTACTGTTTTCCAAAGTGATTGTACGAAAAGCATGCATATCAGTGGGCAAGAAATGGAATTTTTAAAAAATACAAGAGCAGCTGACGTGCTAAATAAGTCATACCATGGATGCTTGCCTACACCCCTTTTGTTGCTTATTATCATAAATAAATGGTGCTCTTTGTGCTATAAGAGACTTGGCATCAGTGAGAAAAGTGAAATAAAGACCTACAGAAAATTGCCCTTGATAAAAGCAATGAGAACTATGACCAAAAAAAAAATCATAAAGAACCAAATGCAAGCCATGTTTATCTTTTTAAAATTTCTCAGGCCCTGTAAGAATTAAGCTTTGTGGTTTTAATTGCTTGAACCCATCATCCTTTGATAAAAACCAAAGTAACATTTTAAACCAACAGCCTCACAACTGTAGGACCACAGAAGGGATAAAGGGACCTAAAGCATCCCAAAAGCCCATTACCAGAGTATTACTGTTGTATGACCTGTCATTGCCCTGGAAACACCTGGTCACAAGGGCTTGCCTTTATCTGACCTGACTAAGAGCTTACTCACTACAATTATTTTTTCCCTGAAGCACAGGCTGAATAGGAGTCACTAGCAGTTGTTTGACATTGTAGCTGTCTGAGGCAGTGATAACAACTAAAGTATATTATAAGCTTCCCATAGAGTTTTAACAGAAAAGTTGAAGAACCAGAGGCCCAAAGCAGACTTTTGAAAATTTTTGACATGCTACTAGGAATCTAGAAGGGCGCACTCAGGAGCAGGGCTGTGAGTGCACTAAAGTAGGCCTAAGGAGGCCCTGACCCCTCACTTCTGGCTGACTTTGAGGGCAGGAGGCCCAGGGTAAATAAAGCACAGCTATAAACTGCCTGCAGTGTTGTTTAAGGTGTAGCTCAACACATACACAGTGCCCCTGGGTAAGGGTAAGGAGATTTATTGGTACTAGGCACCCAAGGTAAGCTCTGCCTGGACACGAACTAGTGTCAGTAATGCTAACTAAGCAAAGACTTGAGTGGTCACACATGACATACATCACACAGACTTGACTTCGGTCAAGATGGCAGCCAAGTAACAGAGCTGCACAATGTCTCCTCCTGAAACCACTTAAAATGTTTAGAATATAGTCAAAAACTGCCTGTGCAGTGCAGCTAGGACAGGAGGGAGTTCCCCAACAACTGAAAGGAGCCCAGGAGAAGATCAGAAATCCCAAAGGAACATTGGAAATAGGGGGAAACACAGCAGCACTGGAAGCCGCCCCAGGCCGACTGCAAACAGCTGGGAGCTGCCGGCACCTGCAGACAGAGAAAAGCTGCTTGGAGTCCGGAACCCCTGACTGAGCTAGGAGAAGGAACAGCCCAACAACTGACAGGAGGAGGCCACGGGAAGGTCAGAAATCCTGAAGACATATCAGAAGTGGAGGAAAACAGCAGCCAAATGAGTGTGACCCTCAGCTGCCAGCATCCCCAGACAGAAGTGTGGAGAACAGAACCTCAGACTGAGGTAAGCGCAGATCCAGAAGTGAGAATTGACAGCAGCTGGTAGCCCCAGCCTCCAAAAACAAGCCTGTGTGTAGTACATACCACAAACACACTGCGAGCTTCCCCTAGAAAGGGCCTCCTGAGGCCTAGATCAGAAGCAACACTGAGCAGCCATTAACAGGCAATCATGTAAGCAAGAGCCATTAAAAAAAAAAAAAAAAGCCAAAGAGTGTATCAGGGTTTTTTTGGGTCACACTTAAACAGTGCCTAGGAAAAAACTGGCACAAGAGAAAAAGAGAGGAGAGAAAAGCCAATGACCTTCTGAACAGCATAGGTGTAGTGGTAGCACCACCAAGGGTGGAGAGCCCCACCCTTGAGGTAGGGACGCCAGGACAGGTAGGGGGCTGGAGGTAATCATGACACCTCAGCGATCATCGGGATGTTAGGTCCTCTCTCACTGTCTACTCACAGCATAAAACTTGGAGAAATTTAGGCTCCCCACCTCACACACACACACATTCTCATACTCATTCAGAGAAACCTCTAGCTAGGCCTTTCAAGTGAAGTCCCTCAACAACAGAAACATGGGAAGAAGGCAAGGCAGCAGGACACCCACAGACATGCTTAGATCCCAAAAATTAATATCACGGGCCCTGAAATAGTGGACCTCACAGGGAAGGAAGTCAAAAAGCAAGTAAATGAGCTGAACAACTAGTTCAAACAAGATATCCTCAAAGAAATGCAAGCACTGATCAGTGGGCTAAGAGAGGGACTCACCAAACAAAGAGTGGTCCTACAGGAGACAAAGCTTACTGAGAACAGAGAAGCCACAAATAGAAAGTTGGCTGAAGTAAACAAGAAAATGCAAGAAATGAGGAAATATTTTAAGAGAAGTGGAAATTTTGAAAAGAAATCTAGATGAAATTAGGATATAAAAATATGTGGTAACAGAAGACAATGACTTGAATATTGAGAACAGAATTTCAGACCTTGCAGAAGGCTGAAGAAACAAATAATATAATTAGGCACGACTCCAACCTTAGAAATGAGCAAAGTAGCTGGATACAACAACTGATGGATGATTCAAAGAGAACCAATCTCAGAATTATGAGAGTGAGAGAAAGAGCAGAAGACAGCACTGAAGAAATAAAGAATTTATTCACTGAAATCATAGAAGAAAATTTCCCAAATCTAGAAAAAGAAATTAATTTTCAGGTACAAAAAGCTTACCAAACACCAAGTAACCTCACCCAGCAATGAGACTCACCATGACATATCATAATCAAAACCTCAGAAACACAACATAAAGAGAATATAGTAAAAGCAGCAAGAGAAAAACCGGCATTATTCTACAAAGGCAAACCCATTTGAATGACCACAGATTCTGCAGGTTTCTCAATGCTAGCTTTAAAGGCCAGGAGAGCCTGGAGCAAAATGTTTGAAGCTTTTAGAGATAGCAAGTGTCAGGCCAGGTTGTTGTATCCAGCAAAAATATCCCTCAAAATTGAAGGGGAAGTACAAATTTTTCATGACCAAGAATTCCTAAAGAAATTTGTGACTGCTAGCCCAGAATTGCAGTAGATACTTGAAGGAATCTTTGAGAGAGAGAGCAAGACAAGCAGCACCAAAAAAACATGGAGGAAAGAAAACATCTACAGAGAAAGTGTAACAAAAAAATAGGTCAGTAGGTCATTTGGTTGGTATACTTCTAAAACAGTACCACCTGTTTCATAAAATCTGTGAAATTTTCCCACATAAGTATTATATATAATACTATATTAGTTTGAAAAACATTATATTCAACATGGGGAATTGGTATAAAATCTTTTTTTAAATGTGTGCATTAATTTTTGAATGGATAGGTAGATAAAATGATAAGCTAAATCTGGCAAAATGTTAGTGAAATGTGAGTAAATATGAGTACATAATTTATGAAAGTTTAAAAATTCTGAAATAGCTAGGTATCCCATTACATCTTTGGCTTTAAGTGTAATATATATGTATGTAATACAGATTTAAGTTCATTTAACATAGTAATTCAATATAGATGTAAGTTCATTTATTGTAGCAATTCACTTATTTGATCTTTGATATATGTTTATCCTAAGAAAACTGATTGATGTAATGATAACCTTTTGACTGTATAAACATTTACCTTTCAATACTCAGCTAAGGTATTTGAAATTTAATTTCTCTTACATTTTCTAGCCTTATAAAATATACTGTTATTTTTCTTTTCTCATGTGGACTGGCAGGTGAGGCCATGTTAAAGAATCTCTACAAAGATATATTAAGATATAGGAAAAAAAAAGAATTTTTGGCAAATATTCAAAGGGGCTCTGCTGGACTCTGAGAAAAGTCATCAAGATATGGCCACTGCAGCTCATTCTAGGGGTGGGAAGCTGTGCTAAAAAGTAGTGATTCGAATGAAATGAGTCAGACACAAAAGACTAAATATGTTAAACATCACATAGTTTCTCTGATTTAGGAAACCCAGAATACAAGCATTTTATAGAACCAAATGGGTGTGATAGTGGGATTTAGGGGGGTATGGGAGGGCAAAAAGTGGGAAGGGATTGTAAAGTTGATATGATATATATATGTGCACAAAATACTCAATTACATTGTAAACATTATATATCACATTAATAAAAGTGGTGGGAAAAAATCAGACTTTTAAAGTCACTTTGTGAAAGTCACTAAAACAATAACAAGCTCTTGTAAAGAGCTTGTCACATTATACTGTTTAGAATATTTAAGTTTCAAGAAATTGTTGTGAGACATACAAATAAATAAGTTAAATCAAATGCAATTCTATAGAAATTGTTCCTTCGACCAAATGTTGGACTTATTGGATAAAAATTTTAAATTACCTATTTTAAACAGGCTCTAAAGAAAATCAGCTCTAAAGAACTAATGAAAAGTATGAAACCGAAGTCTCACTAAGTCAAAGTTCTTAATAAAGGCATATAAATTTCATTTTTAAATATAGAAATTCTGAAATTGACCAGTACATTAATTAAAGTGAAAAAAATTTTTGAGTGAGGCATCCAAGCAGATTTGAGCTAGAAAAATCAGTAAACTTGGGGTCAATTGATACCATCTATTCTCAAACACAGAGAGAAAATAGAACAAAAATGAACAGCATCCCAGAAACAAGTGTAACACACCCACACATGCACAGTAAGACTCCAAGAAGTTAAGGAAAAAGAAAAGGGAAAGAAAGATTATTTGAAGACAGATTGATAAAAACATCTTAGATTTAAAAAATCGTGGAAGGGGCTCATGTTTACTAGACCAGCATTGCAGAAAATACTTAAAGCTTAGAGATAGGGAGACCAACAGCACTGAAAACCCCAGAGAAAAGGAAACAACAGAGAAGAATGAACTGACATGATTGTAAATCCAACAATATTGGCTCATTGTCAAAATGGCATGATATAGCAAATATATCGCTATTATAACAATGAATGTTTACGGTCTCAACTCAACTGTCATGAGACACAGATTGGTTGATTGGATCAAAAAACAAAACTCCAAAATTTGTTGCTTGTAAAAATCACATTTTACCCATAAGAAAATACATAGACTGAAATTAAAAGATGGAACTGGACCCAGGAAAAAATCAGGAGTAGCTATACTATTCTCAGACACAGCAGATTTCAAACCAAAACAGATCAGGAGAGATACAGACACACTATTCTGGTTAAGGAAAAAATTCAACAAGAAGAAATCACAATTACCGATATTGATGTTCCCAACCTGAGGGTACCCAATTGTGTAAAACAAAAATTACTGGATTTGAAAGCCCACTTAGACCTCCACTCTCAATACTCCACGATCACAGACAGGTCAAGTAGACCAAAAAATCAACAAAGAAATACGACAGTTAAACCTTCTATGGAAAAATTGGACTTAATGGACATCTACAGATTGCTCCAGCCAACACCAACTGAATACACTTCTTTTTCTTACCAGCACAAGGGACATTTTCCAAAATGGACCACACTGTAGGCCATAAGACATTTTTAAATAAGTACAAAGGAGTCAAGATAATTCTTTACTGACTTTCAGATCATAGTGGAATAAAACTGGAAGTCAACAGCAAAAGAATCTACAGAAACTACACATATATGTGGAAATAAAGTAACTTACTACTGAACAAACAATGGGTCACAGAAGAAGTCAGGAAGAAATAACTTCCTAGAGTTAAATGATGAAGGAAGAACATCATCTCAGAACCTATGGGACCTAATGAAAGCAGTCCTAAGAGGAAAGTTCAGTCATAAATGAACATATCAAAAAAACAGCAATTCTGGATAAACAATTCAGTGACACACCTCAAGGTCCTAGAGAATCAAGAAAAATCTAAATCAGAAAGTAGTAGAAAATATAAATATCAGAGCAGAAATTAACTAATTGCAGATTACAAAATTAACACAAAAAATCAGTAGCATTACTCTACACTCATAATAAACTCACTGAGAAAGAGTGGAGAAAAGTAATCTTGTTCTCAACAGCCCCTCAAAAAATTTAATACCTAGGAGTAAACCTAACTGAAGAAGTAAAGGACCTCTACAAAGAAAACTATATTACGTTGAAGAAAGAAATTGAAGACACCAGAAAACCAAAAGATATCTCCTGTTCCTGGATATGCAAAATTAATAAGTCAAAATGGCTCTACTGCCAAAACTGATATACAGGTTCAATACCAACAACTTTTTTGCAGAACTTGGAAAACCAGTTCTTACATTCATATGGAACCAAGAGAGACCTAGAATAGCCAAAGCAATCCTGAGCAACAAGACAAAGCAGGTGGTATTATGATTCCAGGCATAAAGCTATATTACAAAGCAACAGTGATCAAAAACTATATGGTCTTGACCAATGGAACAGAACTGAGAATGCAGAGACAACCGTAAGTAGCTTCAGCTACCTAACCTTAGATAAAGGGGCTGAAAACATACACTGGAAAAAGAATAGCCTCTTCAATAAATGGTGCTGGGATAACTGGCTATCCACATGCAGACAAATAAACCTAGACAAGCCCATCGCCTTGCACCAAATCGAATCAAAGTATATCAAAGACCTAGATATTAAAATGAAAACACTGAAACCACTGGAGAACAAAATAGGCAAAAATCTAGAAGATGTAGGAGTGGGCAAGGACTTTCTAAATAGGACACCTGATGAAAAAAGCATTCAAAATCAAATGAAATTACATCAAATTAAAAAGTTTCTACATGGCAAAGGAAACTATCAACAGAGTGAGAAAAGAACTGACAGAATGGTGAAAATTTACTGTCTATACTTCAGACAGGAGGCTAATAAGTAGAATATGTAAGGAGCTGAAGAAAAAACCCTCGAAATCAAAGATCTAGTTAAAAAAGGGGGAACTGAAATGAACAGGCAGTTCTCAGATGAAGAAGTACAAATGGCCAGCAAACACATGGAAAGATGTTCAACATCCTTAGCCATTAGAGAAACTCAAAACATCACCAAGGTATCATCTCACCCCAGTGAGAATGGTGTATATCAAGAATGCAAACAGCAATTGATTCTGGTGAGGTTGTGGGGGGAAAGATCCTCTTTTACATTGCAGGTGGAACTGTACACTGGTACAACTTCTATGGCGGGCGGTATAGAGATTCTTCAAAAGAAATCAAAAGGCTGAAAATAAATACTCCATTCCATCCAGTGAGAGCTCCTCTGGTATCTTCCCAAGAGAGTTAAAAGCAGTGGATAACAGAGATACACATTTACCCATGTTTATAACAGCACAACTAACAATAGCTAAGATGTGGAAGATGCTGAAATACCCATCAACAAACCAACAGATAAAAAAAATTGTGGTATATGTACACAATGGAGTACTACTCTCCCACAGAGTCAGATAGATTCAAGGCTTTGGTAGGTAAATGGATGAAACTTGAGGCCATCATGCTTAGTAAAATGAGTCAAATGCAGAAAGTTAAATATTGCATATAAATAACACAGAGGAGGAGTAATCTTCTTGAACTTCAGGCTCACTTCAATGGTTTTCTGTGGGTACATTGAACTTGTATATATTTATTTTTGCAATTGATTCATGAGAGTTTTTTTCTCCTTTTGTTTCCTGTCCCTTCTTTCTCTTTCTGTTATTTATTAGTTTCTATATTTCTTTCTCTCTCAAGAGACTCTTTGTGCCCTGTTTGAGAAGGTTTTTCTATGGATTCTGAAGTCATATTCTCTGTTTCACTCATAACTCTCTCCTTGTTTCTTAATTTTATTTTTAATGCTTAAGTTTATCCATTTTCTTCTAATCTGAAGTTGAAGCTCTGTTGAGCTTGTCTTTATAAAACTCTTCTCTTTTCTATTACAGTCCAAAAGCTAAACCTTACTCTCAGTCTTCTCTCTCCCTATCCCCATTACTCTTAATTTGGGGTAATTTTTTTCTTTTGAGACAGGATCTCGCTCTGTGGTCCAGGCTGATCCTGAATTCACTTCAGAGCCCAGGCTGGCCTTGGACTCACGGCAATCCTCCTGTCTCAGCCTCCCGAGTGCTGGGATTACAGGCGTGCGTCACCACGCCCAGCTTATGTGGTGCTGAGGAATCAAACACGGGTACTTAGGGCTTGGCTTAGCGACCGCTGAGCCATTCCTCCAGCCCCCCATTACTCTTATTAATAGTATTAAGTATTAATAACTCATAGCCATATAACTTGACATATTGGGAAATAATAATTCTATGCTATTTATCTGGACATTAATCATTAAGTTAGATGTTTTCTATACTCAGAAAAAAATTTAGTATCACCTTCAACAAACTCTTCTAATATGTTATTAGACAATCTACGTAGAAATTTCATTAATAGTATAGATCACATTTCTAATATGAAAAGTGGAATGGTCATATGAGTTGATATCTAACATTTGTCTATAGCTAGAAAGTATTAAGTTTAATTACTGATAGGAATATCTGTTCTACTGTTAAAGAGGGTATAGTGGGCAGAGCACATTAAAGGTTGATAACTTCCGGTGGTTTTATTTAGTCTAGGTAAGCAATATAGGACTATTAGCGACAGTGACACAGTACTGGTATTAGTGAAACATTTCAATAAGTCAGTATTAGGCTTATTTAGATAGATACATTGATGATGAAAACTGTGCCTTTTAAGGTTAAGAATAGAATACTTGTAGTGTTAAACTAGTTATCAGGTTCTGTCAGTTTTTAAGTCTTAGATTATAACATTATTATAAATCTTTATTCAGTAGCATGGACATTGATCTTCATTTCCAGTATATGACAAGAAATAACTTGTCCTTAGACTATAAATGGTTCCATACTATGTTCCTCCTTCACTGAAAAGTAGAGGACATTATGTAACAAGCAGATGGGTAGTCATTGAGACGAACCCCAAAACTAATACCTGAGTATCTCATTTTTTCATTGTTGTAACAAAATGCCCAAACTGGGAGAGGGAAAGTTTATTTTGGCTCACAGTTTTAGAAGGTCACAGTCTATTCATAGGGGGCTGACAAAAGTGGAAGCACATGGCAAATGTGGAAATGTCATTACAGGAAGCCAAGTCCCAGAAAGAAGGAAGGAAGGACCTTCCAGTCCTGTCCCAGTGACCCAGCCAATCAGGGTCTGTCCCTTCCAGGTTTAAGCCCTTAAACCACAGCATGCCTGTAATCTATAATCTACCACATGCCTTTTTTTCATTACATGCCTATAATCCACCCCTCTAGACCAGGCCCCCATCTCCTAATAGCATATTGTTCCACAGATAACCCATAGCATCCAAATACATGAGGCTTTGGGGGACAGTCTAGATCCAAACCACAATACTAAGCAAGTTTAAAACAGACATAAATACAATCTGAATGAACTCAAGGAAATTCAAAGAAAAGAAATGGTCTAACAGAAAAATCTGCATAGTAGACACAGAGTCCATTGACACTACCTGATCTACAACCTACAACCTGGGGAAATAAGCAACAAATCACCTGCAAAAAGGCAGAATTCCCCAGAAGCTGGTATCATGGGGCCCAAGGTAGCAGAACCTACAGGAAAGATCTAACAAGATGTGCTTAAGTAATTGAAAGAGATGCTCAGTGAGTTCAAAGAGGACTTAAAAAAAACAACAGTCTTAACAGATAAAAACTTTAAGGATTATAAAGAAGATGCAAAGAGATAAACATTTAAATGCAAGAGATAAAGGAATATTTCAGTTGAAAAGTAGAAAGACTGAAAAGGTTCCAAACTGAGCTCCAGGATACAGAAAAACTCAAGAAAACTTGGGAAATTGATTCAAGCATTTTGAGGATTTATTATCGGATCTTGAAGATAGGGTTGACAAATTAGGTCATACAGTTGATGATGACTCAAAAAAAAAGACAAGAAAGAGACAGGATGCAACAGCTGATGGATGACTCAAAGAAAAACCTCAGAATTACGGGAGTGCAAGAAAATGGACAACAGTGCAAAAGGTGTAAAAGACATGATCGATGAATTTTAGAAGAAAATTTCCCAAATGTAGGAAGACATTTGAGCTACTGCAGGCATATAGAACACCAAATGACCTTGAACAAAAAAGAGCCTCCCCATAACACAGAATCAAAATCCTAGACATTCAACACAAAGAGAGAACACAAAAGCTGTAAGGAAAATAACCCACAAAGACAAGCCCATCAGGATAAATGTAGACTTCTCAACATCAACCTTAAAGGCTTAAAGGACAGGAGATTATGGAGTGACACCATACAAATCTTAGGGGAACATAAATGCCTACCCAGTCTGTTATAGCCTGAAAATTTTTTTTTTCAAAATAGAAAAGTTAAAATATTTCATGATAAAGAAAATCTAAAGAAATTCATAACCAGGTCAGCATTATAGAAAATACTTAAAGGAACCTTAGAGATAGGGAGACCAACAGCACAAATGACTCCAGAGAAAAGGAAACAACAAAAAGAGGATTATGAACAATCAACATGGTAGCATGATAATAATGACAGAATATACCAAATATACCACTATCAAAGACACAGACTGGCTGATTGGACTAAAAACAAATTCATTGCCTGTAAAAGGCACACTTTACCCATAAACACATTCACTGAAAACCAAAGGATGGAAATTAATATTTCATACAACTGGACCCAGAAAACAAGCAGGGATATCTATACTTTTCCCATACTAGCAGATTTCAAACCAAAAGAGATCAGAAGAGATAAAGATGGACATTATATATTGGTTAGGGGAACAATCCAACAGGAAGAAGTCATAATTATTGTATTAGTTACTTTTTCGTGGCTGGGACAGATTACCCAACACCCACAACTTGAGAATAAGACCCTTTACATCAGAGGTTTTCAGAGCAAGGTCCTTTGCCTCCCCACTTTTCATTTGGTAAAGGAGAGGCCTTGTTGATTGACACCACAACCCCTCTGCCACCGTCCTCCATAGCCCTGCTTCCAAGTACTTGGCTTCTTTCTAATGCTAATCTCTTTAACGTCGCTGTGCTCTCTGTCCCACTTCGACAGACCCTTTCAATATAGCAAAACTTCAAACATTTATATCATTTTTCTTGCCATTTTTTTTCTGCTTTCCCCATAGAGTTGACTAAAAGCCACAACAGTAGCCATGTAACAGCCTAAACATTAGGCTGCCTTGAGATTTTCTCCACCCTTCATCTCAGTTTCAGGCAAAGTCTCTGGACAATGGCAAACTTCCAAGACACTATTTGCTAGAGTGTCACATGCATGGTTTTTAGGCCACTTGCCTATACAGTTCACCTTCCCATCTGAAACTTTTTTTGAGCCTTGCCTTTTTAACCACAGTTCTCTGAGCATTCTGATCTGAACTCTGACAGAATCCCATACAAACCTTTGCTCGTAGTATTTTAAGACTTCTCTAGCCAGTATCCCCAAGCCTTTCCAAAGCTCCCAAACCACACAATCAGGTAAAATAACAGCAACACACCCACTTCTCTGGTACCAATTACTTTTTCATTGCTGGGACAGAATACCTGACGTCCATAACTTTAGGGATGAAAGTTTGTTTTAGCTCAGTGGTTCAGAAGGTCACAGTCCATTCATGGGCAGCTGGCTGGAAATGGTGGGACCATTCAGCAGAGCTAGAGACAGAGAAAGAGCTCCTAGTGGCATGGCAGGACAGAGCCAAGTGCTGGAGCAAGGGCAGAGCTAATGCACACACTGCCAGGTCAAGCCCCAAGTAACTTCCCCTTCTAGCCAAGCCCCCACCTTCCAACAGTACATTGCTTCATTGGTATCCCATCACATCCAAGCACATGAGGCTTTGAGGGGCAATCCAGGTTCACACCACAACAATTATCAACTGTCTTAGTTACTTTTTCGTTGCTGTGACTCAATACCTGACACCCACAAACTCAGGAAAGGAAAGGTTTATTTCAGCTCACAGTCCATTCAGGGGTGGCCGGCAACAATCGAAGTACATGGCAGAGAGAGAGGTGGAGGCAGCTTCCCCGGACAAACAGGAAGATATGCTGAGGCTAGTTGAGACTAGTCCCCTGTCCTCCAGGAAGGCAGGTGCAGCTTATGTACCCTTTCAGGTCTCCACCCAGTAACCAGTCCCTCCTGCATCCTGGTGTGGCCACTACACACCATTAATCCTAACTTAACTGCAATTCACCCCTCCAGACCAGACCCCAATCCACCAACACCACATGGTTCCATAGACAATCCACAACATTAAAATACATGAGACTTTTGGGGGACACTCCAGATCCTAACCACAACATCAACATATACACACTCAACCTCTGGACACCTAAATTTGTAAAACAAAAACTACTGGACATTAAAGGACAAATAGGCCCCAATGAAATTACATTAGGGGATTTTATTACCTCACTATCACAAATAGACAAGTCAACTAGACAAAAACTGAACAAGGAAATTTTAGTGGAATAAGTAGATTTAACCAGATATTTACAAAGTGTTCCATCCAGCATTGACAGAATATGCCTTTTTCTCAGCAGTAATCAGGTCATTTTCCAAAACAGACCACATTATGGGCTGTCAGGCATGTTTAAATAGTACAAAGGAGTTAGAATAATTCTAGCATACTTTCAGATTATAGCAGAAAAAAACTAGAAATCAATAGCAAAAGAAACTATAGAAACATACAAATACCTGGATATTAAATAATGTACTACTGAACAAACACTGGATCACAAAAGAAATCAAAACCTTCCTAGAATCAAACAAGAGTAGAAGCACATCATTCCAGAGCCTATGGAATTCAAAGAAAGCAGTACTAAGAGAGAAATTAATAGCCATAAATGCAAACATTAAAAAATGAGCAATCCCAAATAAACAAGTTAATGATGTACCTCAAGATCCTACAGAAACAAGAACAATCTAAAGTTTAAAAAGTAGTAGAGGAAATTATGAAGATTCAAGATGAAACTAATGAAATTGAAACAAAAAGACATACAAAATATCAAATCAAAGAGTTGGTTCTTCAAAAGAATATAAATAAGGTTGATAAACCTCTAGCTAAACATGCCAAAGGAAAAAAATCTGTATCAATGCAATTAGAAATCAAAAAGGTGAAATTAAAACAAACACTGCTGAAATTCAGAAATTTAATATGAAATTATTTGGAAAACTTCAACAAGTTGAACTTGGAAGAAATGTATAAATTTTTGGATATATACAAGATACCAAAATTTAACCAAGAAGATATAAAATAAACTCTAAATAAATCCATAACATGCATGGAAATTAAGGTGATAAACTCTCTGCCTACAAACAAAGCCCAAGACTGGATGGATTAACAGCAGAATTCTACCAGTATTTCAAAGAATTATCACTATGCTTCTCAAACTGTTCCATGAAATTGAAAGAGAACATTGTCAAGTTCATTTCTAGAAGGTGGCATTACCCTGATACCAAAACCAGAAAAAGACTTAACTAGGGGGAAAAAAAGGAAAACTATAGGCCAATATCCTAAATGAACACTCCCTCTGTGGCACACTCTTGGTTTCCTGTGCTCTTTATGACTCCCTACTGCTCCGTATGCTGAAGACAGGGATCAGAAACTTCAACTGCACATGTGTAAGTTGGGGTTTTCCCCATATCTGTTGTTTCTTGTATTTGCAAATAGCTTCATTAATCATTTGAATGACCAATGGGCAAGTGAGATAATTCATGATTGATGAGATTTTATTTCCCATTGAAGTATGTGATAGGGCCTGTATGAAGATTCACCAGTCTGTTTCCAGACCCATATGACTGCTGTCCCTAGATCTTCACCTGACTTGCTTTTCCATACTTCTCTCTCTCCTTTCCCGCTCTTCACTCTCTCTCTCTTCCCTCCCCCCTTCTCCTGCTCTCTTTTTCTTCCTCTCCCTCTCTCTTCCCTCCTTCTACTGTCTACCCAGTCAAGCAAGCCAGAGCCTGTGACCCTACACACCCTGCCCCCTTACCAACTGCCCTCACTCCATAACTGATTCTAGTAGGTATGACTTCCTTCCATTCACCCTGTCTTAATCTATTTGAACTACCATGACAAAGTTTCTTAAACTGCATAATTTCATACACACCACACTTATCATTCGCAGTTTTAGAACCAGAAAGTCCAAGATTAAGACCAGATGATTTGAGGCAACAGGCCAAGTGAGGGCCTGGATCCTCTTGGCTGGTACCTCCTGTGTATGCTCAAATGGAAGCACACCGGCTCCCTTGATGCTCCCGTTTTTTTTTTTTTTTTAATAAAAGCATTAATCCTATCCACCAGCGCTCTGCCAACATGATCTATTTACTTCCTAGTCTCTACCCCTTAATACTGTTCTATAGATAGAAGTTCGGGTTTTAACAAGTATTAGAAGGAGGTCAGCATTCAGACCATAGCATTCCCTTTATCCTTACTCAAACCAGGTCTCATCACCTCCAACTGAATTACTGCAAATAATTAACTAAGATCCCTCCTTTCTTCAGACTCACCCCTTGTGACCCATGTTCACAGTGACCTCAGAGGGAGCTCACACACATCTGGAGTGCTCCTGTGGGTGCCTTCCAATGGCACCCAGCGGCCTACACAGCACGAGGGGCCAGCCAGGGGTGCAGACCTTCGGCACCATCTCCGACCCTCAACCTGTGCAACCTGTCATCTCACACCTCCATGATTTTCCCCTTCTGTGCTCCGTGCCCACCGCCTGCTCAGAAGCATTTGCTCATTTCCCAACACTCAGTTCAAAGGCTGATGAAGGGCTGTCTGTTCACTTACTACCATCCTCACTGAAAACCAGTAGCTCTAAATTTTGAGTATTTTTATAAAAACTGTGAAGTGATGTGTATGTTAACTAGCTCAATTTAGTCATCCCACAACATATACGGGATGACTGCATATATTTTTTAAAACATTGTACATGATAAACATGTCCGACTTTTGTCAGCTTAAAAAGTAAATCAAAATCTTTGCCTGCCCCGTGACCACCAGACCCCCATCAGAATCTTCGTGGCTTGTGTTGACTTGTGCTTGTTCCCTTTATAACTGGTGAGCCACCAAGGCCCACACAGGGCTGACGTTGCCAGTACCCCGTAGAGTGCCCCTGTGTGGTAAGCACCCTACTCATGATTAAAGAAAGTTCTTACCAGGTTGTAAAGCACAGTATACAAATGAAATTTAAAAAAAAATGTCAGAGAGAATCTACAAGTAACTGCTCTCTGGCAGAGAAAGCAAATGATGAGAAATTCATTGCTCCCATGAGCCCCTGCCAGAGAGTCCCAACCAGTTCTCTGCCTCCTTCCTGTCCTCCTCTAGTTTGCTAACCATGGAGACCTTTTCTGAATGGAAATTTGAGTCAGGCCCACATCTTACGGAGGAAAACCTCAGCACCTCTGAGGCAAGCTGTTCAGCCTCCCCCAACCCCCTTCTTCCGTCCCTACCCAGCCGCATGGCCTTCTGCAGCACTCAGTCCACGCCTGCCTCTTCCCCACCCAGGGCACCTGTCTCTCCTGTGTCTTCGCTGAACATTTTTTCCTTTCTTCCTCATCCAGTTGGCTCTGTCGACCTTCAGCTCTCAAATACATTCACCACTTGCTCAGTGCCTGATTTTCCTGACCAAAGAGGTGAAGATTTCTTACAACACCCTGCCCAGCACCACTGGACAGACGTGCATGTGTACCTGCCAGCTCCTATTCAAGGCCTTTGTACTCATCTAGTACCAAATGACAGATAGGCCGAGTGTAGCAGCTCATGCATACAATCCCAGCACTCAGGAGGCTCTGAGTCAAGAGGATTGCCATCAGTTCAGGATGAGAGAAAGAGAGAGAGTGAGAGAGAGTGAGGGAGAGAGAGTGAGAGAGAGAGAGTAAGAGAGAGAGAGAGAGAGTGAGAGAGAGACTCTGTCTTTAAAAAAAATGTAGAGGAGCCTGAGGCAGCTCTAAGCCTACACTCTGAGGGTGGGAACTGTCATGGAAGGCATCTACCTTAGAAGGTCATTTAGCAACTCTGTGGTTTCCCGTACATGGAGTGAAAAGGGTCATGATTAACCACCACAGCCTCGCTCAGGGCACCTCCAACCATCTAGAGCCCAGCAGCTTGCAAAGGGGATGACTGGTGAATATATTAGCAAGTTTTCCCCTTTCTCGTTCCATTACCAGAATTATTCCCGTCAGTAACACAGTAGTACAGTCTCATTCACCTACAGGCCACTCTTCTGTCTGATGCTTCTCACAGTCAGTGATATGACTACCTCTCAGCATACTGTGACCGAACTACAGAGGAGGTCCCAGGCCTGGTCAGAGGCAGCAGTGAGGAAAAGGCTGGCCATTGGCACAGAGAGCGGCCAGTCCAGCACTGACTCCAGGGAAGCTCCACCTTCAATACGGCGCACGGCAAACGCACTGAGCAGACAGCCAGAGGCAGGAGACCAGCGCCTCTCCACACACTGGTGCCTTTTCCACACCAGCAGAGAGGCAGGGTGTATGGACACCAAGCTTCCTGCAGAAGGGCAGAAACTCTGGCCCCAGAGACAAGTGACGAATGAGGATGTCAGGCGTGACTCATACAATACCGCACCGCCACATCTGTTCACCTTAGGCTCTGAAATCACTCCCAGTGAAATTTGTCATGCCTCTACTTTTATTTCCTGCTGTATACTAAGAAGAGAGTAAAAGTTCACCATGAGAGAATGAGAAATCAACATGACAATGATCAAAGATAGCCTTTACCTGGAATATGACTTGAGTTGATTCTTGGCCTTCATAAATAGAAAATGTCATAGGCTTCAGGGGTCCGCTAAATTTTCCATCTTGGCCATTTCCAGTGGTCTGTTAACAAAGAAAGAGAAAATTAGCATCTATTATACATATGTGTGTATCACTTGCTGGTTAGACAAGGGCTTCCAGAAACAATATATGAAATGTAAGAAAACAACATAAAATATGATCAGAACAGATAGGGATCTAATACTTGTGAATAAATTACCATGTCACAATAGTATGCTCCGTGACCTATTTTTTTTTCTCATTTACCCATGGGAGCCATCACACTACAGAAAGAATATTAACACGTCTACGTTACAATGAAGTTTAGAGAAGCTAAGCCCAGAGTAAAACATGTTAGCCCATACACTCAGATATGCTTGAGTAACAGCCTATGGTCTCCCACAGCTCTAAATTCTGCCAGGTTTTATATTGGTTTTTAAGACACTTGTGTCCATCCTTACAGGTTTATGAGGACATTCATGGGAAATTCCCAGCACAATGAAGTTCATAATCACCTCAAAGACAACCAACTCATTGATGAGGGGGAGTGTGCAGACGTGCTTAGTACGATGCTTTCTTGACATTGAGTTCACATGGTAAATTTTGATCAAATGGGAATCTAAATTTGAACTGAAACTTTAAGAAAAGCTTATTACCTTAACATTTAATTAGCATTTCATATTCATTTAGAAACTATAAACATCACAAAATGTTTATTTCAATCAGTAGCATCACAATGATTCTAAGATCCAGACTTAAAACATGAGGGTCAAGTCACCTCCTCCATCACCCAATACAGAGTTCATATTTACCAAGTTGGTATATGTGGGACTTTGTCCCTTGCAATTTTCATCCTAGGAACAATCCTACTAGGATAAATTGCTCCCATTATTCCCACTTTACAGATGACAAGACTAAGATGCAGAGAAGTAATTGGTCCAGATCAAGCCTTGAAGTAGGACTCAAACCTGGAACTCTAGAACCCAGCCTCTGAGCCAGCATGTACCACTTCCCACAGTCTAGAAAGAGGCAGCTAGCTATAATGAGGATAAGATCAAAGGTGTGACTCCTACCATTTCCAACTCTGGAAAATGGGGAGCTCTTAGCAGCAGCCCTGCCATCCCCATTATCCCAAACCACAATGATAATGGCACCCCTGGAATGAGACAGGAAGCAGAGCAAAGTGGATGGAGGAAGGGACAGCCAGCCCTGCATCCAGGGAGGAGCGGCCCCTAGAACCAGGGAGGAGTGTGCCCCATGCTGGGTACTGGCCACCATCCTACCTCTGTGATGCTTCTGTTTGTTGTAGAAATAAGGGATGGGTCAGGTTAGAAGCTTGATTAGCAATTTGCTTTTTGGAACTAGCTAAGTTAAACCAAAAAGGTAAGCACTAGATGTGGTAGAGACCATTTGTGTCCACTAATCTATAGGGAGAACAAGTATATAATTGCCCTGAAAACTGCAGCCAGCTGGGTATCACACAAAACAATATCCAATGATAGAGGAAAGGTCCTGCCTGTATCCCTTTGATGAAACTTAACTGGTTGACTGACTATCTAGTAAAAGATAAGAGCTTTGAAAAGTTATCTTTTCTCCCCTAAAGCTGTTATTGCTCCTGAGATTAGCTGTCCTTGGGTCACTGCCACCCCTCCCTTTGCTGCTGCCCACCACAGAGATCAGAGAGCCCAGCAGTCTCATTCCCAGCTTCTCTTGCAACTAAATAGGTGGCCAGGCCACCCACATCTGGTTCATGGAAAGAGAGCGGAAACCGTGGATGATGTCAGATGTTTGCTTTCCTGATGAAAGGAGACAGGTGTGGCTGGCACTGCCCTTCCCTGCGGTTCCAGCCGAGACAATGGTCCTCAGGTCTGCAGCTGGGACAGCCTCCATGAACCGTGAAGGAACTAACAAGCTCAAAAAGTCATGGAAGGTAGAGAAAATATTTTAAAAGCCCAGGCCTCTGATAATATCATGAAACTGCTAATTCTGCCCCTGATAGTCCTTCTGGGCTCCCTGTTATCTAAGGAAAACAAATTTCCATTTATTTAGAATGATCCAAAGTTAAATTTTCTGTTAATTACGGATAAAAGCATTCTGAACTCACACGAAGATCATAGACTCCCAGTCATATCCTCCTTTCTAGTTTGTTCCTCATTGATGTATCTTCCCTCCTCCTTTTTTCTGCATCTTGCTCATCTCCACTAACTCCTCAGGAAGGTGGGATACAGGGGTTGGATGCAGATGTCCAGGTCCCACTGCAGTTGGTCCAAGCTGAGGACCATTCTTTCTAAGGATCTACTGCTCAAGGACAGACTTCCTCCGTCATTCTGTGCCCAGCACCGCAATGTGAGCCTTGCAGCTGGCCAGCAAACCTTAAGAGCAAGGCTGTGGTTTTTTTACTTGTAGGACAAGCTGGGTCATCTACAGGAAAGGAGTGTCAGGCCCCAGTTTCAGGGTTCAAAGTTGCATTCTCTATCAGGGCAGCAAACCTCTCTCCCTGCCCAATAATATGGCTATTGGGGCTATAAAGATTTCAAAATGCGTTGGCACACTTTGAGTCATCTGGCCACACCGCCAGCACTGGGAAGCTGGTGGGGAAGAAATCGGTGAAAGGACATCTTTCACTCAGGGATGAAAATGTGTGTTCCCTTCTCAGACAGAGACGCCAACAAGCTCACCGATAGCTAAACACTCGGATAGAATCTTGTTTCTGTCTTGAAACTCATTGTTGTTTCCCAGTATGTTTTTAATCATGTATTTCATTTCTACCCTGCTCCTGGCTCCTGTGAGGTACTAAAGTGGCAATGACAACTAAAACACAGTCCCTTCATCGTGACGGTCAGGGTCCAGATGGATAGAGACACTGGACATTTGAAATGCTTAGTGAGACTAATAGCAAATGTTTATTATATCCTTGTCACTCATCCAAGAACTTTATAAATGTTTTCATCTCATGGAATTGTAACATTCCATAAGGCAAAACATATTATTATGCCCATTTCAAAGAGCAGACGACTGACATGACTCGCTGAAGTTCCTAACACTGGTAAGCAGCAGCAGTAAGTTTGAACCCAAGTCTGACTTCACTACCACTATGCAGAGAAGAAAAGGTGGATAGTAATAACATAGGTAGAAAAGGACAGGGACGCTTGAGGAGACGCGATGAGAAGCAAAGCCACATGGGGATGTCTGACCCCAGCCCCACACCACCTTAAGGACAAGCCTTGCACCAATTTCTGCAAGGACACACAGCTGGGGAAAAAGGCTCCAGTAGCTTTGCAAGCATGACTCTGTTTCATTTTAAGTTTTTTGAACTGTGTGGGCTCTAGGGGAAATTTCAGGTTATGAATTTTTGATGTATTATTTTTGGATCCCAGAATAAATAAGAAAAGGTGAGGTATAAGGACCCAGAAGCTTTTTTCTGAAGGAAAAAAAAAGAAACTGCATCTCTATAATCTTGCTTAATTACACAATTTTTTGGCAATATTTGTGCATCTTAGGAGCTTCATGACTAGAGCAAGGATGGCGCTTCTACTTTCTCTTCAAGGCCAAGAGACGAGATTCTGACCCCTACCCAGCTCCAAGTTCTACAAACCTATGAGTCGATAGGATTGAGAAAGCAAATGGCTAAAAGACAAATTTGACCAGAAAGTTTCATTTGTGGGAGGAAAACAGAGCTGAGTCAAAAATAGAGAAAATGACTTTTCTCAATTTGTTTCAGTAAGTTTTCAAAGTCAAAAAATGTCAAGATTAAAGGATATAGACTAATATACGTATCGGTACAATTTTTTTCCAACTTCCCTAAGCTACATATGGAGGACAGATTTATATTAAGCCTTGCTTAAGTGGTATTGGCTTTTAAGAGCTGAGGAGAAAGTGCCTCCCCCCAGGGAAGGACAGGCGCATGATCTGTAGCCATTTCATTGGGAAGAGCACAGAGCACACTGGGTACGTTCTATCTACACAGCAACTTCATTTTCATAAACCTCCTTTTCTTAAGTGATGAAAACCATACTTCCCCTGGTATAGGAAAGAGGAATGAGAGAAAATATTCCACTAAGTAAGTGAAAATGCACACCCTCTTCTCTTACCAAATAAAGTATAAGAAGACCCAGGGAGTGAAGCCGGGCTGGAGTCATCTTGCTATTCTTTACTCAACCCTCTGTGAATAAACCAGAGATAAAAATGATTAGTTGCCAGTCTGTTAAAATCACGTCTCTCCAACCAGTGAGAATCGCTGGACAATATCCAGTTATAAACACCGTTAAATGGGATCGCTAGTGCCAGCTCTCCAGAGAACGGCCTGGTCTTACAGAAGCTTCGCCATGCCTGATCCACAGCCCCTGCAGTCAGCATCTCTGAAGGATCTCTCTAATCCCCTTCCCCAAACTGCTCCACTCTACTGTTACCTCCCTGGAGATTCAAACCATCCAGAATAGGTATCATTTTGTTTTGTTTTGATGGATAATTTTCACTTGTTACTTAATTTGAAAAATACCTTTCAGCAATTATTAACTTGTAAAAACTTCAGTAGTTCTGATACAGAGCTGTGAATATATGAAATTCCTTGAATCCTTAAGACCCCATGGATGTTCTCAATCCTTCAAAGATCTCACCAGCTGCCTCTTTGGTCTAAATTTTGTTATGACGCATGCGATATGCCTAAGAAAAAAATTATTACCTATTATTCCAACAGAGACCAAATAAGAATCCCAAATCTGCTCATATCTTTGGCTCAATATTATTTTTCTGTTCTTTCTTGAAGATTCCTATTTCACAGAAATTATAATCTTCACTCCAAGACACATCATGATTGATTTTAAGATGTTAGATAAATTTTCCATGGGCTGATAAAGCAGCACTGCTGCTTGTCATGATATTGAACAGCAAAAAATAAAAAAGGGAATCAAAATGTGTTCAGTATAATTCCAATCACTTTAGTTTTTTTAGGGATGATAGATGATTGAAGTTTACATTTTCTTTTTTTAAAAAGTTTCTCTACACCAAACATATTATATAATCAGCGTGGCTTTAAAACTCTAACCACACTAAAAAGTTAGACTTTGGAAATTTTATTTAAAAATGCCCTACATCTACATAGCTGATATTTGAACTTTAAAAAGGTGAAAGTGCTATCACATTGCAGCCTCATAATTAAGCTGGGAAATAAAAAAGAACACTTGATGAATAGATTGTAGAGATACCTTTAGAAACAGCCTAACACAGCCATGCAGAAAGCAGGCTCAGAGACCAGCCAGCAACCCACCTCTGCCCACTGGGAACAACCCAGCTCTACCCCATCATGGATAACCCACCTCTGCCCGCCGTGGACAGGTCGATTTTGCCCCGCCACGAGCAACCCAGCTCTGCTCCACCACGGACAGCCCAGTTCTGACCCGCCACAACAATCACTCTCCAGCTCCATTTCCTCACAGGAAAAATACCCACCAATACCCAACAATAAGTATGTGCTCTTATGATTTTCTAACAGATATAACAAATGAGGAATTATTCTGATTTTATACATAAGGAAATTGAGGGAAGAAAAGAGAAAATTGAGGCTCAAAGTTAAGCAATTTACGTAAAGACAGTGCGATAAGAAGTGTCATGATTAGGCTTTGACCCAATCTCTCAATTTCAAAATCTCCTTTATACCTTTCTACAGTATTTTATATAGTTTGATATCTACATGAATATAGATGTAGACATCAATACAGATAGAGACTGTGTGTGTGCATGTGTGTGTGTGTGCAAAAGTTTTATAAATTAAGCAACTTACTCCAAACTTCCAGTTATTTTAAGGAAAAGCTAGGATTGAAGCTCTTCTCAACTCTTCAATTTGTGAATTAAAAATCAGCTTTTGCTGCAAAATTAGGTTTGTTGACATGTCCAAAAATCATTTTAGAATAAATCATTAGAGTGAAACACAAAAAAAGCCTTTTTAACCACTCTGAACTGCTTATTTGAATCAGAAACACATAGAAACAACAACTAACTCCAGGTTCTGGCATATCACAAGACAAAGTGCAGTCAACTCTATATCTACAAGTTACACATCCACAGACTCAACCACCCACATAAATATGTACAGTATGTGAGGCTGTTTCTTTACTGAACATGTAGAGACGTTCTTGTCTTTATAGCATTTACATTGTTTCAGGTATTTAAATAGAGACCATTTAAAGTACATAGAAGGATGTGCACAAATTTTATACAATGATCATGCCATTTCATATAAGGAACGTACGAGTCCATGAATTTTGGTGTCCTTGAAGGGTCCTCGACCCAATCCCTGCAAATACTGAAGAATGGCTATGTATATGTGTGAACAAATAATTTGTTATTCTTAAGTCTAACTAGTACTTTTTGCATTAGCCAAAGAAACATGATCAGCCATCAACCAATATTTGATTAAAAAAGAAATAAAAATACATACAATAACGACCTATTTGGGGGTCATTCTCTTCAAACTCCTCAGCCTTCGGAACCTTCCTCATACTGTTCCCAACTGCTCCAGCCTTATGGGCCACTCCCTGCCCACACCCAGCCACGCTGCTCTCCCCGCGCACTTTGCCCCGGCTTTCCTGGATCCAGGCCTTGGCACTTGCTGCTCTCCCATCTGTGCCAGCCTGGCCCAAGAGAAAACAGACAATGGATGTTTGCTTGATGACGGTAGATTAAGACTTCTTCCTCTTTGCTTCTGCTGCTGGGATCACCTAGCTCCAACTTCTTTATTTAAGAAACACTGAATCAGGTTTCTTGTATGTGCCAGATACTGAACTAATAGAACTGGGATGTCAAAAAAGGGGGAGATTCTGAGCTTATCTTCATAGAGCTAGCACCTAACTCCCACTTCATTCATGAAATCATCCTACCTCTCCAGCTAGAAGCCTCTTGTGTAAGCCTCTTATCCTCACATTTTTTTTATCATTTATTTGCTTGTTGGTATTATTGGCTCTATGAGAAAAATGAAACTTTGTGGGGTGGAGGTCTTATTTTTGAATTATTTTTTAATGTCTCAAAGCTCTTCATTCTATATTTTATACATATTAAGCACTCAATACACACTGATTAAATTCTAAAATATTTACAGTTATCTAACAGGGATATCCTATTAATTTGTCTTCACCTTAACAGCTTTCAAAATAAACATACATGTTAAAGGAAACTAATTTGAGATTTGAAGCCATAATTGGACAAATTACAATAATGTTTTCATTATTGACACAGTTGTCTTTTTAAGTTTATTAACAGGTTATTTTCTTGGTAAAGACTTGAGAAATGGTTGAAATACATCATCTGATTTCTTAGCACTTTCAAAGAAGAGTTGAATGTTGGAAACGCTAATAAAAATAAAATGAATGCCTTATTTCAGCCAGATGTTCACACAAGCTACAGTCTGGGAATGTTTTAATAGACATGCACTTGGCCTCTACTTTGTCATTTACAGTTAGTCTTATCACCCAAAGGGTTTCCAGTGGGTGATGGAAGTAATGGCCTTCCACTCCCACACATGCATAGGGCACCACGATTTACTTGCAGACAAATCTACCATACAACACCACTCTTAGAAGCAGGGACTCTGGAGTTTGTCTGTTGTGGGACCTGACTCTTCTACAACCTCATGGCTACATTTTTTCATTATTTGTAGAGCAAATGAGTAAAACAATATTATCCATCATTGAGAATTACAAGATCCAATTCATTAATATTTGACACGGTGTTTGTCAAAAATTCAGTCGACATCCCAAATGAGCTCATTCAGAACTTTAAAGCTTACCTACAGCTTGTCTCCTTGCCCAAAGCCAAATTCCATTATTCCACTGTGGAGATATTCAAGAAAAGGCCTCTACAGCCATATCCTTATGACCAAACGAAGTGGAAGACCAAGCCTCTCCCTGGATGATTCAGGGCAAACCATACTAGCACAAGGATTGTGCCCAAAGAGGACTTTGTTCTCTCTGTTAAGTCTCATATTTACTTCCTCCTTGCAGGGACACAACCCACTAATGAATATCATGTGCTGGGTCCTGATGACATGGACAGAAAGGCACCATTTATAACAGAAACTGCCTCAAAGCACCAAGTCATCTACATGTGAAAGGTCTCCTCACAGCTACTACTTGGAAACAAAAACTGAAAGGAAAGGAAGATCGATCAGTAACATTGTAACTGAACTACTTGAAATAATTGACTTAATCACCTACTTAATATTTTTTATGTAACGGGGTCTCCCTCAGGTATAAGGACTAATTCAGGTAATTCTTATGGCAAGGGAGATCAAGGATGCCCTAAATAGCACAGGTCAACAGCTGCTGGCTCTTCTCAAAAGGAATGAGCCCTCAGTCTCAGAAACCTAGACGCAATGCACCTCCCCTAGCAGACCTCACCAGGACCTCTGGCTTTAACCATGGACCAGGGCCTTGGCTCACAAATGTGGAACCTGGGGTCCTGGCTTTGCTCTACAGGAAAAGTGCCTGCGTTGAATCTGCCACAGCCCAGAAAACACAGAAACTTCTACATATCCTAAAACTGTCCAGCCAGGATCACAACACAAGGGCTGCTCAAAATTACTTAAAACAATTTGCCACACCTTAAAGATGAAAAAGCAAAGGTCAAAGATGTCAAGAAGGGTCTTACCTAGGGTCACACTGCTGGACCAGTCTATGTGACAGTGTTCTTAATCGCCTATTCATCTACCTCTGCAAGAACAGACATTCTCTCAGGTACTGGGAACATCTGATAATAAGACTCCAGGTATCACTTCACCCATTACATTTTTCTCAAAAATTCAAAAACATTTTTGTTTTATTTTACACGGCTGCTGTCTCTCTTCATTTAATGCCATGATTCCACTTCCAACCCCAACTAGCAAAAGATAGTCTGCATTAACCTAAGAGGCTTTGTTCCTACAGCAAAAATATATATTTTTAATTTCTATTTCATATACATATTTATATTTATATATTTTTGTATTGCTCTCTCATTTCTCCTTGGGGACTTCCCATTTTTTTAATCAAACCAGTTGCATGGGTTGAATTGCGTACCCACCTCTTGGGATGGCACTGCTACCCCTAGACAGGAGTGGCCTCCATTGCGGTCTTTACTCTGCTGTTACAGGTGTAGTTCTGCGTCAACCCCAGGGGCTGGGAGGGGGGGCCAGGAGAAGCCTGGCTGAGGCTCACACTAGGCTCCAATGCTTACACTGGAGGCTTCAAGGCTATTTTAGACACTCTTGTCACTTTTCTCATTTGAGTAAGGACAGGGAAATTCTAGACCCCAGACTGTCCAACCTACAAGTAATTCAGTATGGAAATACTGACTTCTGCGTCCCACCCTTGCCTAAAGCTAAGTGGTAGGTACATTTTATGTAGAGCCAATTACTTCTTATTCTGGTTTGTTTTCTGCTTTTGTTTTTGGAGAAGAGGGGAGGGGTAGAACAGAGGAGAGGGAAAAGAAAATAAGAATTGAAGCAATTCACCAATGCTGAGGTCAAGCATGTAGCTACAAAGAACAAAGAAGGTGCTGGAGGACAGGGCTGCGAAATCTGTTCCCAAATATCTGAGAGTGGTGTAGGCAGAAGAGGATGCCACCAGAATTCATAACACCAGGAGGACCAAACAGTGCCAAGTATCTTTTGTGCCGATTTTTTACCTCTGCATTGTATATTGCTGAGAATGGCATAAATTATAAGATGAAGCCAGATATGAATAGAGATCAGATTAAAAGCTGGCTCACACCACTGTCCACCAAGCGATGCTCAGATCAATCATGCTCATCTCGTTTGGTCAGGCTCAGAAATCACTGGCACCTATTATATCACTTAAGGTTTAGGGAAACCACGAGAAAAGCTGACCGATTTGTGCTTTTGACAAATTAGAAACCCAATCAAAGTGCTTCTTAATAAGCTAACCACAAGCAGACATGCATAAAATCTGGGCCACTGCTTTGTGCTTCAGGACAACTGCTCCACCTGAGTAGGGTGACCCAGTGGTTTGGCTTTAGAGTTGGTAGAGAAATCAGGAAGGTAGCAGGGAAGGGCCGCTCCTTCACCCCGTCCCTTACACATACACATATGGGAGCACTTCTCTCTTTCACTAAACCTGACAACATGGATATACCCATCTTTGAGAATCTGGATTGATACATATGAAAACCTGACGGTGACGATAGATAAGATCATGATGGAGTGCGTGAGCTCACAGGAGGACAGGTGGCTTAGGGACCTTAAAATGAATTAAATTTCTATGATCAATCACAATACAAATTACTAGCATAATCATTCTTATTAAATTTGAGAAATATGGTCATATTTCCCCCCAACTTAGCAAGGGATGGGTCACCTAGGGAGAAGTCTCCCCCTCAGAGTCACAGTCAATGCCAGCCCTGACTAGAAAGGTGGATCCACTGGGGGATGACAGAGGGCTAGCCTCTCGGGTGCTCTCCGATGTCTTATTCATGTGGACAGTGGTGCTCCAGCAATGAATGCCCCCGAGCAGGCAAGCTCAGAAATCCCAAAGGGGCAGCAAGGGAAGGACTCTTTTTCCTCTGCACCTAGAAGAACAATATCACTAGGGTCTCCTCAGGCCTATTTAAAAAAAAAAAAAAAAGGAAGAGAGAAATCACTATTTCTCAGAAACTGTAGCTTGATTATTTTTGACAGTTTCTTCATGTATTATACAACATTTCTTCATGTATTATAGAGTGAACAGATGAGCCCTTTGTCAAGATAATAAGATCATACATTCTAGCCTTAGAATTCAGTAGGAGGTAAGTCTAAATTAGATTCTAAGTCAGAGTTCATACATTGAAAAATTAAAAAACCAAAAAGCCACTTGCTACAATACTACTATAGTTCATTCATAAGGCGATCTTGAGATAATGACTGTATGGCAAAATGTGTCGTCATGCTCAAGCCCAACAGGTTAACTCTGATTTCTGCAATTAAGTCCTAATTGATTGTGGGGATGCGCAGAAGGAGGAAAAGTGAATTCAATTCTACCTAATGAAGGGCACTATGCCACTATGAAATCTCATCATGAATCAGTTTTGTTTTAATTGAAACTTTAAAGAAATAACTTGCACTTGTTGAACATTTACTAAATTAAGCCTGTGCACAATGTTTCACTTAAACAATACGACAATCCTATTACTTGGGTTGTGTTATAGTCTACAGAGTAGGAAACTAAACTTGGAGAAGAGGAGCAAAGTTTGTCAATCTGAATTCAGAGACAACACACAAATCTACCAAGCTAGACAGCTTCACTGCAAAAGATGTGCCCAACTTAAACATCCTTTAGGGCACAATCTAGCGTCCTGATTCTCTTTGACCCTTATCTAAGAACTACAAAATCTACTGATTTAAAATAGTAAAACTATAGTGAGAAATAAACTGAGTCAGAATATTATTGATGACAGAATTCAAAATGTCAGCTTTGCAAAATATTTTAAGAGGAATTAAGTTTCCTTTGCTACATACATCACACACATGCACATGAACACACACAGTTCAGACATGTCTGAAATACAGCCTTTTTTTGAGTTTTAAAATATTTTAAAAGGAAGTTTTAGTATTCATATACATATAGTACATTCAGCCTACTACGTATTTTATGTGGCCCAAGATAGTTCCTCTTCATTCAAAAAAAAAAAAAAATGTGGTGGGCTGCAGACTGGGCATATCTGGTTAGCCTGCTCTATAGTGTTTAAATAAAATAAATCAGCTCCATTATAATTAACACTTTAGCTACTGGGTTTGCTTTCATTCAGTTAACATTTCTAAGTAAAAATTTCTGTTTGTTATGACAAGTAACAAATAGATACATGGATATTACCCTAGTAGTCCGTAGACCAACTAGCCCCAGCCTAAATTAAGCCAAGGATTTCTCAGAGAATGCATCTTTATCCCAATGAATAAAGCTATACATGTTTTACCCATGGAAATCAGCCCCAAGGCACGTACTTATTTGTGGGCCTTCAGGGAAAGAACACAGCAATAACCACCTTTCCTTCCCACTTACTTTTCTTGACATGTAAAAAAAAAAAAAAATGGGGATCTGCTCTAGAAATTATTTTTGAGCAACAGCTTGTATTCCCACCAGAATACGTTTCACCTTTTATAAGAGAAGGAAGAAGATACTGGAAATCTAACCTTTTTCATGAACAAAAAAAATTTTTTTTTTCTTTTCTTTTAGGTCTCAGTGAGTTTCAAAGTTTGCCATAGTCACACCATATCTGCCTATTTATATGAGAATGATCAGAGTGGATTTTATAGATTTTCTCACTCTATCAAACCCCAGTTGATCTTTACATAGCATTAGTTGCTCTCTTATGCAATGGAAGACGATGTTTCATAGCATTACTGATTTTTCTTTTTTTTATTTTTCCTTTACAGAATGAACAATACCTCTCAGTTTCAATTATCCTCTTAAACTTTCTTATAAAAAAGAGAAAATTCATTGAATGCCTGCCTATCAGATGCCAAACATAGTAAATCCTTTACCTGCTTATCTAATTTTCTTTTCAACATTACCCACTTAGTCAGATTATCTCTGTTTCATTGGTGGGAAAATTAAGGTTCAAAAAATTAAAGCCTCCACTCAGTTGCTACTGCCTGATAAATGACAAATCGGCTCTGGCCTATCTGAATAACTATGAGAATTCAGAAACTACATGCCCCATAATCCATCATAAACCTTCATTCAGGAAAGATCCATTCATCTCCTGAAGACGAATGTCATTCATTTTTCTTGTCATCTATTTTTCTTGTCATCTAACCATGTACTTCCTCCTTTTAAACAATGCTTCACTTTTGGTTTAAATTTTTAAAAAAGTAAAACAAAGACAAGAAAATAGCACAGAACACACTGTGCTTCCTGCTTGGCACATCTACTACAGAGTCCATTTGTTCTTATCAAATTACCCTTAATAAAGAAAGAAAAAAAACCAAAAAAATATAAAACAAGGCAGGGGCTAAGACCGAACCTTTGAAGTCTCCAGTAAGTGGTACAGGATTTAATATCTCAAAGCAATCATTCATTAGCTGGCAGCTTATCCACCAACAAGGTCAAACACAGCACCTAAAAAATGACCAGCATGCGCTTCAGCCCTTTTTGCCAGTTCTGAAAGCAGGCCTGACTCTCTGTCTTGAATTCTTACTCTAGTAATCTCCTTGAAATGTTTTCCTTTTTTGTATCTCATTCCATGCTCTGTCCCAGACAATCCTATGAGCCCAAACTGAGTTGTATTCTCCGAGCAGAGAAAATGTTCAGCCTTTCTAAACAACACCTGAGAAACGCCCCACTTGGTGAGGGTGACATTCTCACCCGAATTCCTAGAATATAAGTGCTCCAGGGCACTGGAAGACCAGGCATTTATATGTTAATCTCAAAGAATGGATGTAATATTTGTTCAAACATCAGAGAAGCCAACGTTTCATTTAATTCCACTATAAAGCTTCATTCCACCAAAGCCACTTGGTCAAATGAAGTCCTATGAAGATCAATGTAAGTAAACTGCAAAAGAAAACAACCTTGCTCCATAGGAAAAACTTCTCACATCAGTAGTAAATGTCTTTTTCCATCAATGCTATAAAACTTAGCTTAAGAAATAATTTTGTCCAGTAACTTAAGTAATCCTCAACTAATTTGTCATTCTTGAAGAAATATGCTATCAACATAGTTAAGATGTATCAAACCTTACCTTTCTCTGTGTAACAAAATGGTGATCAAAAGTTATTTTCTTCCATTCGGTTATGAAGACACTTGCTGTGACTTGAGAATCTCCCGGAAATACTCCCTCTGCCCTGCCCTGCCTCCTCAGCCTCTCCCTTCACCTTTAGTCAAACATTAACCATTAACTCTTTTTATTGATCTTTGGAACACACTGGGTATTATGAAACAAATCATTACCTTCGTTTCTGGAAAGAAATGTGTTGTATCAAAAGAATTTTCATTTCTTCTAATGAATTCCCAAACAAGTTATTGATTTTTTTAAGATAGGTAAGTTACAAGAAGTTAAAAAAAAAACTCATGTTCAAATATCTCCACAGTGTAAGCTCAAGGACATCAAAGACAGATTTGTTAATATGTCACACCTTCCAACACTTACGAGAAGACTCAGGCAACGAATACTTGTGTGGAGTCCATGTCAAGCCCAGAATACATACCACAGGCACCATGTCTGAGCAATGACACCGATAACTGATAACCAGCCACACAGACGTAAATGCCTCAGAAGATGTGATCAAGGCACAAGTCAGTGCCTCTGATTCTGAAATTCACGGACTCCCTCAAAGTCTTCTTAAATAATCAAAAGCATCATTTCCCAAACACACAAGTTTTTGTTGCTATTGTTTTCCCCCAACCAGGGTCTGAACTTACCTAAAAGCAAGTTTTTCCCCTTCACTCAAAATGAGATTTGTAGTTAACTAATAAAAGCACTATCTCTACTTCTTAAATCAAGGCCTCTTTTAGACCAATTCCTGGTTCTTACACTTCAGTGGCTTGGGAGTCCACACTGAAGAAGAGAATCAATGACAGTTTTGTGTCAGTTGTGTCCACTTGGCTCTGTTTCTGTGGACCTTGCCAGGTTTATTGTTTGGGCTTCTTCTATGTGGTCCTTATATCCAGGGCCACAAAAGCACTAATACCCCATCTGCTCTCCTCCCTCCCTTCCAACGTCCTATAAGAAGCTTTTATGAGTGCTCTAAGCCACCTATGAGAAGGGACTTTGTTTACCTGGGGACCCAAAAAGTGAAGCCATCTGACGTCAATGGTCAACTTCTTCAGTAGAAAAGTTGGAGCAGAACAGGCCTCCCCTCTTTGTCTCAGAACCAACATCTCTGTATTTAGGGAAATGAAACCAGTGAGGCTAAGCACTTCTTGATTCCTGACCGCCTCTACTCTCCCATTACCTGCACAAAACGATCATGTTCTACACATTCAGTTGCTTCCACTTTCTGTAGGTTTCACTTCCTGAAATCAGTAATGTCTCATCTCACGGCATTGTTCTGAAAGGAGTTTACCTCTTCTCTGGAAGCTTTTTAATAATAATGTAAGGAATGATCTTAAGTCTATAAAGTTTTTTAAATGGAAAGAGCACATCATTTTTAGATATCATTGTTTTTAACATTATACTGTTATGTTCACGGTATATGAATACATGAGTTAAAAAGTTTTCTCCATTAATCTTTAGGTGTTGCTGATGTAGATTCCAATTTGAAGATTGAAAATGGGGGCCACAGAGAGGTTTTGTGTCTCACACAGCCTGTGACAACAAAATCAGGACTCCACCTTGGTCTCATTTAAAGCACAGGTGATTCATCACAATTATGAGTCCACTGGATATTTTCCTCCAGCTCTATGTGAGTAATTAAAATCAAAATTCCACAGGGAAGAAACCCCTCAATGGAAGCGCATTCTTGTTGGGAGACAGTCACAATCTTGCATGTGCTGACCGTGACATTTTGTGCTAGCATGGCTTCTAACACAGAGTATCAGGTGTTCAAACTCTGAAAAGGCCAAAACTAGACATTAGACAATGTAACAAATGATTGCATTTCTGAATTGTAGTCTGTGTCCTATGCCATCTTGTATAACAGGTTGACATGGTTCTGAACACTGCTTATATATGTGTAACATCAGTGACACGTACTTCCAGATTCAACCCCAAGATTAAGAGCACACAGCAGGGTGATCACCACCTCCTGAGGTGCTGCACGCAAAAGTGAGATCCCACCAGTTCAAGAGTTGAGTATTGACTCATAGGAGGAATAATGAAAATAATAGGAAATAAAGTTGATGAAGATTAGTGATTTCCTTTTTCAGAGCAAAGGAGATCTCATTTATGTGACAGAAGAAGTGAACAGTCAAAAAGATTTGAAAAATGCTTTAAAATAGTCTCATGAGGGTGAAAACATTTGACCCTTTTTTCTATGATACTTTAACCATTTTCCCAACATTGGTCCTAGAAAACAAGTAATAGTGAAATTATGAATAAGACTAGAAAAAATATATTAAAATCTGAAATTATTCTTAAAATTCAAAATATGCTACATTACTTTTAGACTTTAAAACTCAAAATAATGGAATCTATGAGTATGATTTTCCACATTTACACATATTTCTTGTAACACGGTGTTCAATTACATGTTGCATACCACATATTTTAAGAACGTTTTGTCACAAATCTAATCAACACTTAAGTCTCACCAGAAATACATAAACACGTTTTAAAATCATTTATATCTTGTAGTCTTGTTAACTGATGGCAAAATTTTGTTTCCCTTAGCCAAGTGCAGAAGAATGAAACTAGACCCACATCTTTCACCATGTACCAAAATCAAATCAAAGTGGATCAAAGACACAAATATTAAAATGGGAACACTGAACTTGTTGGAAGAAAAAAATAGGCAAAACCATTGAAGACATAGACATAGCCAAGGACTTGCTCAATAAAACACCCGAAAGCACATGAGATAAAACCAAGAATCAATAAAAGGGATTCTACCAAATTAAAAAGCTTCTGAACAACAAAGGAAATGACCAACAGAGTGAAGAGGCAACTGACAGAATGGGGAAATTTTTCTGCCAGCTACTTTTCAAACAGAGGACTATTAAAAATCTACAAAGAATGAAAAAAAATTAGATCCTCCAAAATAAAAGACCCAACCAAAAATGGGTAGATGAAATGAATAGACAGTTCTAAGAAGTTTGAATGGCCAATAAATACATGATGGTGGGACTGTAAACTGGTACAAACACTATGGAAAGCAGTATGGAGATTCCTCAAAAGAACTGAAAATAGATATTCCATCTGACCCAGCTATCCCTCTTCTGGATGACTACCCAAAAGAGTTAAAGTCATCATAAAAAAGTGATACGTGCCTACCATGTTTATCACAACACAATTTATAACAGCCAAATCTTGGAAGAAGCCAATATGTCCATCAATAGATGAATGAAGAAAATGTGGTATATTTACACAATAGAGTCTTAGTCTACCATAAAGAAAACTGGAGTCATTTGTAGGAAAATGGATGCACCTTGAGAAGATTGTGCTTAGCAAAATGAACCACAGAGAAGATCAAATAGTGCATGGTTTCTCTAATACAAGAAACTCAGAATACAAATAAATAACAGAGTTAAATGGGTGAGATGCTGGAGTCAGGAGGAATGAGGGAGGAGACGAGAAGGTGAAAGGGGGGAGGAGAAGGAACTGTGAAGTCGATGCAATATATGAGCACAGAATTCTCAAGCTCAATTTAACCATTGTGTATTGCATATGTACACTAATAAAAATGAGGAAATTTTGTATATGTAAAAAAATAAAATAAAAATTTGGTTCTTATTGGTTCCTAGTAAATACTTCTTCAAACTGAACTCCATTTTATCTAGTGGAATGAGTCTAGCTGATTAGGATTACCCACAGGATCAACCAAGGTTACCAGGAACCTAACAAGTGGAGGATTCTACAGCCCATTCCAAAACAATATTTTGGTTTGTTCCACATTTATTTAATGAAACCAAGTGAAATTAATCTTCTGCTAGTTGGTGCTTGAGGCCAAAGCAGAGTCTTCCCTAATTACTTTGGCCAGCACAGAATTTATTTTCTAATAAGTTTAAGCAAAAACACTCCCACTTTCATGTAGCTCTTACACCTGTCTCTGGTTTTATTGGGGTTTGAGTATTTTTGCTTGTGGTTTTGTTGTTGGCTATTTTTTAAATCAAATAACTTGGGAATCACTAAGAGACTTGGAAAATAAGATAAATCAGTAGATATTAATAAGAAACACTGAACCATAAATAATATCTCAAAATCCTAGCTGACAGCCACCTTATATTCTCCCTACAAATATTCAACAAAGACAGCTTGATATTAGACAGGCTTGGGTGTGTTCAGTATTGTCTGGCCATAGACTACAGTCAGATATTAGTAAAAACTTTTACCCCAATATTTACTCTGACAAGAGTGGGCACAGCTTGCATTTATTCCAGGAATACTGTAGCTTCATCTAGAGAAAGTTGCTCCTAGCAACCTCCCACTAGGCAAAGTCTTCAATCATGGTCACATGCCATGAAACTGGCTGAGATTCCAGGAAATATGGGTAGGAAATATTCACATCACCAGCACTACATTGGTCAACTATCTTCTAGGCTTTGTAAGCCTAGAAAGTTTGTGAAACTGTGCTTACATTATGAGATTCCAGGTCAACAGTTCTGGGATCCCAGAGAACCAATATTTTTTAAGCACTCTGAATTTCTGATGCAGGATAATGTACACCCTTCTGTGAGAAGCTTCAGGATTCTGTGCTCTATCTGCCCACAAACATTCTTTAGCAAGACCTATGTTTAACTGAGATTAGCCCTCCACCCAGCTCATAGGATCCACTTCTCCGTTAATGTCTCAGACAATAGCATGGGTGGTCTGATGTTAAACCTGCAGGCTGGACCTGACAGAAAAAAGCCTGCTCTTCTTTCTACAGATTTTTTTTTTCTCACAGTCAGTTGAACTTTTTCTGACCTTGGCTTTTCTTTAATGTTCAAGGAATAATAGTTTTGTTGGTCTTCTGAGACCTATCTCTGTCTCTACCCGATTTCACCAAACGAACCTAACCTCACATGTAGATAACTACATTGGCTTTCACCTGTTACTCCACTGAAACCATTTGAGTGGGACCAGCCACCTTCTCATGATCATCATGGAACACTTTCCAGTGCACAGCTTACCAACCACCTCTCACGGCACTCAGTAGAACAGCAGCTCTCCCTGAGTTACCCCCACCCCTGCTTTCTCATCAGTACTTTGGTCTTGGTTTTGCTTCTACCTCTCAAGATGGTCCTTTCCATTCCTGTTCGTGGGGTCCTCCGTCCTTTGAGTCAAATGCCAGATTATTCTGCCTTGTCGCTCGCAGTGTGAAATCAGCTGCTGACCACGTGCCACAGTCTCAAGTCTCTCCAGCCCAGCCTCTGTCACCTCTGGCCGGGGCTCTCGTCTTCTATACCTACCTATTGGGTAGTTCCCCCCACATGTCCCATAAGCACAACAAACTCCATATGTCCTAAGTTAACCACACAATCACAACAGGCTCCTCCTGGAACACCGCCCCTTTGAGTGTGCTGTGACTGATCAGCAAACCCTGTCTCTTATGGGTAAAAACAGGAGACAGGCATGCAGATGCCTGTGTGTTCCCACCCCCACCCCCGTCCCCGTCCTCCCCCCCGGCTGGGAGCTGCTCTCTGACACAGAGAATACCCTTAACTTCATAGATACCCATTTCCTTTCTGGACCTATAGGTCTCTCGTCAGACACTGAAATATTCAGAGTGCCTCTGAGGGTTTTGCCTTTACATCCAGTAAGTCTTTTCAACAAATGGCGGAATGTTCCTACCTCACAATCACTCAGAAAATAAACTACATCAAAAGTATAAATGTAGAAGCCAGCATACAGTACTCTTAGCAGAAAGCAAGGGAAAACCTTCTGTTTTGCATTTGGAAATAGTTTCTCATCTATAATACCAAAAGCATAGATAAGAGCAAAAACAGGTAAGTGGAACTTCAAAAACGTGAAGAAGTTCAGACTCCCGGAAATTGAAACAGTTTGCTATTAGGGAAACTCAGTAAATACTGGCCCTAACCAGTTCTCTGGCACTGGTGAGACCAAGAGGAGACAAGATGTCACATAGTATAGTTTTAAACAAATTCTATCTGCCAGACTTTGCCTGGTCAAATATCCCCTAACTCATGATCTCCCAACACTGTCAGTACCTGGGGCAGTTGATGGGGAAGAGATTTAACACCGTCAGAGACAAGGCACAGCACGTCCATCTAGGCCTGCTCATCTTTTTCCCATTTTTTATTAGTGTGACTTTGTGATGTACCACGGTTATATTCAACTTGAGACTTTGCACATAAATGTACCACATCCCCCTCTCCCTTCGTCACCCATCTTGCAGCCGTACATCTAGAGCGCCTGCTCCAGGCGGAGGTAACTTTCAAGACAGACCCCAAGACACAGACACTACCCTGGAGCACCAGGCCACAGGTAACTCCAGGCTGAGAAGCTTCAGGAAGAAAAGAAGTTGGGCAACTCCGCAGAGACGCTAGGAAACGGGTCAAGGACTCCGAGATGGAAGAACGAAAGAACCTGAGCCGTAAGTGGGCACACAAGGACTTCGCAGCTGTGCTGCAGCCGTCACCTGCCCACGGAGGCGGCAGAAGCGGGTGCAGGAGCAGCAAGGGACACAACTTTGATGCAGCGTGGTAGGACCAAAGACCACGTGAGGGCTCGGACAGGACGACGTCGCTGCTCCTGACCTGCCCGGCTCCACCCCCATTTGAGCCAAAGTCCCAAAGGCCAAGTGGAAGGCTGAGAGCTGAGTACAGAGGACCGCAGCAGACATCCGCTGCTGGTGATAGCACAGAGGACAGACGTGGATCACAGCACCACATAGGGCTGGGTGGCACCTCCCCCAGGGCCCCCAGGCAGCCAAAGGCAGCGAGTCTTGGAGCCTCTTTCCTGAGCCAGCTAAGTGTGTATTTGTCCACTGAGGGCAGTTATAATAACCCAGCCCATGATTTAGCCCCTGCGACGGTGTTTCTCCATGTCAAGGTCACAATCTAGCATCAGCCACACTAACAACTAGAGGACTAGAGGTCAGGGCAAGATGAGAGGCATGGCTGAAACAAGCACCAGCACCCTGCAAGGCCTGTGGGGCCAGGGGGGCTTCAGTCCAGGAACTCGACTGCTCTGTTAGCCCCTATCCCTCTGCAGCACCTCTGGGATCCCAGATTCTCTTCCCTCTGCTTAGGGTGAAGTGACACCCCAGAGCACCTCTTAGCTGAGATATATGAAGACTGCCAAAACCCTTTGGGAGCTTGTGGAGTTTTACTTTTTTTAAAGGCACAAAGTAACATTTCAGGACATGATTATCTTTTCTGTAAGCAATAAAACAAGGGGGAAAAAACAGCAATGTGACCCCCATGGGCCACTTGTCTCTTTCCTAGTATTTCAGCTCAACCCTAGGTAACCCCTTGACTCCAATGCCTTCCCAACAGGAAGGGCTAATCTCCTTCTACAGGATTAAACCTAGTAATTCTGAAAACAAAGAAGGCAGTTTTTCTTCCCTTTGGACTACCCTCTAAGGATGCTGAGCCTACTCCCAGGAACAACACAGGAGAATTCCTGGAAAATCCATATTATCTTAAAACTGCTATATGAGGAACCACAAAATCTGAAATCTCACAATTTCCATCTGCTAGATTCCCCTGCTGCTGGAGATTGAAGAAACACCCCACCAGGCACTGGCAGCAGTAGGGAAGCTTCGCTCTCAGGTCCTCCTCAAGCAGCCTGAGGGAGACCCAACAGGGGCCTTGCTAGAGTCCCTGTCTCCGGATTAAACCTGATTATCTTGACTTACTTCTCAGAAAGGGTTCCAGTTTGACACTCAGATCGTCCCTGTTCTGCTCCTTGTATGAGAAAGGCACCGTGATTATATCGAACCAGATTTACAAGATAAAGGCAGCTGAACCTCTTCTAAACCATGCCAAAACAGGAAAAACAATGGTAGTCAACAGCACAAGACTTAGCTAAAAGTCAATCAAACCCCAACACTCTTTCCTATCCCCTAAATGAGTTCTCTGAGCATAAATAAGACGTTCTCAACCATGGCTGCAGAGAATCGTAGGGATTTGATTTGTTTGTTTCTTAATGAAACTCGTTGGCTCCTGTTTAGCTTCCCCTGCTTCCAATATGGAGGCCACCTTGAGAACTTCTGGTTTAAATGTCCACTTCCTGTGAGGCACTTTTATAATTGCTGTCTGTGTATAGTCTCATTTAATCTTCACAACACTGAGAGGTAGTTATCACTTTACAGATGAAGAAATTAAGAAATAAAGGTAAAAGTAGATTGCCTAGGCTGCCTTTTTCATTTTTTGCTGGTTTGGTATTTTTAAATAAAAAAATGTCTTGTGCTCCATAAAATATACATAGAAAGAGAAATAATGTTTATAAGTACTAAAGTTTCTTTTATATTTTTTCATATTTTAAAAGGGTCAAGGGTAAAACAAATCAAAAGCAATAGCTTCACAAGCCTGCAAAGTTTTATCACAAGTTTAAAAAAGGTAAAAATCAAAGCACTTAACTGCCACCCTCGGCAGGCCCCGTGACAGTCACCGAATGTGCCTCCCGCGCTGCTCCACTTACCTGTGAAGAATGGCGACCTCGTTGGAGAGGGCTGCCCAAGTCAGAGACCCATAACCAAACTCTCAAACCTTCCACCCCAGAACAGGGCCCCTGGCTCTCCCTCTCGTCCTCCCCGGGGCTTCTTTCTCTCTTTGGGATCACTGACCCAGCGGAGAGGGCTGCTCAGGTGAAACTTCCCTAACTGATGACACCAACCACTTCACACCCCCGGGCCATAGCTCCTCCACCCCCTCTCCAGCTGACAGCCCTTAGGTTCTTCCTGCCTGCCCCCTCATCACCGGGCAACAGCACCACCTGACAGACGTGTCCCCACGCACTCTCTTTTCAGCGGGTCAGAAGGAAGGCCATCCTCACGTGGCTCAGCTCAGACACACCAGGCCTTGCCCACCAATAATTTGAAGCTACAAGTAACACCAGGAACACCTCAAATCCTACCAACAGCAGAATTAACTTCACTCAGCAGGCTTCCTAGAATGTATCCTCCCCTCAACATTGAAAATCCTCTCCAGAACCAGGCTAGGATGTGACTCCTGACAGACAACCCTGACTTACTGGCTCTTGATTCTCACCCTGGTGAGCGCGGTTTTTATCAAGAACTGAAAAAGCAATCGGTGCTGGCCAGGGTGCAGGAAAAGGAACGCTTATACTTCTGGTGGGACCGTGAACGGGTACAACCACTGTGGAAAGCAGTGTAGAAATTCCTCAAAAAACTGAAAATAGGTACTCCGTTTGACCCAGGGACACCTCTTGTGGGTATCGTTCCCAAAGATTTAAAAGCACCACTAACAGAGTTACACGTTGTCTTACTTTCTTGTTGCTATTACAAAATACCCAACACCCACAAGTTAAGGGAGCCAAGACGTAGGTAGCTCACAGTTTCGGGTCTCGCACGGGGCATTCGCGTGTGGCCGGCCCTGTGCAGTTAGGAGCGGACGCCGACCGCCACTCACCTCAGCGCGGACAGATGCCCAGGGAAGCAGGGGCCGCCCGGGGCTTCCCCAGGACGAAGCTGCAACGATGTTTCTTCTTCCTGTCTCCACTGAGGTGGGCTCTCCGCACGCTCCGTGGGTGCCCCCCCCCCTCACTTCCTGGCCCACAAGTCAATCACAGACACCTGAAATCTATGCTCTAGGTGCCCTTCCCCCCAGGGTCAACAAATCGGCACATTCTTTCTGGGCCACACCCCAAGCGTGTGCCCCTTCCAGCCAGGCTTTCTCTCCTAGTAATGCACAGTTCCAAATACATGAGGCTCTTGAAGGACATTTGAGATTTAAGCCATAGTACGTCCATACCCACGTTTAGAGATGCACAACTAATACAGCTAAATCATGGGAGATTCCAAAATATCCGTCAGTTCCGCTTTCATCAAGACAGACAGGCCAGTCACTCAGATTCTTTCCGGAAACCAATGGCTACATTGTAGAACCCCAGAACTGTGTACGTTAATTTGGGGCTGGTTTAGATACACTACCAGTACTTTCCTATTTGGGGAAGAGATATATTTGTAAATAACTGGCATTCTATAAATACCAATGTACCTAGCCTCAGGATTTTTTTTTTTTTTTTTTTTTTTTTTTTTTTGAGACAGGGTCTGGCTTCATAGTCCAGGCTAGTCTTAAACTCGCTATGTAGCCCAGGCTGGTTTCAAACTCACAGCAATCCTCCTGCCTGAGCCTTCAAAGTGCAGGGGTTACCAGGCATGTGCCACCATGCCTGACTTAACCTTCAGGGCTGTCTAACTGTAAAAAGAACCATTGTGTTACAAATGAATTCCATACTAATGGGAACTTTGTTATCCTTCAACTAATTTGTCTGTTTTCCTCCATGGTTTTCTCTTTTGTAATTTGTAACATTGTACTCCTAAGGTTGTTACCATGTGTCTTACAAAAAATAAAATTGCATTTGTTAGATTTGTGCTTCAAAAAAAAAAAAAAAAACTGGCTGGGGATGTAGCTCAGTGCAAAAGATCTGGATTCAATCCCAGGACAATCAAGAAGTATATTAAATGCATGTAAGGATCTGATCTATATATCCAATTTTTCCCCCATTTTATTGATATGTACAAGTGCAAAAGTTACGGTTTACAATGGAGTTGAGCATTTTGTGCACATACTATATATCCAATTTTAAAAAGGATAGAAACAAGGGAAAAAAGGAAAAGAAAAAAATGATACAATTAAAGCAAGTTGAATATTGAACATTTCTAGATGTGATCATTATGTGGTTTCTATTTTTTAAAAGAGTACATATGACTATGTACACATGTGAGAATAGCTATATGACTGATACAACATGGTCATTGCTGTCATGGATTTGCCTCAAAAGAATCTCCGTGGGCTGTTGGTGTGGGTGTTTGGTGTGGGGGAAGCACAGATATAGCACAATTGGACACGAATTGAAGATTCCCAAAACTAGGGGATGGCGTGTGGGGACACATAGGATGATTCTATGCTTTACGTTTTCCATTAAGATAACATTAAAATGAGAAAAACCACATGACATGTACACACACACACACATCCTGACTTTACCTTTCTGAGCACATCTGAGTTCATAATGAGTGAAGATTTTCTTCTTCATCAAGGCATTTACTTATCTAGGAAGCTGCCCCTAGAAGAGATTGTTCAACCATAACACGATACTCTATCTTATTTTGTATTCTGGATCTGATATTACAGAAACGTTGAATAACATCTAAGTTAGAAGGTAAATTTGGAAACGAAGGTGCTAAAACATGAATATTCAAACATGAAAACCCTTCTGCATTGTTAGTGTCTAACAATATAAACCCTCACCTGAGCCAAGGCCTTCCAAGGTCTGTGCAGTAAAAACAGATGCGATCCCAGGGACAGGGAGGAGAGTCTACAGGAGACTGTGCCACTGGAATAGGCAGGACTTGGGGGATGTCAGCAGCCTTTCTCAGCCTGACTGGAAGTTATACTTTTGTTTAACTCTCCAAAAGGGAAGTCTGAGCTGATAGCAATTATGCTAACTACCATTCGTAAAGTACCATGCCAGATCATGCGGTAAGCATTTTCTAATTAGCTCATTGAATCTTCACACGCGCGCACGCACACATACACACGAGACTTTGGTAATAGCACTTCCATTTGACAACTAAGATGGAGATTCAGTAAAATGAGGAACTGCTCAGCATCCCACAGCTGCTAAGTGACCTGGCTTATCCTCTAACCCAGGATAATCTTCCTGAAAGCTTCTTTCTCTATGGTCTGGGTTTGGTGAGCCAGAGGACAGCACTTCGTGGACACAACAGGTTGGTGTCACTGCAGATGCCATATACAGAGAATTTCCTAGCCAAAAATCCTAACCCTTACAGTAAAGGCACCAGAGCCATCAGGAAAGTGCAGGGGGTACAGAGGAGAGCTCAGGCCTCCCCCATTTATCTGGAAGCAAATTCGGGGGGTAGGGAGCCTGGAAGGTACTGGTAGTGATGGAAAGGAGAAACCACATTCCCCAGCTCCTTTCCCCCATCTTTTTGTATCACTTTTGAATAGATTGAGAAAAACATCTCAGGCAAAGGCAGGCCCCTTACTGGTGACACACACATGACCTCAGGGCAGCAAGATATTCTAAAGAGGGTTAGGACTCATCATCAAAGCACAGCTATATTCCAAAGAGGAAGAGTGTTACATGACGTATCTTATAAATTTTTCTTCCTGATTCATCCACACATTGTTATATGGAAGCTATGGAATCAGATACTTGATTACCCAGTGTCACACTCTCTGGCCACATTCTCACCGTCTCTGTCACATTCTCTGGCTTTTCTGCCACTAGAGCTGATAAACATGATCCTGCATCATGTGTATTCACCCATCATTTGAGGGTGGGTGGAGAGGTTGGACAAACTGGACTGGAGAAAAGGTGCCAGGAAATGGCAGAACTTCGGTAAGACCGAATAATGTGTAGTATTTTTATTGGTGCATGTTTGCGATACCTACTACTTACATTCACTTGGAGGAGTTGGAACACAGGTGTGTGTATTCTTGAGGTCATTTGCAATCCCCTTTCCACCCCCACTCCCACCCTCTCTCTCCCCACTTCCTCTTTCCCACCTTCAGAAGTCTGCCTCTTTGGCATCTGGCATCTTTCTTTTATTCTTTTATTTATATTGTGGGTTTCTTGAATAAGTCAAACCATGTGATATTGAACGTTCTTAACGTTTAATTGATTTAGTTGACTTAACATTTTGGTCTCAAGATCCATCCATTTTTCTATAAATGGCTCAAGTTCATTCTTCTTTATGGACACGTCACATTTTATGAGATAGATATGCCACATTTTCGTCCATTCATCTGTTGATGGACATCTAGGCTGCCTTCATAGTTTAGCTCTTGTGATTTCCACTGCTATCAGTGTGGGTACATGTGTATCAATATAGCATGATTTAACTCCAGAATTTTTATTTTTTTAATTTCCTTGTTGAATCTCCATACTGATTTCCATAGTGGTTGTACTAGTTTACATTCCCAACAACAATGTAAAAGGATTTTTTTTTCCTATGCTTCCTTCCCCAAAATTTGTTTTTTCAAGCTCTGGATGACAGTAATTTTGACTGGGGTAAGAGGAAGTTTTGAGTTTTGATTTGTAGTTCCCTAATGGCCAGTAAACATTTACATTTTTATGTACCTATGGTCATTTGTACTTCTTTTGAAAAGTGTCTATTCATTTCACTTGCCCATTTTTTTTTGATTGGGTCATTTGACTTTTCAGAACTAAGTTCTTTATACATTCTGATAGTCTTCCATCAGAAGAGTAGTTGGCAAAAAAAAACCATTCTCAGTTGTCAGTTGTCTCTTCATTTTGTTGACTATTTTTAATTTAGCATAACCATATTTGTTGATTCTTGGTGTTATGGTTTGAGTAGTGGAGTTCTGTTCAGGGGTCCCTGCCTGAGTCTGTCTTCAAGTGTTTTATTTTTCTTTCAGCAGGTTCAGTGTTTATTTTTATGTCTAGGTCTTTGATTCTATTTGGTTTGATTTTAGCATAGTGTGAGAAATATGGGTCTAATTTCATTGGCATGTGGATAGCCAATTTTCCTAGCATTATTTAAAGAGGCTATCTTTTCTCCTGAGGCAGGAGGGCCACAAGTTCAAGCCTGAGCAATTTAGCAACTTAGGAAGACCCTATCCCAAAATCAAAACAAAACTGGGCCACACTGGGGATATAGCTCAGTGCTAAGGATCTGGGCTTGGTCCTTAGTACCGCGCACATGCACGCGCACACACACGGAGGTACATAACAAGATCATCCATGCCCCAGACTGGTAAGGGGTTATAAGTAGCAGCTATTGTTGTTATGATCATCTTACACCGCATTTATTTATTTATTCATTTATTGTTTTTCAGGCAGGGTCTTGCTTTATAGCCCAAGCTGGTCCTGAACTCACTATGGAGCCCAGGCTGGCCTTGGGCTCACAGCAATCCTCCTGTCTCAGCCTCCTGAGTGCTGGGATTACAGGTGTGCACCACCACACCCGGCTTATGTGGTGCTGGGGAATCAAACTCAGGTACTTAGCACTTGACTTAGCACTTGCTAGGCAAGCACTTTAACCACTGAGACATTCCTCCAGCCCCTACACTACATTTATTATAGAACTAAGTTGATAAAAACTGACTCATGTTGTCTTTTGTCTTCAAAAGACAAATGAGCACGTCTCTGGTCTTTATCCAAGTTAAGCGTCATTGTGAAATCTAATCCTCATACTGTTTCCTTGTTTTATGCTTTCAATTTATCCAAAATAAGCAAATAAGTGAAAATCAGGCATGAGACAAGGAAACTATTTCTGGGAAAGGGCTGGAAGCCCAGTGCAAGGCCTTCGGGCTTGGGAAGGCTACAGAGGCCTGTGATTCTCATCTCTGGCTGAATCAGTTTTTTCCAGGAAAATAGAACCAGTAGGATATGGATCTCTATGGGAAAAAAAAATTATTTTCACATGCCTATAATCCCAACACTGTGGGAGTCTGAAGCTGGAGGATCACATGTTTAAGCCCAGCCTGGAAAACTTAGCAAAACTCTATCAAAATATATAAAGTTCTGGGGATGTAACACAGTCAAAGGCCTTGGATCAATCCCTAGTACTACAATGAAGGAGCGAAGGAAGGAAGGAAGGAAGGAAGGAAGGAAGGAAGGAAGGAAGGAAGGAAGGAAAATAGATTTCTTCAAAGGAATTGGCTCCTATGATTACAGAGGCTGACAAATTCAAAATCTGTAGGGTGGGTTGACAGGCTAGAGATAGAAAATGTTCTAGTCAAGCATAAGGCTGTCTGCTGAGAATTCCTATCTACTCAGAGAGGTCACTCTGTTTTACCCAGGCCTTTCCACTAATTGAATGAGATCAAAACACCGAGGAAGAAAATCTGCTCTACCATTGGTTTCAATGTTCATCTCATCCAAAAACACCCTGACAGACATATCTGGACATATCAGACATATCTAGAATAAAGTTTGACCATCTGTCTGAACACCATGGCCCTACCAACTTCACACATAAAATTAACTGCTTCTGTTGCCCTGTCACACACTTACATTCATCACAGGGTAAGGCAGGTAGGTGCTGCCACCAAGCGCTGGAGCTATGCGGGGACCCTCCAAGGAAGCCATACACCCGAGGAAGCTCTGGGCAACACCACACCAATTCCAGGACGAACCACATCTATCCTTTAATGAGAAAGATCATCTATCAATTCTGAAAATAGACATTATGTATGTAGATCTACATATAACCTCTGAAGTAAGTATTGTTGTAGCCCCACCTCACAGATGAGGAAACTGGTTTTGGTTAAGTGACTTGCCCTTGCATTCATCAACTAACTGGTGAAAGATCTACATTTGAACATAAGTCTTCAGATATCTCTGATTTCTCTGCGCAGACCATGGGAAAGGTAAACAAGAAGTTCAGAAAAATGTCTGTAACAGAAGACGCCTGTGACAGTGAGTACATCACATCCCAAGTTGCCCTGTGGTTTCCTGTTTAGTAGGGGAACTCTGGAAAGAGGCACTCCGGCAGACGTGGGTCCAAGCCTGTGGACTGCACACCCAAGCTGTCCCTCCAGAGGGCCTCAGAGCTGCCGTGCGCAGCAAGGCATGGCCACTGGCAACCCCACCACGCTCTCCACAGCCTCATTTTTGGAAGTTTTGCTGACAGGCCCTCACAAAGGCCACCTACCAGGCTCTGGCCTCTGCCAGCCCTAAGCTCAGGCGAAGAGTTGCTGTCCTCAGAGGTGAAGGCTTTCCAAACAGTTGCTAAGACACAGCCAGATAATGGCATTGCTGCTCTTTGGTCTCATTGTAGCTCCAAGACAGTCCCTAAGGGGCCACACTTCAGGGTTTCCTTAAAAGACCATGTCCTTGGCTCATGCTCAGAACCACTCCTGCTTATATCTTCAGAGGGTGGGAACACAGAGGAGGTGATTAGTATAGAAGCCTGTGCTATGTGCCAGTGTGTGTGTGTTTTACTGGGAATTGAACCCTGAGGCCTCTGTATTGAGCTATAACTCCACACTACCACCACTCCTCCTCCCTATTTTTTTTCTCACTAAGTTGCCCAGGTCAGCTTGAACTCATGATCCTCCTGTCCCTCTGCGCAGGATGCTGCAATCACAGGTGCGCACCATTGCACCCAGCTGTTGCATTTACCTTTCAAGTTTGAGCTGGGATTGGGGCTAGGAAAGCGGTCTTCCTCCTGTCTTCTCCCTGTGTGTACCTCCCTCAGCTTTGTGGAGCGACAGTGAAGAGAACCCTCTTCTCTAGTTTCTGGTCTGATCTTCAGTAGGACACAGAGCACAGGGGGGGAGGCTGAGAGCACGGCAGTGCATTTAAATGCAGACAAGATTGAAAATCACACATTAGTCTGACGCAACTGGGACCCAGGGCCAACTGGATCTGCCCTGGCCATCTCGTGGTGAGAACAACACGGGCGGGCCCACTTTCCCTGGCAAGGCCTCTCGCTGCAGTCAGCCAGTGCACACTTGCCAAGGCTCTGAAAATCACAGCAAGGCTGAAAAACAATACCAGCTCAGCTCCTTTATACTAAGGCAGTTACGTGAAAATACTAATTTATAAAGTTGCGACAGGTAATCCTCGGCACTTCAATACACAGATAACAATCAGAAACCAGGAGAGGGTGGCTTCAGCTAAAAGACAGATTACTAGCAGTAAAACAATAATAACGATGAAGGGATTCAGGTAAAGAAGCTCTTGTACCAGGAAAAAGTCAATAACACGTTAACTCATTCAGACCTGAAAAGGAGGCCAGGAAGTATAGCCTGTTGTTCTCCCTATCTTCTAGATAAGGAATCTCAGGCCTAGGGAGTTCTCATAAACTTGTAAGCTCCCACAGAGTAACTCAACCGGTAGACTAGTCCAAGCAGGAAGTCTACCCCAAGTTTTTTAAAACCTACTCTGTTGTATTGCATTCCAATCACACATTGTTGTGTACTTCTGAGACAATATTAGGTCTATTGGGATTTATTATTTTATCCCCTAGCTTATTTTGAATGATAGTATTACATACTTTGCTTTATACTCATTACCATAGTAAAACTGTACATCTTCTAAATGCTTTATGTTTCTACCAAATAAGATTTTTATCCATAATTTTCCAGTTATGTGACTTTCATTAGGTTTCTACGTTACTTTTTGTTGCTGGGACAGAATACCTGACACCCACCCACAGCCTTAGGTAGGAGAGGTTGATTTTATTTCAGAAATCTGTTTTTTAGCTAAAGCAACCCCTTTGCTGGTTTCTGATTGCTATCTTTGTATTGAAGTGCCTAGGATTACCTCTTGCAACTTTATAAATTAGTACTTTCACATAGCTGCCTTAGTATAAAGGAGCTGAGCTGGCATTGTTTTTCAGCTTTCTCTATGATTTTCAGAAGGCTACCATGGCTTCATAGGCAGGCAACTGGAAATAGTGGAACCACATGGCAGGGCCAGAGCTGAAGAGCTCCTCACCCAAGGGCAGGAGGAGGGCCAGGGCCAGCACTCACCCTCCCTATGTAGCCCCAGCCACCCACCCGCCTCCAGGCAGGCCTTACCTCCTAACCCTACACACCGTCCATAGGTACATGAGCCAGACCCAAACCACAACATTAGGTGAGCCAATTTAACCCAAGGAAGTTATTTGAAACATGAGATCACACACTAGACACTTAACCCAGGGCTTGTTCCCCTATATTACTTCTTTTAGGTATTAAGTTTTAGCTTCTTTAAAGAATACTGTAATCTTATTAGAAATCAAAAATGTAAATTAAGAACTAATTTTAACATATGAACGAGGTGAAAAGAAACTAAAGTGAGACTTGGGCTTTTGATTTTTTGTATTTGGAGAGAGATTTTTTTCTCAGGGTCTTCCTAAAGTTATAACGTTGGAGAGAATCTCAGTCTGAACTCGTAGGCAGGTAAAGAGCTTATCCCAAGGTGAATAGAAAGGCTATAGGGTTTTTTTGTTTTTTTTTTTAATTATCATAGTCCAGTGCCTGAAACATTCAAGCATTACAGGAATTCTATAATCTGACTCTTCACTTATTAGTATCTGTTGTGACATTTTAACATCTTTTCAGTACAAAATGGAGCCCCCACTACTTGCTTCTTAGAGTTGTGAAATATCACAAAAAAAGCTGGAGCCCAAGACGGACAGCTGTCATTCCCATGATTCCCCATTGAGCTCTTCAGCTGCATGGCTTTAAGGGCCCCAGTCTTTGCCTTGTTTCCGTGTGTGCATGCTACCTGTCGGAGGGCCTTGCTGACTCTGATTCTCAGTGATCTAAGATGTGCGCTTTCCCCCTACTCTTTCCCTAAGGGGAGTACCACTGAGTGCCCCTTTGGGCTGGCACTTACACTGGCCCAGGATCTAACCAGTAGGTCTATGCATCCTAATTCACAGGACAGGAAATGAAGCTAATCATGCCAGCTACACAAATATTTGCACAAGTTTGAGGCTGCCTCCATTAAAATGAATGTCGGGCTGAGGAAAACTCAACTTGGAAGAGAAAGGGGAGACCCAAGTTTGCCAAAAAAATTCCTTAATGCTCTCACCAATCTAGAGTTGGCAGAGCTAAGGGCCCCAAGCAATGGCTTTTCTTGTACATTCCTTCAATACTAACGTGCTCCAGCCCAATGTGGCAACGCCAACAACTTCACTCCAGCCATTTCTGTCTTTGTCATATATGTTTTGGAAACTTGACCAAAGCGGGAGCCAAAAATGTTCAAGATGTGATGTATATGTACAATTCCTCAAGTTGAATGAAATTATTATAAATACAAATACATAGTGATCAAAAGAATAACTTGGAGTGAACAAATGCCAAAGTAATAAACAATAATTACACACTAGCCACTATTCACTGAATACAGTGAATCTAAGTTCAGCTGCTTAGACATTTGATCCTCACAACAATCCTGTGGTATCAGTGGGTATTGAAGAAATAGAAATTTTATTTGTTCTGATTTTACAGATGGGAAGACTGAGACGACGAGAGATGATGTGGCCTGTCTTCAGAGCCCTCCTCCCTCACTGCCACACACAACGCCCTTGATGACAAGGATAGTGATGCCGAGAGCTCCTGTGTCATGAACACCACAAGCCCTGGATATTTTAACAGCAGCACTGGAAGGAGGAAAGCATTTCTTTAAAGAAAAATAAAGTTTCTAGATGTCTATATTTTATGAATGTAAAATTTATCACATACAGACATGGTGCTTTTATGTATTACACTCATTTTTAACCCTACCTACATACTAGAACCACACGTAGTAGAAGAAAAAAACAATATTCAAAATTTGCCCAAGATGTGAGTGTGACACCCAGGCCTCAGTAAATGATTAGAACTTTGCGGGCAACTCTGAGGCCCAGTCAGGTTGAGAACCGCTGGTTTACTTTAGTCAAACACAGAAAGCTTAAAATAGGATTATCATATGATCCAGCAAGCCATGACTGTGTTATATCCAAAAGAAATCAGTATGTCGAAAAGACATTCTGAACTCCCATGCTTGTTACAGCGCTGTTCACATTAGCCAAGAAGTGAAAACAACCTGAGTGCACACCAACTGACAAAAGGATCGAGTGTGGCAAACACGCACTGTAGAATTCTATTTGGCTACAGAAAAAGAATGGCATCCCATCGTTGGTGACACTAAGAGTGAAAGGTCATCGTGTGGTGTGAGTCAGGCACAGAGAGACACATACCACATATCACTCATGTGGAATCTGAAAAAGTTGGCCCAGAAATTGAGAATAGAATCGTGGTTACCAGAGCCTGGGGAGATGGAGAAGAGGGGGAGGGGTGAGAGATGAGCACTAAGTTGCGGTTAGACCAAGGTTAAGACGCTCCAGTGCGTGGGGGACTGCAGCTAGAGGTTATGCGTGGACTGTCTCAAAAAGTCAGAAGGAGTCTGAATGCTTTTACCATAAAAAAGTGGTAAATATTGGAAGTGATACATTACACCTGATTTAAACTTCATATCACATATACACACATCAAAATATCAAGATACCCCATTAAAATATGTAATTTTGCTTTATATATAAATTAAAAAGTAAACTTAAAAAGCAAAAACAAAAAACCCATGCTGAACCATTTTCAGTTGTGAACATATTTGAAAAAGAAAAAAAAAGTTACAGAAGAAAAATAAACATTCTGCATGATGAACTTACAAGAATTTCAGTGCTTCCCTACATGGGAAGAAATGTTGGGGTGGCCTAGAACAGGGAGAAGAGATTATTTAAAAAGATATCTAGATAATCAAGGGGGACTGCAGTGAAGGTCTAATAATCACAAGGCCCAAGGGGAAAGTCGGTGTGGTGAACTGTAAAACCTGTTAGGCTATTTCTCTCCTTTCAGTGCTTTGGCATGGTGACTTTGCAACTGCTCTCACCCGAAGGCGGCGTCTCCTTCCCCTCCCCATGAATGTGGGCTGCTTTCTTTGACCCCAGCTCACAGGGAATACCACTTCAAGACCAGGATCCAGGCCCTAGCTCATCTCCATTCACCAGCCACTTTCACCAGCCTCAGCCAATCTGCTGCAAGTTGCCAGAGCGCGTGACCCAGAGCCCAAGGGTCCCATCCCACACCCCTGATGTATGAGAATCTCAGGAAGATCAGCAAATTGAGCTACAGTTAATTAAAAATCCACACGAGCCTCCAGCTGAAAACAGAGGAGCCACTCAGCTGATTGCAAAGCGCTAATGCAAAGCATCATCATCTCCGAGTGAGGGTGACAGATCATGCAGAATTACACAAGTTTGAGGCTGCTTCCATTAACATGAATGTTGGGCTGAGGGAAACTCAACTTGGAAGAGAAAGGGGAGACCCAAGTTTGCCAAAGAATTTCTTCATGCTCTCACCAATCTAGAGTTGGCCGAGCTAAGGGCCCAGGCCATCACGCGCGTTCTTGTGTGTTCTTTTAATACTAACATGTTCCAGCCCGGTGTGACAGTACCAACCCCCTTGCTCTATCCATTTTTGTCACTGTCACATATGTTTTGGAAACTTGACCAAAGATAGCTAGTGGGATGGCTGGGAGATACCAGAAGAGTCACGCCTAAGACTCAGCATTAGGTTTTATGTGCTCTGTGCTAGAAAGTCCCTGTACCATCCCCAGGTAGGCCCCAATCTTCAGGAAACGCCTAGTTACTGATGGGTTTTCTACTGAATAAAGCAGAGGAGTGAGAAACAAGAGGGCAGTGAAAGCAGGAATTGGGCAGGAGAGACACAATTAGTTGTGCAGAGGCAAGAATCAGAGGGAGAGTCACCAGGAGAAACAGAGAATCCCCCAGGGATTCTGAACTGTGAAGAAGGGGAGATGGGACCGGTCCCATGTGTGCAATGGCCTGTGGGGATGTTAAAAGAAACAGTGTCTCCATAATTAGGCAGGAAGGCTCAGAATCTTACCTGTAGCAGCCCCAAGAGTGTGCTGGTGTACATCCACTTGACCCTCACACTGACCCTGACAGGCAGATATTTATTACCCTCTGGTTAAGATAACTCAACAGGTGGGACCAGACTTGTATGAGTCAAGCTCTCTGAGATAAGCGAGCTCTGAATATTTATTCCTGAAACTTTAAACTCCAGCCCTTTCCTGCATTCTGATCTTACATAAAGCCTGAAAAAGGTGAGCCCAAACCCCAATTCCAGAATAAAGTGAATCTGGATCCCAATCTTCCCAACCCAATCAGCCTTCTGGAAATTTTCACACCAATAAACAACCCCAGGGGCTTCTTCCATCCTCTTTACACTGTTTGCACTAAGAATCAGGCTTCCATGTTCCTGCGGCCAACCTGACCTGCCTTCTCCTCAGCCAAATGATCTTCAGATCAAGACTGGGAATTATCAGGGAGGAACTGACTCTCTGCCCGCTCCATTGGTCACATCTCTTCTCTCCAGAACTGTGTGTGGATCAGATCACAGCAAACTCACCCCCCCGCCACCCCTCCACGGCTAATAGTAGCTGACCCTCCACATTGTAAAAACCAAGGCACACCAAGGTCACAGGCAATGTAAGGACCCTGTGTGAGGCCACCTCGAGCTCCTGCTCCAGTCCCTCTCTCCTGCCAGCATCCTTGGGTCAAAATCCTGTGTTTCCTAGAACTTTCTCCCCTAAATGTTTCTTGAGGAAAAAACAAGTGCCACCTGATTTCTCTTTCAAATGCTGAGAACAGGCTTGGCTCTTCCTGCCCGGTCTCCAGGGGGTGGGGAAAGGACAATTAAGCTCATTAGTCCCCATCTGCTTGGTTTTTGTCGTCTATATTTTGCACAGCTCACAACTCTACTCTCCTACTTGGAAGCCAAGCAAAAGAGACTCCCTGCAGCCCTGGTGGCATCTAATCCACCCAGCATGAGCAGGGCCTCTCCAGGCGAATACCAGGCAGGTCAGGTAAAAATTAATTGAATATGAAATCCTCTCCCTAGGCCGTCTGCAAGCCCAGTTGGGAGCCTCCCATGTGAGAGGAGTTTTATGAAGATTAATCTTGTATTTTGTGGGCGGAAGGCTATGGAAACAGTTTGGTCCCAGTCCCTGAGTTTCAGGGCATGACTGCAAGATAGTCGCTCAGTGACTCACAGCACAGGCCTCACTCCCTCCTCGGTGGAGGCCATGGCCTTCCTCAGTACGCACCTGTCACCCAGGGCTGACTTCACAACCAGCTTGTCTGAGGCCCATGGGACTGGATCACTCCCCTTATCTCTTGCAAGTTCATCTCAGGCAGCTTTGTTTACTCCACCCATAGAGGTTCCCCAACTGCTGGCTACCTTAAATGGTCCCTTCGGTGTCTCTGAGTGTCTCACACACTTCCTGTTGCTAACAAATGAGTCGGCTTATCATGGCTGCTTGCAAATCATTGAAAACCGGGGCCTGCAAGTCAACTTTCATGAGCTAGGATCCCATTACCAGCCACCTACGTTCCATGAGAGAGCCCTGTATACCCCCACGTTCAGGGGTCTGTCAACCTTATTCTGGGCCCGGCAAGTCTCACAAATCTCAGGGAGGGACGGCAGCAGCCCTGGGCTTAGGACCCGGGAGAACTCGGGTTTGGATCTGTCCCTGTGGCCCTGCTTCACTTATTCAACTCCTCTACATGTGAGGCTCCTCACTTGTACAATGAGACACCCCTGTTTGCTTTGTGGGTGACAGCGATGACATAAAGTGCCTAAAGCAAAGGGAAGGCGTGACTGCACCTACTTTGGGGCCTGGTGCTCACCAGTCAGGAATGGAGGTGCTCAGTCAGCTTCCTCTGCCAGCGGACAGTAAGGGGAGATTCTTCCGTTCCCTTGAATCCCATGTCTTGGGCTGCACCCACCACTCTACCAGCTTCTCAAGGTGAAATGAAGCCGAGCAGAAGCCGCAGGTGGGGCCCTGACAGCCTTGGCCCTGGGGCCAGCGAAGAGCTTGCCGTGCCAGAACCAGGAACAGGAGAGACCTTGGGGCTCGAGGGTGGTTTTCCTGACCTGTTCACCTTACCACTTCTCAAAACCAGCAGGCGTGCCTTTGGTCTGCTCCTATTCAGGGCTTCTGGGTCGTGGGCCTTGGGGTTGTTTGGGCCTTCAAAGCCTGTGGCTGTTCCCCACAAAAACCCACCCTCAGGGATTCGATTCCAGGGACCCGTCCTGACCAAACTCTCTTCACCCGTGCACCCTGAGCTCACCTCGCCTTCTTCTCTGTCTCCATGGAGCGCCCAGGAGAGGTCCTGCCACAGGAACAACCTTCCATTCTGGGAGAGGACAGAATCAGTCCTCTTCCTCAACATCAATCCCGGCGACACCAGAAGCCCCACAGAGCAGGAGTCAAATGCTGCTGGTAAGCCACGTGACTCCGGGCAAGGCACTCAATCTCCCCGAGACTCTTCTTCTGTAGAATACTAACACAGGGCACCTGTGAGGCCGGGCGCTCGCCTGGAGCAGGGACCCGGCATCAGTGCTTAGCCAGGGGCAGCTGGGATCTCGTTGGGTGGGAACTCGGGCAGGCAATGCAGAGACCAAACGACCGAGCAAAGATCACAGGCCTGGATTGACCTCAGTTCTGCTACGTAAGAGATGTGTCTCCTTAGACAGGGCACTTGACTTCCAAGCAGTGGGGAGAGCACGTCTCCCGGGGCAGTTGTGCCGACACGCCGTGGAGACACACTACTGGAGGGCTGGCATCAGGCCAGTGCTGCTTTAAGGACTCTCAGAACGTAAGGGCAGTGTGACCAGGGCTATCTTTACAAGGGCATGAAGCAAGCCTCATGTAATGTCTCATCCCTCTAGCACACAGCCTGGTATATAATCAAGGTTTATAAATGTTTGATTTTAAATTAATTGATTAGCCTAACTGTCTTTAAGAGATAAGTGAGTCGAGGCTTTGAGACGACCAGGCATTTGTAGAAGAGCTGAGCTCTGGACCCAACTTCCTGCCACCTGGCTACAGACCATGCTGTGCCCAGTTTCCCTTCCTCAGCGTACCCCAGATCCCGCCACCCTGGAGCCAGACCAGAAGATCTGAGTTCAACGCTGCTTTCAAACCCTCAGAGGCTCAGCAAAGTCTCCACTGCACCCTCCTGAACCATCTTCAGAGGGATTCGAGGTGGGCATCACCAGGCCCAGCTTGTAGATAACTTCTAAAATTTTGTTCAGTTGCTATCTTCATTCGGATGATTTTTTTAAAAAGCTTGAGAAAGATGAAGTCCCTTGCCCCAGGTATCCAGCTGGGAACTGGCAGAAACCAGGATGCAAGACCACACGAGTGGATGCCAGAGCCCCTCCTCTTAGCCACTAGGTCTGCACCCCGCAGACACCCAGCTGTACAGCCTGCTCCTCCCTTCTCAGCCTCAAACAGGTGGAGCCTTGTCTGCTTTCCTCTTAGCTGCCAAACTCATGCTTGCAACCTGGAGCACCAGAGAGACCATAGAGTCCCAAGGCCAGTCTATAGAGTGCTGTTCTGCTTGTTAAAAGAAAAGGGGGTGGGGTGCACCAATTCACCCTCAAACTGAGCTTTTAATCAGTCAAATGTCCTCATCTTCAGCACCTAGAATAGCATTTCTCATTGCCCAGGCTGCACGGAGACTCTAAAAGACACAATAAAGGAAATCAAATTAGAGTTCCATTCTTTTGCTGCCAGATAATATAGTGTTGGTATTTTTCCAGTTATTAATGTTTTTAACTGGCCCCGTATATTCCAAGGGATAGGGACCCAGCCCAACTCAGTGTGGGAGCAAAGTTGGTACATGTCTGTCCCCATGCTGGATCCAGGGGGGCAAGAACTGCAGCAGGGTAGACCCTGAGAGGCCCGCCTGCCTCGAAAGGTCTTCTCCCATGCTGGTCAGACACAAGCCCATCATTCTCCCACTACATTGTTGGAGCAGCTGAGGTGCCAAGTAACCTTTATACCATCTCATACACATAGCACTTGAATGACCTTGCAGAGATTTGAATACCCAAAGATAACAAATCACTTTTACTTGTCCCAGCCTGTCATCTTAAAAACCCTCTGAGGTTGAGTTCATTATTTTTATTTTATATATGAGAGTTTTATAGCTCACAAATAATTTACAAAGCCACCATCCTATCTAAGATGTTCTCTGGATATGAGACTTACCAGCACAATTCTCCCACCTAGCAGAAGCCTAAAGCCGGGGACAAGTGAGTTTTAATGACTGCTAAAAAGAACAAGTCTGGAGAATGACGTGAGGCCTCAGCACAGTGACCAGAAGCTCTTCTCTGCCACACTGTGGACCCAGGTGTATGGCAGCCTGCTCTTATGTGAAAAGCATTAAGCTGGGATGGATATCAGGCCAAAGGTTCACTGAGTCATCTGGAGGAAATCACATCCACCTTCAAGGTCTCAATATTTCTCTGTGTAAAATGGAGTGGGAGGGCCTGGAACCTAAGGGCCCCTCGGGCTCTACGTTAGGTTCATCTTTTGGAGTCACCAGGCCTCTGTGCGCTGCTGTGTAACAAAACCATCTCAACATTAGCTGCTTCCAACCTTATCAACTTCACTTCTTGGCTGTGACTCAGATAACACACTCGACAACTGCAATGTGCCCTTCCCTCAGTGCTGACTGCAAGGGGTCCACAGGGAGGCTGTCCAGGCCACCGCCTGCCCCTTGGATGCACGGTTACGGTGCTGCAGTTCTTGTTCAAAGGACATATGGAGGCCCTGGGTTCAGTTATTTTTGTTTTTCCATCCCAGCTCAAAACTACTTTTGCCCAATCATTCCTCAAATAATCCAAGCTCCTCACAAGCTGTTTCCAAATATTGAAACACATTATGGCAGGCCACCAGCTCCATCTTATAATCAAATAGATGAATCACAAGGCAATTTCCTTTGGATTTTTAATAGGATTTCCACTCCTACCTCATTGCTTCGTCTGGCCTTATGTTTATAGAAAAAGAAATTAGTACTTTCAAATATATCCGATTGTGATTTTTAGTCAAAAGCTGACTGACTGAGTTGTAGTCCTTATATAAGGGACGTTCTAAATATCCAGAGAATGTTTAAAATTTTTTAAATTACATTAAAAGATACATTGCCATTAATTCTCCCTCAAAATACTTCCCGTCTTGTCAAGCACACTTATCTGTTCTTGCAACTTTCTGAAGCAGTTCAGGAAGTCCTTTTCTGAGTGTCTTTATGAAGTATGATCCAAAATATGGTCAATGCTTCCAAAGAAGCAGGTCAGGTTCATAAAAACATTACAGTATGTCCTCCTCTGCTAAATATGGCCATATGCAACTTCTGGCTCTTCCCAGAAGTCAAAGTAACTATGAAAGGTAAACATTTTGAATCAATTCAAAACATTGAGACAGCCACAATAGCACAATGAAAGATTCAAAAGAGGGCTTCCAGAAAGAGACAAAAACCATAGAATAAATGTGCTCAACATAAGAAGGCATAGTCTGAGGAGGAATAATGACAATGTGTCATTTAAAGTAATATTTTTAAATTTAGCTATTCACTGTATTTTTTACCATACCTTGCAGTTCGTCTCCACTCCCATTTTCTGATGTTCACACAGGATCCTTCCTTTGCACCTGCAGGCATTCGTCTCTTCAGCAGGGGCCTTCCACCAACAACCACATGAGGACTACAAACCCCATGAGGCATTTTCTTTTTATAATATCATCCTTCTGTACATGCAATTACTCTCTACTTTTAAACAAGACTTATTGATGGTATATGTGCATAAAATTATAAATATCTTTAAAGAAAGTGCCCTCCAAAACTGTTTCAAACCCACAAGAAAGCAAAATTTCTCCAAGTCAAGCAACTTTATCTGTACTCTGGAAGATAGTATTAGTCCTCCTGAATTTTGATTTTTTTCCTAAAACCTGACAGTAAGGAGGTAAATGCTCTGCTTTAAATCAAATGATTAAAAACACTTCAGTGTCTCTGGGTGTGGTGGCACGTGCCTGTAATTTCAAGACTTGGGAGTCTGTGCAGGAGGATTGCAGTGAGTTTAAGGTCAGCCTTGGCTACACAGTGAGGTCAGGACGAGCCTGGGCTAAGAGCAATTCCAGCAAACCTACACAATAGTTACTTGCCTTGAGTTTGAGAAAGGCATGTACTTCTTAAACACTCAGTGTCCTTGGTAGATTCTTAAATAATTGAAAGCACTGACGGCCTCATTTCTGGAACATACATATTGAAATATGAAATGAGAGCCTAGTTGATATGTGATTTTATTCCAGTTGAAGCACTCTGCTTTCCTGTAACTCTGAGCCTTTTTGTACCTCTTTGTTCAACACATACACACAGAGACATGCGTGTATATACACACACGCAGAATTAACTGTATATTTCCATATAACAAAAACAAGTGTCTAGTAGTTACTTCTTCACTTCCTTAGGGGTCGGACCAGACCACTGTGGATTTAGGGTCTCTTGCTGTTCTATGATCATTTTCCAGGCAATTAGAAACCTAGAACTATATCCTTCTTCCAGTGAAACCTTGCAACCAGGGCCTTGGCCAATGTGTGCCTGCTACCCACACCCAATCTACCCACACCTCTACCCCACCAGCTTTCTTTCTCTCACACTCTCTGCCATTTGCACTCTGAGTTGATCATTATGAGCGTTAGGCCTCATTTCTTTGAGTCCTTCTCTTACAAAACTCTTAAAGCCATGAGGCACACATGCTCTGAAAGCCAAGTAGCCACATTGCCTACACAATCTGAAGCCAGGCATTTCACAGTGCCTCACTTCTTTCACCCCACCTGAAGCACTGCATTCAGTGCCGCAGTGTGGGGCTGGAGAGCTCAGGGCTATCCTTGAAGTGGGACTTCAAGATTTCATTCCAGGTTTTCTGCAGTTTTCACTCACCATTGTGACCAATTCTTGCTTCCATGAAACATTTTAGTAGGTTCTGACAGCTGGGGCTGCCTTCTCCCCCATTGATTACCTGAAGCAGCTGGCATACGCAGGAGCTTCTTAAACTTGGCCAAGTGAGTTCATGAACACCTACCTCTTCCCCTGCACTAAATAGTTCATGTATCTGTAAGTGAAAATTTGGAACGCATAAAAATTCATCTTTCTCCAATGCTCCCATTTCCCTAAGTGGAAATGTTAAAGCTCAATTTATTTTTATACATCTAATGCACACTTCAATACTTGCCTTTTTACATTTGAATTTGATCTAATAGAGACAAATCTAGTGTTTTCCAAATTTTCCCACAATTTAAAAGGCAGTTCTTCCTAGTTCCAATGCCACCTTCCTTGGCTTTGGGGAACAGTCAGATTTACTGCTTTTCAGGTGTCTGAGGACAAGGACAAAGTCTTAGTCATCATTAGATTCCCAGCAGCCACTTTGGCCAAGCTGTCCGACAGTGTCTGAAGAAAGCACGAGTGAAGCTGTGTGCCTGTGGCCCTGGAAGGTGGCCACACATCAGTGGATCACCTCTCCCCACCCCAGGAGGCAGGCAACCTGCTGTCCCTGTGTTACAGGCAGGAAAGTAAGGCAGGAGAGAACTACAAATTTCACTCTTTGCTCCACTTCTAGGAAGTTCAAATCTGATGCCAGAGCCCTGGTTCTGACCCAGAAAGCCTCTCAGTGCCAATACAGATGGCACAGTCTACACCCTGGCCAAGCCGGGGAGCTGCAGTATGACAATCCTGATAGTACCCTTAGCAAGCCCAGGAGGCCTAGGATCTGTGGACTATTTGGCCAGGGAGGTCTGAACAGGCAGTGTGAAAGGTTGAATCTGAGAACAGTATAATATAAAGAATGTGTATGTGTAGGATATATGTGTGTTGTGTGTGCACTGTGCTGGATGACACACAAGCTGTGTCTATAGAAAACAGTAGCAGAAACTAGAATATGCAAATTGCCATGGGTTACATTTTGACTCCAATCTTGGACCAGACATTTAACATCTGAAAAATGTGAATAAGTCACCATGCCTCAGAGCTAGTTTGCTGTGATATGACATTCCATCACTTTCACGGAGCCATTGGGACAATCTATGAAATGCAAGGCAATGTGAAGTTGTTACAATGTGCATGTGCACAGAATTCTCAAGTTTAATGTAGCCATCATGTATTTCATATACATACTAATACAAATGGGTGGAACATGAAAATATGATATGTACACAATGGAATACTATTCCACCATAAAGACAGGAAGACTTACTGAAAGTCTCAGTCTGTGCAGGCTACTATCTTGAACAGCAGAAGGATAAAAAGTATACATAGTGATCACTGATTTGAAGGAGGTTCCATTTGTACAACTTATAAGGTAGGTACTGTTAGTCAGCCTATTTTGCAGATGACTAAACTGATGGCTAAAAACATTTAATATTTACTCCAAAGACACACCAATGTTAAAACTCACCCCAGACGTGCCTAATCCGGATCGCTGCTCGTAGCACCATCCTGTGTCATTTCCTTGAGCAACTCAAAGATGCAAAGTGTGTGGAGATGGGCCTTGCTTCTCAACTTGGAAAAGAAGTAGTAAAAATAGCAGAGACAGTGTCACATTAGGTAACTGCAAAGCCTCATGAACTGATTACAAACTCAGAGTTTGTGACACTGGAAGGGGCATGCCCAGGGTCTGGGAGATGTGGATGGAATCCTAGGAAGTTTTGTTTCTGCAACAGCATGGTACATGCCCTTGGAGAGAGGCCTTATAATTAATATTAAGCTGTATTAGGATTGGAGGGAGAATTTGGTTAAAGCTTTGCCTAGCAAGAACTCAAGGTAAAAATCACTAAATCACCGGTTTCTTCTTTTTTTCCTTCCCTCCTCTAATCTTTTTTACTTCCCCCTAATGCTTTCATCAAGTTTAAGACCATGCGCCTTCAGGGAATCAAGTGCAGCCCATCTGTTCAGTCAGGAATTTGCCAGACTTAAGTAGAAGGTCAATCTGGCTTTGACTATCATGTAGCATTTAGATGACCCCAAATACTCCCCAACTGAATGAGCCAAAAATAACTCTACATTACTGTGAATCATGGTTCCAAAGGAGAGATGTCAAGAATCCTTTCAAACAGATCGTGATAGGGCTCCTGCTAATGAGGAAATGAAATGACATAGTAGGTTTTCTTTTTGGAATATGCTCATTCCAAAGGCTAGGCAGAAATAACTATGATTTCGCTGGGAGAGGGAAACAGAATATTTTCATTTTTAAAGATTTTATTTCTTTTATTATAAGACATAATAGGTAAAAATTTGCATATTTTGAAAAAAGATAGAAAATGGTAACAAAATGGACTTTTCATTAAGAAATATGTTCATAAATATGTCTTATCAAATGTTAAAAGGTTTATTTTGCAAAATAATAAATAGAGCAGAGCTGTGGCATACAAGGAAGGGTCAACCCAAAGTACTGGAAGTTTTTATGTTATATGTTTTATAAAAATTTCAGACCTTTGATTATATTTAAAAATCGGGCATTTTATATTCTAGGTTATCAATCATCTCAGTTTTCAAAATATTTCTGATTGTTTCATGACTTCAAAAATAATATAACATAGAAGGTGTTTTGCCTAAGTAGAATTTGATCAAAATAATATTCCCCTAAATAAAAAATTGTTGCACACATTAAAGATAGTTTTCTAAACTGTGAGTGTATAAGGGGTACCCATAGCAGCTCTCAATTCTACAAGTCTCTGTGGGCACTGAACAAAAACCGTTAGCTAAGCTTTCATCTCCAGCAAGGTCCACCACTCCTTTTCACAGTTTGATGGAGCAGTATTAGCCATGACCATGAGGATCTGAGTCCCTCCGTTTGTGAAGATAAGGTACACACACAGTTCCCCTCCTTTGAGTAAGCCCTTTGACACCTTTCCTATATGTATGATTTAGTAGCCTCAAATTCATGTATAAGAACACTGGGAAAATTGGAATAATGAAATTCCTATTTTAGGCATTTTTTCATAAGCTTCAATTCTCTTAGCATCCAAAGGAGAGAGAAAATGCATATGAGGGCTAAATGTGTACTGGAATGAGCTTCGGATGTCCAGGTAGCCAGGCCAAGCTTTGCCTATAAATAAATACTGACTTTTTACAAACATCTTTCATTTTCCATGCATTTTGTCGCCCATAAGGCTAACATGTTAGTTCCCAGCTGCAACGGGGGGAAGTCACATCTAACAATACATAAATATCCAATCTAATGTAGATTATTGGTTCCAATGGCCTTCAGCAATGTCCGTTAGAGGACATCTGGGTATGCTGGGCGCCTAGAGCACAGAGAGGTCATGGCAGGATTTGGACTTGAGCTTGAAGGCCATGTTCTTGTTGTTTTTAGCCACAATCTTGCCCCAGAAGCGCCTGGCTTTCCTGGGGATGCTCTCCCTCCGCTTCTGGTAGGCCAGCCGCCGCTCATTCTTCTCCTTGCTGTCCCGGCGAAGGCGGACCTGGCGCACGATGCCCTCAAACAGCTCCTTCACGTTGTGCTGCACAGCCGCGGAGGTCTCGATGAACTTGCAGTCGAACACCACAGCACACGCTCTCCCTTCTGGTAAGTACAAGGACACAGGTGGTTACAGGAGATACAGAGTGTGCTCTCAGGCAGTACCCAGCTAATTTCTGTTAAAACTGCCTTCAAAGTTAACTCTAGCCTGGTCAGGTATGCCATGGTTACAGGAGGCCACTATGGCACATGTCCTCCCAGGGCACCAATACAGGAGGGAGTGACAGAGGGATCCCTGGAAACCAGAAAGGTGGTGTTCACTGTGTGAGAGTCCAATTTCTTCAAATACGGTGATATTAATTACAACAGCAAAAGCCATAGTTTTAATTAATTTATTGCACACATTACATGGTAAGAACTGGGCTTTCTCTTTTAACAAATTTTCAACTCTTATAATAACCTTAGAAAATATATTATCTCTACTAGACAGCTAAAAAAACTGAGGGGAGTCTTTCGAGAACCTGAAGGAGTTTGCGCAGCTTTGTGTGGTGAACCATGTCTGCTCAATTCTCAAGTCCATATTCTTTCTCCTGACTCAGTTTCCTCAATAAAAAAAATTAGCATTCTACTACTTGGCTTTCTGCTTGGTAAAAGAAAAAGAAAGAAAAGAAGCGAAAGAAAGTAAAAGATAAAAAGAAATGAAAAAAGCTGTGATGAGATACTGTTTAAAAAATTGAGTATCTTATATCAAATTACTTAAGCTTTCCTGAAAGTCTTAATTTCAAAATACCACATGCCCAACTTCTGGTTTGGAAAGTAATAATTGATTACTGAAGACAGTCCTATTGCAAGACATTGTCAACTAGGTGAGCACACTGTCTTGAGGTTTCTTTCCAGGGCCTGGCAATGCTGTGTTTCATTTTTACAATGACACCAGAGACAATATATCAGACTGTCAGAATTTCAATGGCCCAAGAAGTACTTGGGCACACACTTACTAAATAGGAATTATCTTTTAACCAAGTAAGAAAAAGTATATATGACACTATCAGACTGATGTCCTAACTAAAATTTAGAAAGCAAGGAACTGGGTAGGGGGTGAGGGGCAAGTAGGAGGCGTTTCTAGGGTTTACAGGGACCAGCAGGAGCAATAGGAGGAATTTCTTTTTCTCAATGGGGTTCTTGATAATTCCCCTAAATCAAAATTTCTGCTGTTCTTGCGTGAAGATACCCTTTTTCCTTCCCTGAACTCTTGGTATCCTAGAGAATAAGAGACAAGAAAAGATTGGGGACTAGGAAACCACTGAGCATGACTTCTTCCCTAAAAAGATTTCAGGAAAGCCTTTGCGGCAGGTGATTGAAATCCTGCAGGAAGACCAGATGGATAAGGTAGAGCAACTAGTGGGGAAATGACCGACTGGGACTGCAGGAATCTTAGAAGGCACGCAAAAGTTCCACATAGCCTTTCAGTGAGTTCCTGGTTCTAGCCTCACGAAAGGGGAAGAGTACCTGTATGGAGGAAAGTAAGTGTGATGCAGGGATCTTTTCTCCCATAATGTGAGCATCAACCCTCGTACCTGATACAGACACTTCCCGGCACCGCACTAAGTCACTTTTGTTGCCAACCAAAATTATAGGAATGTCCTCTGTCTGCCGGGCCCTGCGGAGCTGGATTCGCAGCTCAGACGCCTTCTCAAAGCTCGCCCGGTCAGTGATGGAGTAGACGATCAGGTAGGCATCTCCAACGTGCATGCAGTGTTCGTGGAGCCATTCGTTCTCCCCCTAGAGAAACAAGATCTTCTGTGAGCTCAGGGCAGCCTGCCATTCTTCCACAGAAAGGAAGAAGACTGAGTCTGGTGCCCGAAAGCTCACTGGCCTTGTATGTCTACAAGAGGTCTGAGGTCTGTCGAGACTGCTACTACACAGTATTTATGCCAACAAAGGTTTACTTTCTGGTCTTCTCTACAGCTGGAGTTGATAAATTACATAACTACTTTGCCAAACAGCATTTCTAACTAAACTACCCAAAAAATGGGCCTTCTCTGACTTTCCACAAACTTCCTTTTGCCTTTCCCAAAAGATGAAATGAAGAATTATTTTTGAGAAGAAACTTTAATAAACAGGGTATCTAAAGCCCAAAAATCTTAATTTAAAAAGCAAATGTTGAAGACCAGTATTGAGAATGTCAACTCATACGGGATAGTTTTATATAGTTGAAAATAACCATGTTCAAATGTGCTTTTGGTATTTTTAACACAACTAAAGGAAAAGCTCTGCAACTTGCTTGCCATTCAGAGCTCATCTGCGTGTGACCTACTCCTTAGAACTGTCTTGTTTTCCAGAAGGAAAACGCTTTTAGTCAAGGAGATGAGCCCACCCCATTTGCAACAGCTGCTATATAGAACACGGTCACCCTTTCACCACGTGGCCTGTTGGAAAGCGAGCCCTAAGAGAACGCACTGAGAGCTGAAGGCTCTGCATACCTTATTTTCCCACATGTCCAGGAGGATAACTGTCGCACTTTCTCCATCAACAATCAGGGTACGCTCGTATGTGTCCTCTACAAAAGAAAGAACATCGAGATTGGAGCCCGGGGAACATGCTGCACTTTGACATAAGAGAGTCACACAGAAATTTATGCTACAAAATGAACTTACTCAATATGCAACTACTTGTGTAAATATATAAATATCTTCAAAGATAAAGTACTGATTCTTGTCACCCTCAACAATGTGTGAGGCACAGTCTTCAGCAGCTACTAAGAAGATCAGCCATATTCCTCTAACGAGCATCAATAAACCACTTGAACTGACAAGCCTTCATTTTCACCATTTATGAACCTTTCATATAGGAAAGCCACGGATAACGATAAGCCTACTTAAGAACTTTTGACTCAGATTCAACAGGTAAGGCTATGAGAAAGCACGAAGCTGAGCCCCCTGTTCATATGGTACAGTTCAGTGGGTGGTTCCTGAACACTTACTGGCCATTTCAGGAGAAGTTTTAAGTTTACAGATAATTCTCTGCAAGAAAATACTTTGTGACCATCCCTGTTAAAGCTGTCGATTTCTTCCTTTAAAAAAAATAAAAATAAAAAGGCAGCTCCCTTGGGCTAAGTGGGCTTGTTTTTCCATCTTGGGTAGGACAGAAGTGCAGCCTCTGCTCTCCTTGGTAATGGAAACTTTCTTCTCACACTTGAGCCCAGATTGAGTGTAGGTGAAGGGTGAGCACAGTACAACAGACCAAAGTAGCTCTGGCCTGGAAACATCACTCGGGGGCAGTGGACCAGGATGTCCTGGAACGTCTACAAGAGGGATTCCTATCAATGCCACATCACTGCAGCCTGCTCTGTTTTCACCGTGAGGTGTTTTGTTTTGATTTTCACTGTTTAAAAATTACTCTTTTCCTAATAACTTACCATTTTCCTTATCGGTCTTTTTGTCTGGGCTCTCTTCCCTCAGGCATCTGCAAGGAATGTCTCTTTTCTGCCTTCTGGGAAGGGGTGCTTCCTGACCCTTCATTCAAAATTATAACACCTATTCTTCACCAGTATTCCTTACTCCTTGTCTTATGCTCCTTCTCTGCATTTATTGTCATCTAGTGTGCAGTATATAAAGCTTATTTTGTCATGTGCTATCTCCCACTCCCCAGAATGTTAGGACAGAGCTTTGTACCTGTGCTGTTTACCGTGTTTGCTGGCACCCAGGATGTACCTAGTGCACTACAGGTACTCAGTAAAACTTGTTCAATGAATGAGTGATAAATACAGCATGTGGCTGTGACCAAAGAAAATCTGATTTAGAGTTTGGGTGCCATGCCTCATTAACTATGTGGCTCTGGACCACTTACATTAAGTTCCCTGGCAGTCAGTTTTCTTCATCTGTGAAATGGAATTGATAAAAATATCAATCTCCATCCCGTAGGGTTATGGGACAGCCACTTGTATTAAGCCCGGGCACAAAGTATAAACTTAAGAAATGTTAACTATTCTCATCAGTTCCTCAGGTGGAAGAAGCTGGGTTTTGCCACACACAGCATTTCTTACTCCAGGTAAATCCTAACTGGAGTTCTGGGGTGAGGGGACCAGCACAGTTCTTGTCTTAAAACACCAAAAGGTTTTACAATGCTCATGGTCTAATGTTTCTCTAGTTACAAACCGGAAACAGGGAAGAAACGTGGACAAAGACAGTGACAATTAACCAGGGATAGCTCTGTCAGTTTCCCTACCTCCTAAAGTGTCATCTGTCTGATAAGTGGAAACTGTTTCCCACTGAGGAATATTAGGCATATATGATGCCCATCCTGTTTGTACATCCACGATGTGCTGAATGTCTGAGGTCACAGAGGAAGCCAGTCCTTGGCCTGCTGGAGGGAAGGGCCTCACAACCTGAACATGTGGATTTATACAGGCTGGGGAAGTCAGAAGAACTGGGCAAGGAAAGGGCGATGGCCCCTTGTGATTAGGCTTTTTATCTTTTAACTGAAACCCCTCCTTGCACTAAGAAGACTCAATAAAGCACTTCCTCTGCCCTGGGCCACACCATTCACCGCCACTCAACAGTTGGGGCAGGGGATTGGTTTGGATGGTGCTTCATTCACACAGACACAATACTCTGTTCCCTCAGCTGAGGGGTAAAACAAACCCAACTTTCTCCTAGTTTAAAGGTATCAGAACAAGTATAAGGCTCACAGAGAAAAACTGAGCTGAAGATCATAGCTATGAGAAAAGTTTGGGAATAAAACCTGCCAGTTACCAAATAGATAGTTAATATATCTTTAGACAAGTTATCTTCAGTTTATTTGATATTATAATCAAATTTTTATGTAATTTTCTGAAAACAAATTAAATGTGGATCATTTGTAAAAATTATAGCTGTGAAAGTAGAAACCAGATGCTCTGCTGTTCTGGGAGTTTCCTGATAGGATCACTGGGTCTGGCCTTACTTCTGCCTGAAAGTCACTGTGCTGGAGATCTACGTATGTATAAAAACAATACATCTCCTCCTCCTCTTGGATATGATCACCTCCAGACCACCCAAACCCCCAGTAGGCCACGGGTTTATACGTTGCCTCTGGCTCCATGCCCCAAGGACTCTCCTGACATACGAGGCATCTTGTTTGATGGCACCCACCTACACTGGTAGCCGAAGCTCAGGTTTTTTTCCTCCTTAATGCTCAGCTCATATTTTAGCCTTTCGAGTGGTAATCAGTGAGGAAAAGAGAAATCAAAGAGTCTAGAACTCTAGACTCTAGAAGAAGCCTTTAAATTTTTTTGGAATTAGAGAGGGTCCAGACCTATCAGCCTGTGAGGCTTCTCAGTAACTAAGGTCTGGGGACATCTTCATTGGATGAAAGCCAGGCACACGGCTGAACAGGGCCGTGGGAGGCTCTACACAGTGGGTAGACCAATGCTCCGCAGTTTATCTTTCCTCACTTGATCCCCCAAACAAAAACCCTGTCCTTGATCAAATTTGCATCAGGCTCCTACAAATACTCTTTTCCACTCAGCCTTCACCTTGAGTTTCCATGTCTGCCCTTGTAGTGTCTAGTTTTAGCCAAGATCTTGCTGAGTCAATTTGGTAAGAATCCTCTACTCTTAATATCTGACCAAATTCCTTATCCCCCAACTTTGATGTCTATGTCCTTTGTCTGACCTTTGGAAGAATCCTGTCATTAATTCAGCAAGAATCCCCCTAACCTTCATGTCTCTCCTTGTAATTTTCCATCCACAAATCTTCCCAAGCTGCTCCTTGGCCATAAATCACCACTTGTTCTTATTGTACTTGGAGTTGAGCCCGACTTCTCTCTCTCCTTGCAACAGTCTTGATGCCTATTGCATTAGCCCTGAATAAAGTCTTTCTACCATAAAAAAATTTCCCTACCATTCCTTGCACTTAGAGGTCCCTCTAGCCCAAGATGGGTTCCGGTGCTGGGTGGAACCTGTATAGGTGTCATGCTGGTACTGTCTCATCCAGCCCCTCGAACATTCTGAGATATCAGGAACCCAATTCCCAAACAATTTCACCTAGTTTCAGAGCCCAAAGCGTCCCAAAGAACCCTGGAAGAGCTGCTTCACCTAAGACAGCGTCCTCTCCTCTACTTGTTTATATGCTCATGAACCTTCCCCAGGAAGAATGATGGGGAAAGGCAGAAAGGAGGCTCCAAGGACAGGGGCGGGGAGAAATGCAAACACAGTTCTGGAAGCTAACCACGTGGAAAGGAAATGGTAGCTCTAGAATTGGTGGTACTAATGTTAATCCTGCAGTTACCATGTGCCAACACTGTGCTACATTCATGCTTAATGTTATCTCCTTTAATTCTCATAATGCCCTGTGAAGTATTATTTCAACTGTATAAGTGAGCAAGCCTCTGAAGGTTAAGTGGTTTGGCAAAGAGCACCCAGCTAAGTCTGTGTCGCAGTGGTCTAAGTCCACATGTCGGACTCCAAGTGCAGCACTCTGTCCCTCACTGCCACCTGTACACACAGAGTACCTTGTCACCCAGCACAGGGTTCCCCAGTCCTAGCTATCTTTAAGGCCCAGGTCAGAGACCACTTCCTCTACAAGACCTTTTCTGATTTCTACCACCAGATCTCCTTTCTCCATCTTTTCACAGCACTTCCTCCTTGTAACTCTTTCAAGACATTTATCATGTCCCAGCTTGATTTACAGTGGCTGTATATCTGACCTCAACAAACGCTGTGAGCACCTCTAAGGACAGATCCCCAGGACTCCACACGCCCCACAGCACCTCCCCAAGTGCTACAGTGTATGTCCAGTAGCTGTTTTGGAATGAATGAATGGATGAATGAGTGAATGGCAATAAGTATATACAGCCTGTGGGGCTTCTCAGTAAGCAAGGTCTGGAGACATCTTCATTGGATGAAAGCCAGGCACACTCTGCAGAGCAAGAGAAGCCATCCTGACAGGGCTGCGGAGGCTCCACATGGAGAGTAGACCAGCGCTCCACAGTTTATCTTTCCTCATTTGATCCACCAAACAAAAACCCTGTCCTTGATCACATTTGTATCAGGTTCCTACAAACTCTCTTCTCCACTCAGCCACAAGAGAGTCATAAGATTATTGCGATATTAATTGTGATAATATCCATCTTTATTAGGAGAAATAATGATGAGAATATTGCATAGATTTTTTAGTTAGTGCTGAAAATAAGACAATGTGGGAGCGTGTCTTAGAAAATCTTCTTAGGAAACATAACGCCAACTCATGACTACAAAAGAATCTACAAACAACAAATATGATACTAGGTGGTATAAATTAGGGCAAAGAAGATGAATGGTTCACCCGAGAAGCTTCGCATTGTCAAAGAGTCTGAGTGTTAGGGGGTAAGGTAAATATCGTTCTCTCTCTTCCTTTCAAGAAAGAGTTTTACCAAATATAGAAACTCGCCCTCCACATTCCAAGTATGGGTCAGCCTTCTTAACTCTGATATGTTTACCTCCTCTAGGTAGACACCACCGCACTCTAATAGACAAACATTTCTCAGAGTCCATCCTTGTGTAACTTTTCCATCCCTCACTCTTAAAAACAAACAAAAATCTACATGCCTGTAGTATATGCCTATAGTCCTAGAACTATGGGAGGTTGAAGAAGGGTGATTGCAAGCTCAACTCCAACCTTAGCAAATTAGTGAGATCCTCTCTGAAAACTAGAACAAAAAAACAAACAAAAAAGCTGAACTATAGCTCCGTGCATAGGTCCTGGGTTTGATCCCCAGTACTGGAAAAAAAAAAAATCTTGATCTTAAAAAAAAAAAAGAAAAACAAAAGACTTGTTGATCTTGTTGATCTCTTCTTTATGTCATCTCTCAAAGCACTTTATTGTTGCGCCTTAAGATAGTTACTAAGGTATTCATCTGGCTCAGAATTAGAGCCATTGACACTGAGCTCTTTAGTAAAGGAGTATGGTATACCTTGTCCATCACCACATACCCAGAGCCAGCTGATACCCATCCCGATTGCTGTGTTGTATACTTAACAACACTTGCAATTAAATCCCTGTAGGGTACAGTGTGTGTGTGTGTGTGGGGGGGGGGGGGGTAAACAGGATTTCAATTAAACCATAACTAGGTTTAAATCCTGCCCATACTAGTTTTTCACCCTGACTTTTAAGCCTCTGTTTCTTCACTAGTAATACAAAAATATTAGTATATCTGTGCTATTCTTTTTAGTATTTCTAAAAATACGTTTGAGAAATATGCCACATAAAAGGCTTCCCATGAATAAGAAAAGCACTAAACTAAAATTATAAAATGTCAAATTTATAAACCCACTCTCCCCATCAGGTGATTCTAGGCCACCCAGGTGGACTCCCTAAGACTCCATCCATTCATCTGAACATAAGAATTTTGTGAGGACCAAAACAACACCAAATACAGGGCACCCCCGGCAGGTGTCCATTAAGAGCCTCCCTTCTAAATGTTAGCTCCTTCCTCCTTCTCTTCTAGCCACAGCCACCCAGTAGCCTTCATAAAGAAAGTGCCTCAACTGTACCACACCGGCCCTATTTCTGCCTTGACACTTACTTCGCTATAGTCCCTGGGATTCCAAAAGGAAGAGAAAAGAAATTAAAGTGACATCGAGGAGTCATCATTTATAGCCCAGTTCCTGAGTTACTCCTTGAGGTAGTGAAGTCCCTGAACACTGGGACAGTGAAGAACAAAACCATGAAACAAAATGGGCTGTTCTATTGAGGAGCAGGATTCACACACATTGAGTGGGAGAAGTGAGTTACTACTAAGCCATGTTCCTACCCTGAAGGTCTGCGATTCAGTTGTGCAATACAACTGAGAGTAGACAGACCATGTAACAAAGAGAATCAGTGGGCAATTCTTCCTTCATTTCTACCTCTGTAAATAGGGGCATCCAGCTGTCCCAGTCACATGTGCTAAGATCAAAGCTGGGGCTGAAGGACATTGTAGATATCATTGGCTATTAGCATCCTTATTTTAATCCCAAACATAAGGCTGCTGTTGAGAAACATATTATGAGATAATGTCACTGAAAACATTTGAAAAGAGGCAAGTCTTCAATAAATATTTGAAATGAGATAGGGAAAATTATCTTTTAAAAAACTATAATACTCTATGCAAAGTATCTGTCATCACTGTTATATCTTAAATACTTTTTTAAATAATCACACTATTTCAAACACAGATTCTGAACTATTTTCTACCCACAGAAGTCTTTCGTTTTTCAAATTGGTTTGGCCTTTGGAACTATCATGAGAAAAGGTTAATGTCTACTCCTAACTCTTGGAATGTGATCCAGGTCAAAGCCAGCAAAAAGCAAAATTGGGATTCTGACCTCTGACTCTTTCTTTAAGCAACCTGCTGTGGACTCTTCAGACTTGGAATCTCATAAATTCCTTTTGTGGACCAAGTTTAATAGATTTTGGTTTTGCCTATAAGTATTTTAATTTTCCTTTCCAGAAGACCTTTGCCAGGGCTTATATGGATCCTCAACTCCCCCATCTAATGCCAAGAATGCACAATTTGAGCTCCCACCCCTGCAGGAAAATGACCCACACTCTCACTCTCATGCTTGCATCGCTGCTAAGGGACAGAGCCCCCAAGGGTGGGACACCTACCTCCCAGCACCTCGCAGTCGCTGTCCATGCTGTCGTGAACCCCTGCAAAGATGTTGGCCAGGGTGGACTTGCCCACCCCTTGCTCCCCTATGAGCACCACGCGGTAATAGGTGTTTCCTGATTCAGAGGAGATGACAGAGTCTGTGGAATCAGAAGACCAGCTCCGGCGGCAGTGGTCCTCTGGCATGGCAGAGTGGCGGTTGCGGTAGTTGTACGGGTGGGGCTCTTTCTGGACCATCAGATGCCTGGCGTCAGCAGGGATGCTCCAGCGCTGCTGCTGGGGCTGCATGCCGACAGTGCCCTGGCGCATGGTAACATTATTCAGAGTCATCGTGGGGTCCTAGGGAGCAAAGCAGCCAAGACACCAGCATTAGCGAGCATTACAGAGAGCTCAGGAGCCTCAAACACATGGTCAGCAGCAGTAAGATCTTATTAGATGGATGGAAACCAAGTAGCCCTACCATAAGAAGAAACACCAAGGAAAGTCCCAAAGTCCCAACAAGCCAGGCTTCCAACCGAATACACACACATGCACACACACACACGCACATACACAATTAGTAACCAGTGCATTAAGCAGACTGTCCATCTACAAAGAGAAAAGTACCATTGACATCACCCACTGTCCATAAGTTTTTTCCATCCTTAGAGAAGCCTTGGGATGGATCCCACTCAGAGCTGGCCCTGAGGCTGGCAGGAATCCACAGCCTCCAGAGAAGGCGTGAACAGCAACAGGTCAGTACTGCCCGGACCAGCTGGCCAGGTGGGCTGCTCCTTCTAAACACAGCACTTAACTGCCCCAGCGTCCTGCAGGTTTTTGTGCCTCCGTGGGAAACACGTGGCATGACATCACCCCCGCCCTGGCTGGACTGGACAGGCACTTAGGGGAACTTCCACCTTTAGTAAAGCTGTCCTGAGGCTCTCCAGCTGCCCAAAGAGACCATTATTTGGGGGAAGTTGGGCAATTTCTGTTGGAGGTCTGTGCCATCTTGCCCATGGGGACCATCATTCAAACGTCTCAGCCCCACAGCTAGTCGTGCTGGCAGAGAAACAACCTGCTCACATCCAGACCTATCAAATTTATAGAGAAGTAAATTAGCATTTAGCATATCACATCCACTCCAGGATGGGTTTAAATTGAACTCAGAGTTCCACCTTCGCTAAGCAAATCAGAGCCCAGAGCCTCCCCTACACAGCATTCACCAACTTCCTGGGCAACTTATATAGCCTCGCAAGGCTGAGAGAGGCACCGCGGTCTGTTCTCTCAGGCTGCTCAAGAAAAAGTAGCAACGGTGGCCTTTGAAGCAGCAGGACTCCAGCGGGAAGGCACACCCTCACCCACAACACCCCAGCCCTGAGGCGAACCCCGGCAGGTGTCTTAGCACAGCACAGCAGTCCCTCGGTTGGCCGGCCCGCCTTGGAACCACGAAAGCCAGGAGCCGCCGCGGGCTGCCCGCCGACCCCGATCTGCAGGACGGTCCTCCCGAGCCCCCTAAGCATGGATCCCCCTCTGACGACAGCGCACCCTGCACACCTTCAGTGCCTCCTCGCCGGGAGACCGCGCCAAGGCTGCTGGCCCAACTTGCAAAGTTCTGCGGGCTGGAACTCCCGCTCCCGTCCCCTGCGGGTCCCCTCCGGGCTCGATGCGCTCTGGGTGCCGGGCTGCTCCGCCCGCCGCCGCCCTGCAGTCCGTCCGCGCAGTCCGTCCGTCCGCCAACACTGATCGCGGCCGCCCGGCCGGGCTTATAGCGAGCCGCCGGCCCGCGGGGCTTTTCCGTGACGTCACGCCCCGCCCGGAGGGGGCGGCCACTGGGCGAAAGCTGTTACTCACCGTCATGTGACTCCCCTTAAAAAATGACAGTTCAATCCCGGGCTTCCTTTATTTTTATTTTCACCAGGTGGACCCCGGAGAATGGAAAAAAACACTTGGTGCTCCATAACCGTCCTCCCCAGCACCGCCCCTGGGGGCGTCGAGACGAAGGCCGGAGACAGGCTTCGCCGGGGGAGCCGGAGCGGCGCGCCCGAGCCGGACGGGCCCCTGGCCGCCCGCGGTGGAGCCGCGCTTCCAGCTGTCACCGGCTTCCTGCTTTGCTTCCCTTCCTGGCAGGGACCCTGAGAGAAGGGTCCAGAAACAAGTGAGAAAAGGGGGCCGGGCCTTGAAAGGGGCAGTTTTGAAGAAATAATAAAGCAGCTTAATTAGGGGTCAGAGGAGATTGTGCCAAACCCCGCCGGCCCGGCTGCTGCGCGGACCAGAGGCTCAGGCTGCTCCAGCAGGGGGTGCCATCACCTCCCCGCCGCTGCGCTGGTAACCTGCCCCCCAACGCCCCCACCCCACCCCGGCAGGGCCGAGCCCGGGGTCCCACAGGTACGACCACCCTTCACTAGGTACCTGTGAGGGCCTGCGCTTGGCGGGCGCTAGTAGAGCTGGGGACCCTGCTTACACTTCCACACGTGGGTAGCTCGCTACCCCCGCTGTGTGGAGGCAGAAAGGGAGGCTGTGCGGGAGATCGCCTGCCAGAGGCTCCTAGCAGCCTGGTGTGCCTGTACTCTACCACGGGGCTCAGTGACCTCTTCCTGGGGACATGGGCATTTCCCAGACATTGTGTTCAGGGATGGTGTTGGCCTTTCCAAAATATCCATCTGCTTTTCGAGCCAGGTTCCTCTCTGGTTTGGCTGGTGGCTCCGGGAAGGAGCCCAAGGCACCCGTGTCTACTAGAGTGGCCAGGCTGTGATTGGAATCGATTTTCAGTTATCCGGCAGGTATTTACCTGCTTTGGGATTATCTAAGCAACTGGCTGCTGGTACGCAGGAAGCCAAGCTGGCAAAAGTGGAATCTGCAGAGGAGTGAAAACTTTGAGCCCCTCCGTCCCTGCCCGGCCCCAGCCTCCTGCTTACCATACACGTAAGAGCTGAGCCCGGGGATGATGGTGGCCCTGAGCTGGGAGCTGCAGCACTGAAAGCAGACTCCAGATGCCATAGTTTTCTGACAAGGCCTTTCATTTCTGTCAAGGTTGGCCAGGAAGAAATGGCTATAGATAAGGAGAGAAAGAAAAGAGAAGTGAGGGAGACCAAAGGTCAAGGGAGGAGAAAGAATCCCACTCCTAAGGCCACACACTGATGCAGCTTTACAATCCCTGTAACTTGGAAGTTATCTGCATTGCAGACTTACTCCTTCGCCTTGCTGAGCCTCTACTGTGTCGGCAGAAACTTATGAGGGTGAAAACTAAGAATAAATCAGAGTTTGCAGCACGCCAGAGTCTGATGGTGCCACTTCTGCGTTTGCTAGGAGTGTCCCCTTAATAAGAATTTAATTCTATGTCTAGACAATATCTGCAACAAACCATTTTTCATTAGCTTATGTAAAACACACAAAAGGAAATGAACTCTGAAGACAGGAGGAAGGAAGCATCATGCAGTGATGTATTTGAAGAAATGGATCTGCCGCCTCTGTACATTTTCTGTCCCACGAGAAGCCAGATGAAGACGAATGAGATGACTACTGAGGAAAATCTGCAACCCTCCCAGCTCTCTGGGAGGCTGAGGCAGAAAAGCAGCGAGCTCAAGCCCAGCATGGACAACTTAATGACTTAGCAAGACCCTGTTGAAAATAAAAATGTTAAAAAGGCTAGAGATGTAGCTTAGCTACAAAGGCCCTGGTGCAATCCCCGGTACAAAATAAAAAGCTGCTAAATGAAAATAAAGCTGAGTGAATATTTAGAGAAAAACTATAGTTGGCCCCCACTCTCAAGGCCACTTGAGGGTCGAATCCTACCCAGCAGGATCCCACCTGCCTTGTCCAGGGTCCCAGCAACTTAGGACTGCCTGAGAGTATGGAGCTGGGCCCTAAAAGGTAGAATCAGGGCATTTGGAAAAGTGGCAGGTTCTAAGGAGGAAAAGTTGGCAGAGGACTGTCAATTCTCGTTCTACAAATTGTCTTTTCCCATTCTTTCTGCCAGAATTTGAAGGATTTCTCAGGTCCTGGCTAAAATGAGCAGCTCAAGACTATCACCAAGGAGGCATAACACAACACAACCACACAGACTCACACTGACTGAGCAATACACGCGCCTTGTTTCAGTGAATCAGTTACTCATCCCATGCAGATGGGAATGCTGACAAATGGTGTAAAATAACAGCTGGTGGGTGGCAGAGCTGCAACTCTGGGGCTACAGTCTTAACACTGTCCTATTTTAAGTAGGGTGTACTTCAGTCCGTGTCGCATAGTGGCCCCACGAGCACCAGGAGTATCGAGCCCACTCCTTTCCTCCCTAAAAAGAGGAGGTTTCGCAGATTGGCCACATTTCCTTAGTAGGCCGGGTTTCTCTCCTCAAAAGCATGAGCCACACTTGTCCTCTCTTCTCCAGGCCTGTGGGGAGAAGGTGAACTGGGGTCCCTTGCAGGCTCTGCTCAGCTCACTGTCATCACCTTTCTCTCAGCATGTAGACTTCAGCAATCAGGTGCCATGATCTTCAATGGAATGACAGAGGGAGGAGGGGGAGAAAAATAGAACTTTTGACTAAGTTGTGAATAAGCAAGTCAGGGACTTTCTTGGAAACGTGGGAGAGGCAGTGCATAGGCCCCAGATCTGTACCTGCCTGGGTCTGTAATACCATTCCAAATGTAACAGAAGTATTCACTTGTCTATAACATACTACACTGCCTCATGCCACAGAGGTTCTCACCAGTGCTAGTAAGTAAAGATTATTCAAAGGAAGTGACCCCATACAAGTGACTTCTTTCCACCAACACAGGGGGCACTGACCAGGTGATAAAATAAATGGGTTTTTTTCTCCCTTTGCCTTTTAAATGTTTATTAGTCAGTTTTCTGTCAATATAAGAAAATACCGGAGACAATTAGCTTACAAAGAGAAAAGGTTTATTTTAGCTCATAGTTCTGGAAGTTCTCAGTCCAAGGTTGCATGACCTTGTTTGCTTTGGCTCTTTAGCAAGGTAGCATGTCATCTAAGAAACATGTTACAGAGCAAAAATACTAGCAACACGAGCCAAAAGGCAGAGAGCAAGACTGAGAAACCAGGCCTCACAGTCCCCTTAAAGGGCATCCTCCAATGATCGAATGACCCCCAGCTCATTCCCACTTTCTAAAGATCTTCACTCTCTTCCAACAGCCCTTTACACCTGCACCTTCGTAAGACATTCAACATCCAAACTATAGTGAATGTTTTCCAACTTAACACCTCTAGGCAAGAAGTGTTCTCTGTTCCAATTGACCTTAACTGTCGACTGAATTGAGACTTTAGAAGAGATTATGGGTTGTGGGGTTGCTGTATTCACCAGAGGGTGAGTCCACTGACTTTGTGGCTGAATCTACTGTTGGTGGGAAGCCCAGCTGGAGGCAGGGGACTGGGGCACACCCTTGGGAGATGGAACTCTCCCTGGATTCTTCCCAGCTACCAAGAAAGGAGCAGATTTGCAACACCAGACCCTGTGCCATGGAACCAGCTGGCCTCAGACTCAATCCTCTGAAACCAGAAGAAACTCCCCCTTCCTTTAAGTTGTGGCAGGTATTATTGTCCTAGTAGTGGAATAGCTGACCACTAACCCCTCCAGTTCCCCATAGTCCTTAGGAATCCCTGATAATTCCACACCAAATACTTTTTCTCTTTTCCATTACCTACACGCCCTCTGAAGGCATTTACTTTTATGATTCCCTACATGGGCTGAAATAAAAGGTAGGGAACTTAACACAAGGAAGCACGTTCAAACCTAGGTCCTGCTCTAGCCACACGATGCTGGGGATGTCATTGCACGCCACAGGCCTTGGCTTCTGTTGTTCTGAGGACTAAAGACCTGGATGTGAAAGCATCTGCTAACCAGGGAGCACAGCATCAGTGTGAAAGATTATGACTCTGGTGCAGGATCAAGGACTGGAACTGGCCACCTGCCGTTGGCATTCCTGTCTCTTCAGGCTCAAGTCAAAGTCATGTAGCAGAATTCAAGACACGTGAGTTAGAGGGAAAAAGGGAGGCACGTGTACTCATATTAGATGTTACAGAAAAAAAATAATAATTAACAAGGAAAGTGGTATGTTTAAGTTCTTTGTAAACACCAAGGAGATGGGGGCCAAATACCCAGCATACATAATTGGTCTCCGACAGCCTCAAGAATACGAAGGGGAGGAGCTGGGTAGGAGGCAATGTGCAAAGTGTCTGAATAGAAAAGGAACCACCCACTCACTCTGAAAAGTCTAAAGAAGGAAAGAATTACTATATGGAAAATCATTGCTTTACAGAAGAAAAAGGGGGGCTCTGGCTGCAGAATCAAGAGAGCCCTGATTAAGAGAAAATAAAGATTGGAGAGAAGACGGCTAAGAATAACCTGTCAACACCCAGAGGCCTGCTCAGTCCAGATGGACAGCCCTTCCAGCTGCATCCTCCTGCAGACCAGCCGCAGCTTCTCATCAGACACCTACTGAGCAGATTTAATTTCCCATTGAAAAAATTCTTAACTAGCACCCCTCCACCATCCCATTAGCCACACTTGCTTCAGGCTTCTATAGCTAAAGTGACAAAAATAGCCAGAGCCTGCTTTCTACAGTCCTGCAGAGTAAGAACAAAACGCGCCTCGGAGCGGGAGCAGAGCCTCCTGGAGTAAGCAGGTATTTCCTCCCCAGGTTCCTCCATTTGCTCGCTCATTCAATGACATAATAAAACTATAGAGCATCTCCTTTATGCAAGGACCTATTCTAAGGGGTGAGGTCCTTTTACCCATGGAACTTCTATTCTAGTAATAGAAATGATTCATTAGAGCCTTGTCACATTTACTCATTCATTTGCTCATTCTTTCTCTGTGCATACCAGCCCTTGGCCCTAATTTTGTTATCTGCAAAAAAGGTGATGAAAGTACTGGAGAGGGAATATAAAGCAAGCACTGAGGGCAAGCCCACTGAGAAGTCCAAGGACAGCCAGGTGAGTGAAAATGTAAATAAGGGAAGTTCTTTTGCCTAGATTGTAAGAGTAGAAATTCAAACGTCCACTTTAAAGGTCAACCACTAACACTAAGATGTTCCTATCTTCTGTAACCATAGCAATTCCACTCCAAATTAGTGCCTCATATATTACACAAGGAGATAATAAACACGGATACTTTTGAAGGCACTGTTGTAAAAAAGGAACAATCAGACACCACCTAGTAATCGATGAGCATCATTGTGGATATTTATAAACAAAATACTGTTCAGCAGTGAAAATAAATTACAATACTGATAAATATCAAGACCATAAAGGTGATTTGAAAAACAACCTGCAGAATATCAATGCAGTAATAATTATGAAAAATTTAAAAACACCATGCAAATACTTTATGGTCAAACACACATTTTATAAAAGATTAATAACATGGATGAGAAAAATTCACACAAATTCCAGAATAGAATTACCCCCAAGGAGGAGGAAAATGACAGATGGACAGCAGACTTCCCCAAAATACCCAAGACCGTAAAAAGAATGCTTAGCTAAAATAACATGGGATTTCATGCCCAACTAAACTGTAGTTCAACAATACGAGCTAAACAAATACGTATTGAGCACTGACCATTGCTGAGTATATCCTAAGCCCTAGAGACAGCAGAATAAGAGAAGACTAGATTCCTGTCCGCAAGGAGTTTAGTCTGCACTGTGGTTTGGACCTGGAGGGTCCCCAGAGGCCTGAGATGGGGCTTGGCTGAAAGACGCAGATGCCTCGGACTTGACCTAAAAGGCTTGTGTCAACTTGTTGAGACTAGGTGGGTATTGCCCAGGCCAGAGCTTTTCAGTTTGTGTATTGACTTACGGACTGGGATATGAGGGAGCGACACCCGTCCTGGGTGTGAAGGCCTAACTGGCAGCTGGAACTGAGTACAGGAAGGAAAAGCACACATTGGTACAGCTTCTTCCTGGGAAAGCTCTAGGCTTGCCCGAGCTTCCAGGCATCCATTCTCTCCTACTTGGCTTCTATCCAAAACGCCAATTCTGTAAGCAGCTCTCCAGCTTCTGCCATGTGCTTCCGCCATTACCAGCTGCCACGAACAGACTGTGTGAAACTGACCGACTGAAACTGTGAGCTAAAACAAATCTTTTCTCCCTTAAGTTGTGGATATTAGGTATTTTGTCCCAGCAACAAGAAGTAACTAAGGCAGTCTGGCATGTCTTTTCCCAGAAACTACCAACTCCATGAAAAGATCATCTAAGAGCTATATCATGAGCTACCACCCACTGTATGTTTGGTTTTCCAACCAACAAGTTTTTCCGATGTTCTTTTCCTAAAAACAAAACAAACAAAAAAAAAAATCAATGATCAATATATTTAACCTGAAGAGCCAAAACCCAGAAAGGCTTGGTCAAAATCAAAGGAAAAGGCCTTGACATTGCCAATTATCCTAACTCAAGGATTCTTCAACAATAAATATAGAAAGTCCAGAGGAATAAATATTTGGACTGGGGACATGTGCAATGCATTTCCTACAAGGGTATAAATATTCCCCATTGCTTTCTTAATCTCACCATCTTCCTCTGATTTCTGGGTCTTTTGTTTAAGCAATGACATTGTTTCCCCAATGTTTAAAAGGTAGAAGGACATTTAGGCTTTGGTACATGCATTTAACTTGCCTCTAAAATGAATATCATCCTGATTTTTTCAAATGATTAACCAACCTTTAACTGTTGAAAACGTTATGTCTACATTTATTTTTTTTAAAGATTCAGTTATAGTCCACAATCTAATGGCAATCTTTGACTGATAAACTTTCATTATGTTCTCTACATGATTCAAGGCACAGTGATAATAGTGGCCAGCTGCATGCCCAGCACTCACACGCATTATTTAACGTAGTCTTCTGAACAACTCTGCAAAGTACCACTACTATCTCCTTTTTACAGGTAAGGAAAGTGAGATTATCAGGAAGGTGACTAGGAAGGAGAGACTCCTCAACTCCTAAGGTAAAACACTGGCCCTACTTACACCCTCAGGGCATCAAGAAGTGAGATAGTCAGGAAACAGACGTTAGCATGAACATAAAGGTCATCCTCTTACCCAAGACAGAGGGCTACTGGAAGTCAAGAATATGTCCGTCTCTAGATCCCAGCTCTCAGGGGTAAACCTGGCACACAGTAGATCCTTAATATGTGTCTGTTGAAAACCACATAAGTGTGCTACCACCTCATCCCTTCAGTTATTTAAAACTCCATAATTTCAGTATTAGAAGGTAATCCTTCATCACATGTCTTCACCAAGGGCCAGAATGCTGTGGGCTTCCATCCCACCCAGTGGAGCTGCGTGTTTCAGCAACTGTGTGCTGGGCCCTCACGTTATAGAAGAAGTCTGTGAACGCTGTGCAGATACATACCCAGGGTACAAGGTCTGATACTGAAGGAGCTTAGGACCCAGGGGACAGAAACACCACCACCACCGTACTGCAAATGTTCTAACAGAGAGCGGGGTGAGACGCTCTGCTGGATGTAACACAAGGTATGAGAGGAAGTGACGTGAGCATGTGCTCTCCTCTCCTGCTACTAGCCCTGCTGCCCTTCCCCATACACATTCCCTCCACTGGAGAGATGGGGGGCGGGGGAAGCACACAGGTGAATCAGGCCTTCCTACTTCCTGTATATCAGACTCCCGTGCCTCTCAGATGGGTGACTTCTTTTTCTGTTCCTCCAGGGGCACACAGCTGTGGTGGGAGAGGCCTATAGGTTACAGACTCTGAGGTTTGTCATTTCCTCAAACTTCAAACAAAGGTGAGGTTCACATCTGAATTATTTATCATAGCACAGGCAGTATCTAGCATGGTGATAGGCTCATAGTTGGTGTTTAACAGTTATTTTAAAATAATTGAGGGCTGGAGGAAAGGCACTTGCCTTGCAAGCGCAAGGCCCCGAGTTTGATTCCCAAGCACCACAGCACATAAAGCTGGGCATGGTCGCACATACTTGTAATCCCAGCACTCAGGAGGCTGAGGCAGGCAGATTGTCCTGAATCCTAGACCAGCCTGGACTACACCAGTGAGTTCAGGATCAGCCTGGGCTATAGGGTGAGACCTTGTCTCTAAATAAATAAGTAAAACAATTAAATAAATAATTAGATTTCTTTCAGCTAGAATAATAATAAAAGGCTTCATATAATGATTTTAAGATGAATCTAAATGTAATAGTACTCAGAATATTGATGAGAATCATAACTAACACTTACTGAGATGTTCTTCCCATGTTTTAGGTACTATGAAAGTGGCTTATCTTTTTTTATGAACTTTTTTGTGTTTTGGTACCTGGGGCTTGAGCATGCCAGGCCAGTATTGTACCACTGAGCTACATACTCAGCCAGGTTTATCTCTTTCAATCCTCACAGCTATGCTATGACCTATGTACTATCATATTCACCATTTTTTATATGAATAAACTGAAACACAGAAAGTTCAATTAATTTGCCCAAAGTTACTGGCAGAAATGACCATTTGAACTTCAATTTCATTTTTACTCCAGAGAACATGGACTTACCCCATCAATCTAACTTGAAAAACAAATATGAAATACTTGTTACTTGCTTGTCTCTAGGGGTACAAACATATACAAGAGACAGACCCAACACAAGTGGCTCAGGAAAAAAAAAAGTAATAGCACTGATAGCAACCTTTATGGAGCCAGGAATTTCACTATATTATTTGCTTGTATTATCTCATTAAATTTTCTCAACAATCCTATGTGGTCATTGTTAACACTATTCCTGTTTTACAAATTAGGAAACTAAGACAGGGATATTAAATGTCTTAATGAAGGTCACACAGCTCAGAGACAGAGCTATGATTTGCATGTAAGCAACTTGACTTCAGAATGGAAGCCATTATATCCAAAGCCCTCATTACAAAGGGGTATGACAGATACTGTTACAGAAGTGTGTGCTTACAACAGTTCAGGCAATGAGAGAGAGATGAGGAAAATAAAGAGGGATGGTGAACTAGGCTTACGTGTGTCAATGAAAAGCTTACAAAGAAAATTTCAGTCACTCACATGTTCTTATGTGTAAAGAGAAACTGACAGGGGGAAATGTATTTTGCTTTGCATGCACTGGAAGTGGTAGACATACTTTTGTGTATATTCTATGCACGTGCATATTCCATACCACCATGTTGACAGGCGGTGCACTGCAGAAAAAGAGCATAAGAGTCAGACAATGGCCAGGGGTCTTCCACAAGCACGGAGCTAAAGAAGAAAGCCTAAAGTTCTGTTCGGTCCTTCCCCAGTGACCCAAAGTTCCAGTATGATTCAGGAGATGGGCAGTAGGAAAAAATCATTCAAGGTCCAGAAGCAAACAAGGACAATCTAGTTCTGTCAGCCTTGAGATTCAATGAATGCAGGTACCAGAACATGCAAGAGCATGTCCACCATTTTCCACAAAGTACAGACATACCCACAATTTTTACAAGGAAGTAGCTTCATAAATGGAATAAAGAGGCTCATGAAACCCATTGACTACACTTTTTCCCGGGTAGGGTGGTAATGGCGGTGGTGGTGATTACAAGGAAGCCTGAGATCTATCAGAACCAGCCACCAAGGATGTAATTAAACACACTCCACAACTAGAGCAAAAAGATTCCTGCTCAGATACACACTTTCTTGATCATGGTACACTCCCCTGCCAGGTAAGTATAGAAACCCACTATCTATACATCCCTTCCACTTTCCCCTCTCCAAACTCATCTTTTCTTCACTCTCCTCTGTTCTTTTTCTTTAATCTGCATCATTTTTCTGAGCATCTAAGACACAGAAAATATGGTTTATGCTCAGTCAAGGAATCACAATCTATACCCAATTTGAAACATGACGGCTGGATAGAAACAGACGGGTTTTGGTCATTAAATTTTACGTGAAAAGTATAAATATTCCTCTGACAAATGAGACAAGAAGTCTCTGAGAAATCAATGAAGTCATCACCCTTAGGGAATTCAGCAGGAGCAATGCATGACCCAGTGGCACTGGGCTGGCTATTTTTCTTGCTAAACTGAAACACAATCTGGGATAAAGGAAAAATAAGCTCCTTGCAAATGATTCAGAGACCCAATATCCTTATCTACATTTCCCACACTAGAGAATTCACGCAGATCCAATGTAATTCCTATCAAAATACCAAAAATTTTTTCACAGAACTTAAAAACTAATAATAATCCTTAAATTCAAATGGAACCAAAGAAGACCTATGATAGTCAAAGCACTCTAAAGTAACAAGACTAAGGCAAGAGGCATCACAATTCCAGACATCAAGTTCTACTATAAAGCAATAGTTGCAAAACTGACATGTTACTGGTACAAAAACAAACAGGTAGATCAGTAGAACAGAACTGAGAATGTAGAGACAAACTGAAATACCCTCTGCTACCTAATCTTTGACAAAGGAGCCAAAAGCATACACTGGAAAAAGGATAGCCTCCTAAACAAATAGTGCTTGGAAAATTGGACATTCGCACACAGAACAATGAATACAGACACACACCTTTCACCATGCACCAGAATCAAATCAGAGTGCATCAAAGACCTAGATATTAATACTGAAACACTGAGCCTTCTAGGAGACAAATTAGGCAAATATCTAAAAGACATAGGGGTAGGCAAAGACTTTCTTAATAAGACACCAAAAGCAAAAGAAAAGCCCCCATTATTAACAAATGGGATTATGTCAAATTAAAAGGTTTCTGCATGGCAAGGGAAATTGTCAACAGTGTAAAATGAGAAATGACAGAATAGGAAAAAAATATTCACCACCAATACCTCAGATAGGAGGATCATGACCAGAATATACAGGGAACTGAAGAAAAGTAAGCCCCTCAAAATCAAAGACCCTATTGAAAATGGGCAAAAGAAATGAATAGGAAGTTTCCAAATGAAGAAGTTCAAATGGCCAATGTATTAGTTAGGGTTCTTTCAAAGACATAATTTATAGATTTTATATCAAAATCATCTATTAGGAAGGCTTACAAATCCAACGATGGAGATAGTCCAAAATGGCTGCTCAGTCACAAAGTAGATCTCCCATCTGGGACCACAGAACAGTAGGTGAGGTGAGAGTCTGCTGCAGATCTGAGGCAAAGACCAAAGCCTGAAGATCAGTGACTGAACAGCAGCGATGGGCAGATAGGCACAAGTTGAGATTGGAGCGAATCTGTGCTGAAGATCTGAGGCATGTAGCAAATTGGTGTCTGTATACAATTGCGAAGGCAAGAGCTTTCCCAAAGGAAGAAGCTGTAACAATCTTCCTTCTTCCTTCCTTTTACACCACTGGAATTCCAGTTGGACCTCCCACATCTGGGTGCTCTTCCCTCACTGGCCAACCCACAAATCACTCACACTCTAATCCAGGCTGGTTCTCAATTCCCAATCTAGGCATGGTCCCTAATCCTAACAGAAGTATGGTTCCTAATTCCCTCAAGTTGACACAATTTCTTCAATGGTTACAGCCAATAAATACATGAAAAGATGTTCAACATTCTTAGCCATAAGAGAAATGCAAATCTTAACATCACTAAGATACCATCTAACTCCAGAGAGATTAGCATATATCTAGTACACAAACAGCAATCAGGCTGGTGAGGCTGTGAGGAAAAAGGCACCCTCATTCACTGCTGGTGAGAATGTAAATAGGTACAACAACTACGTAAAGCTGCATGGAAGTTTCTCAAAAGACTGGAAATAAATATCCCCTTCAATCCAGGGATGCCTCTTTTGGGAATTTTCCCCAAAGAGTTAAAAGCAACATAAAACAGAGATATATGTATACCCATGTTCATAGCAGCACAACTAACAATAGCTAAAATGTGGAAGACACCCAAATACTCATCAACAGACCAATGGATATATAAAATGTGGTATTTATACACAATGGAATACTACTCATCTATAAAGACAGATAGGTTGGACCTCTTGTAGTTAATGGAGGCAATTTGAAACCATCATGCTTGGTGAAGTGAGTCAGAAGCAAAAGGTGAAATATCAAACAGTTTTTCTGGTGTGAGAAACCCAGATCACAGTTTCATAGAACTCATTGTGGGGAATAATGGAAACTAGAGGGGAGGTGGGTATTGGGAGGGTCAAAAAGAGAGAAAGGAAGGATTTGTAACTGCCATGATATGTATGCGCACAAAGTACTTGATATTAATGTAAACTGTATGTTTTGCACTTACACATATCAATAAAATGGGGGGGGGGGAGAAAAAGACACATACACTGTACCCTCTATTGCAGCATAGCCTCGTCTATGTCTGCTTCTTGTGGTAGATGATGATGACAAATAGATAGATAGAGATAGATAATCTTCATTTCTTTTCTTTTCCACTGTAGTTTATATGTGGAGTGTTCCCTAGAGTGTTGAAGACTATTTCCCAACTTTTTGGCGCTACTAGGATGTAGCAGTAACGTTAGGAGGTGGGATCTATTTGGAGGAAGTAGATCCACAAAGGACATGCCTTTGAAGAATTCTTTCTTTGTCTCTGTCTCTGTCTCTCTCTCTCTCTCTCTCTCTTCTTTCTTTCTCTCTCCTCTGGCCACCATGAAATGAGCAGCCTGTTCTACTGCATATTCCCACCACACTTTCCCATACTTCACGATAGGCCCAAAGGTGACTGAACCAACCTTGAGCTGAAGTCTCTGAAACTGTGAGCCAAAATAAATCTTCTTCCCTTCAAATTGTTTACCTTGTTTATTTTTTGTTAAATTTTTACTTTTTCCATAGTAGCAGAAAGGTCACACATCTTCACATACCATCATTGTCTTCTCACTCCATAACTCTGTGTTCTCTGCTACAGCCATAGGCAGAAGTAAACAATCTCTCAGTCATAAGTTCAAATTTGCAAGAAAGAGCACCTGATCGGCTCACTTTAAAACAACACTCCAATCTTGATCTATCCAATTAAGCGAAGAGAGGACAACAGGCTACATAGTACAAATATGGCTACCACAGAACCATAAGAAGGTGATAGAAAAATGTGCTCAGGATAAAGAGATCATTTGAACTGAGCAAGTGTCACCAATAACATATACTAATCCCTTGATTATTCTGTCATTGCTCCACAGAAAGCTTATCTTCCCTTCTGCTCCCTCTCTTGGGGCTCAGCTTCATGGCGAGACAATCTAGTAATTTCTCCTACACTCACTACACTGTAGCTTCTATTGTTTCATGCCTTGTACTTCCTGCTTTCTCTATGTCTACTGGCTTCAATGGGGGAGTGGAATTCACTTTTCCCCAAAGTAAATTGGATTGAATTGGCCTGTCAACCTCACCTGACATGAGTTCCTTGTGGCTCAGTCACCAGTCCTTCAGCTCATCAGCTCTGGCCAGGGAAATGGGTCTGCAAGGCTACAGGAGAGAAACTAAAAGAACTATCTATTGAGTTTTCCAGAGGAGAGCTACAGGTTTGACAGGTTTTCCTGAAAAGAAACCATAAGCTTATAGTGTTCAGATTATAAGAGACCTGCCCAGTCTCCTTAGGAATAGCTATGAACTTTTAAATTTTTCAAGCAACAACTTATTTAGCATTTCATACACAAAGGAATAAAATTACTACTCTTCTATTCTGTGTACTTTTATCATACATTCAACTGATATTTTAGTATGCCTCTTTCTCCTCAAATACCTACTTCTGAAAGTTGTAAACTAAAACTAATAGGTTGAAAGGAAAAATTCACACATCACATCATTAGACTGTTACATAACTTATAGATGATTAAGGTCTTACAATCCCAGTGGGAAGACCATGATTCTTCTTGTAAAACTATCTAGAAATCGCTTAAACAACTAGAAACAAGCAGTATACAAGTATCTACTCTCTTTCCTGTTCCTAAGAAATATGAGCTAATATTAAATATAATGATGCCTCAATTCTTACTCTAAATTAAGGAAAAATGTTAACACATGACCACAAAGGGGAAAAACTAACAGTGGGAATAAAAGACTACATAACTGAGAACCCATTGTAATTTTAGAAAAAGACAGATACATCCTGTTGTATAAAATATCCTGAATATTTTGATCTCCTAGGTACAAGCCCAGATTTCAGTTAATTTATAGCCTAAAATATCCAGTCCTTAGCGAGCACATCACTATCATGAAAGTATAGGGACTCGGCATCAGAAACTCTTTGATCAATCAATGGAGATGAATTAGGTTCATCCCTGGAGCCAGCTCAGATGGGGCTTCATGGCTAGGGAAAGCTCCACTGGGGTATGGCTAGTTTTACCTAGTAGATAACCATGGAACGGCAATCTATCCCACGTGATATTTAGAAAAAGTTTCCTTTGAGGACTCACATGCATACCTGAACTGTAAACTTCCATCTTAAACAATAGGAGAGGATAGAGGTGTGCCTCAGGTTCATGCACTCTTCCCACAAGAAAGAACACTGTTTGGAATTACTGTCATGATCGAGCCCAGACAAAGCCCCCTGGTACATCCAAGTTCAGAAGTCAAGAGGAGCAATGCCCTGCCTAAGAAGAGCCACAGCTCTGCTTCTTGTAACTAATCCAATTCTTGTTCAAATGATCCCTTCGTGCCTTAGCTCCCTCCTTCCCATCTTGCCGTAGAAAGCAGTACTTGCCAATTAGGACTCCAACATAAATGCAACAGTAATTTAGACACCTAATCAAAAGTTGAACAAGTCCTTATTAGTGAAATCCCAAAGTAGCACATGATATCTAGAAAGCTGGATGACGGTGATATGCATAAAAAAAGAAAAACTATTCAAATGTGAAAAAGCCAATGAATTGAACTGGTACAAATTTGCAGCATTCCTTGGTAAAACTTTTAGAATGACAAAGCCACAGAAATGCAGTCACAAGACTGCAGACTGGAGCCACTCAATAGCAGTCGTATATTGTGGTATTATAATAATAACCACCTCATCCCAGCAATGTTTGAGGCTGAGGCAGGAATAGCACAAGTTCAAGGCCAACCTGATCAACTCAGAAGCTTAGCAAGACTATCAAAAACAAAACACAACAACAACAAAAAAAAAAAACCAAAAACCTTAAAACCTAATGTGGCTTGAAGCAATAATAATTTACTACTTTTTGATACTAGCAGGCATCTGTGTGGGCCAGATGCAGACGGTTGGCTCTTTTCCTGGTGTCATCTGAGCTGACTCACATGACAGCTATCAGCTAGCAGTTCGGTGGGAACAGATATTGCAAAATGACCTTGCTCCTCAGAATGGCTGTTGGCCGAGCCTCTTGTCCCTCCACACAGTCTCTCATCAGGGCAAAGCTGGCCCTGATTCCTCCCATGCCAGCAATATTGTTGGAAAGCAAGACTGGAAGCTGCAAAATCTGCAATTCCTACTGCAATGAGTCTCACAATGTCTCTCTTCCTACATCCTATTGAACAAGGTGAGTCACAAGGCCAATTCATATTCAAGTGTGGAACTGATGGTCCTTCTGAAGGGAGGAAAGGCAAAGTCACAGGCATGAAGGAACCGGATACAGGGAGGGGAGCAGTGTGTGGCCATTTATCCCAACCCTCAGAACTAAGAAAATACATCTTAATGAGCACTACTCTCCCTAGAACTTAACCTGACGCTTAGCAGATGTAGAAGCTCTTTCTAGTCTGGTATTAAATGGATACACAAGTCTTTAAAAGAAATGGTAAATTAGTTGACAACTATATGAAAAAGGAATTTCAAAATTAAAACTGCTAGTGCTTTTTAAAAATTTTTTGAGTAGTGACATATTGGTTAACTCTCATATCACTATCTTTCCCCTTTTCTCTGCTTACATTAGCATGAAAACGTGTCTTCTTCAAAGATTTGATCTGGGATTAGGCCAATTGTGACACCTTCTTTAAAATAAAGCACTAGGTTTCTGTACTAGCTTCTGTAGATAGCAACACCGATCATACTAAATACAAATGCACACACGCCTGTACTCAAATGGTAAGAAACTGTGACCGTGTGTGTTTCCAGATGTGTGGCAGCAGAGCACCAGGGCTCAGGCACACAGCCACAGTCTCTTATTATTTGAATACAAAGTTACTCACAGTCCATTGTAATGAAAACCATAGACTGGTCTGTTTTATACAGATCTGCCTCGCTAGGGGACCACGAGATGTCATCTTTCATGTGCTCCCTCCTTCCTTTTCTAGCCACGTGCCCCTCTCCTGTCATGTTCACGCAAAGTCATTTTCTTAGCCTACTTTGCAACTCTGGAATTCAGGTTGGGGCGTGGGGAGAAGGGTAGCATTCCTTCATGTCAGATATTGTTCCTTTCTGTCCAAGCTGATGATACAACCTGTTATGAATCTGTGAGTTCCCTGTGTCGTAGGTATTCACTCCATTAGGCAAGAGGCTGGTCCACAGATCTTTGCTAGATAAGCCTATCTCCATTTTTGCTTTTGATGAGAAAGCTGAAGGACAATACCTTTAAGCTTCTTAGATGTTCTGGTTTGATTGAGTATCTCTGTATAATACCCTCCAAAGAGGCTTTTGTGTGAATGAATATTCTGACCTTTTGGTCTTAGTAAAAGACCTTTTGGTATTAGTAAAAGATTATAAAGCCATCGCCTCAGCTTTTCAAAACAGTCTTTTCTAAAAATACATCTCAATTTTATCATCCATTGCAATGAAGATAGGCTGAGCACTCCCAAAAACACCTGCTGTGGTTCTTCTCTGTTTACACTCATCTTGCTTCTCCCACATTTCACTACAAAGCAGGAAAAAAGCCACATCATTAACACACACTTGGAAATCTCTTCACCTAAATATCCAAGTTAGTCATTTGCAAGTTTTCACACTAGTGCAAGTCACAATTCTGCTTACCTCACTGCCACCATATAACAAAGATCCACTTTCCTCCTTGAGTCCTTCCCAAAAGTGCCCTTGGAAATCCAGTTGTCTATGAATAGCCTTCCACAACCACGTAGGTATAGATTCTGAGCCCTCACCAACTGAGACTTTAATAACGTCCATGTTTCTGTCTTCCGTCTGTTAAAAGACTACTTTTGGGTTCTGGGGACATAGCTCTGTAGTTAAAGCTCTTGCCTAGCATACACAGGCCCTGGGTTTGGTTACCCAGCACCAGATTAAGATGAGTGGGGTGTGGTGGTACACACCTGTAATTCTACCACTTGGGAGGCTAACTAAGGTCAGGGAATTGTCGTGCCTTCAGGGCCAGCCTGAGCTACATAATGAGTTCAAGATCAGCCTGGGCTACAGAATGAGTACCTTAAAAAAAAAAAAAAAAAAAAAGACAACTGTGTGGGCTCCTCAGATTCTGCAAGCCTCTATATATGGTTACATTCCAAGGCCACTTCAACATTTTCAGTGATATCATATTGGTTACAACTTTTACATACTGAAGTCTATATTAGATTTCTGTTGCTATGATAACAAATTACCACAAATTCAGTAGCTTAAGACAACGTAAGTTTATTATTTTATTGTTCTGTAGGCCAAAAGTCTGACATAGATTTCACAGGGCTGACACTGAGGTAGCAGGGCTCAGATTCTTCCTGGATGCACCTGGACAGAAGGTGCAGAGATTCTGTTCTCTTGACTTTTTAGGCTCCTAGAAGTTATTTTGCCTGTGGTTTCTTCCTTCTTCCATCTTCAAAGCCAGCAACAGCAGGTTGACTCTCATATCTCACTTCTCTGACTCTTCTTCTGTAATTACATTTCTCTCAGACCACAACCTGGAAAGATCCCCACTTTCTTTATGTGATGTGTAAAGTAATATTTCCAGGTTCTGGAGATTAGGACGTCTCCATGGGTGGCCATGACTCTGCTGCCACAGAGAGAAATTCAATCCTTTTAAGCCACTATGACTTTGATTTGGGCAATACCAACCAAATTAATAACCTAATTGATAGCCTACTATCCAGTTTTATGTCTTTAAAATATTGTCTACCAGGCTAGACAAGGCAACAGGCCACTAAGGATGGAAAACAAGCAATGCCTTCTGTTATCGAAGTGTGTGGAACTATATGAGTTGCCTAAGATCATATATATATATATATATATATATATATATATATATATTGCTATAAATAGAATCAGGTTTTAAATACTAGAAGACTGTACTGTGGAGAATTATTTCCAAAGTGAAAGAATATACTGTAAAGTGAATAACCATCACCTTGTGCCATTTGTAGTCTCATTGGTGACACCTATAATGCTCCAATCCTGCTCCCATACTTGTTAACAGATAAAATCTAGTGGTTTGGCTGGTTAACTGGCAAATTCCAACTGTGGTCAGGTGTACTTGCCTCTGCTATTAGCTGATGAAACAAGGGTCTATGTGGCCTCAGGTACTTCCCATACACTATCGCTTCAGCTCAGTCCTTGTAACTGCACCATCAGCAGAGAACACTAACAGGTCAGACAGAGATGGGACATGTGAACATGGACTAGCCCAGGACTCAGGCTGGGGGGACTTGGTGCTCTGTCCTGAGTGTACAACCAGCCCCCTGTCTTTCCCTATGCTTTTCCCTATATTACGAAGTTGATTTAGTAAACCATGTGGTTTGAACACCTTAATTTATCCCATGAGCCCTTCAGAGTTCTGAGACAGATTGCATGGTGGTGTCCTTGGAGAAAACCATTGCACTACAGAAAAAAAAAAAACATATGGGAGATAAAAAGTTATCGTGAAGAGAAGGCTATAAAGAACCTCACACAGAACATTCCTGACAATTACAAGAGCTCGCCTTCTCAAAGGGACCTTCAGACTTAGGTCAGTATATCGCTGAGTTCCTTCCCTCAGTGCAACCTTGTTTATTCAGGGACAAACAGAAATCTGAGAATCAAATTTGACTTTCCCACCTGTCACCTTCTTCATATGGCATCCATCATGAGTCCTGTGGGTAGCACCTCCAAATAGGTCTTGACTTCATGCATTTCTCCACGCGTCTCCATTTCACCCATGATAACCCCCATCCAAAACACTGTCCTCTCTCATCTGAATTTTAACAACCACTTCTTAGTGGGTTTTTCTCTGATTCTCCAGGCCACAGAGTTATTTCAAAACATAAATCATATCTTGGCCTCTCCCTGTTGACAGCCTTTCCCTGGCTCCACTCTGCTCACAAGCCAGAGGCCATGACTCCTCCCTCCAGTCCTGCTCATGCTCTGCCGCCTCTCATTCTGCCTATTTCAAGACCTTTGACTCCCTCTCAGTGGCTAGAACATGCCTTGAGCTTTCCCTCCCTCAGGCTCTGAGCTCGGAACACTCCATTCCCACCTCCTTCAAGGTCTCTATTTTTTTTTTTTTTTTTTTTTGAGGAAGGGAAGAGAATGCTGGCAACAAGTCTAAGCTCTTCATCACCCTTCACGTCTTGGTACAAGCATCTCTCGCTCAGGGAAGCTCTCAACCCTCAAGGCTAAGATGGCCCCCTAATGTTTATCTCAGGCTTTCTGTATTTTACCTCCCTAGGAAATGACCACAAGTTCAACAAATATTTATGAAAGATTTACTGGGCATTGTAGGCAAAGAAAACACCGAAGTAGTATAGTAGTTCAGTTCTACAGCATGGTTTCCGTTCTACTGTAGCAACCTAGCTGGTCATTTGGATAATGACCATCTCCTCTCTAGTCAGTTGGCTCCGTGTGAACAGCATCACACTCACGATTAAGCCTCTTGTCCCTCATACTTCACCACTCACAGAAAAGGCACTTAGTGTAAATTTGTTAAACAAATAAACATAGCTTTCAAGCCAGCATTGATCATACCTCACCACTAAAACTAGTTTTGGCCCCAGGTTTAGACTTTTTTTAATATTCCTGGACTTAGAGAAATTACCAATCATTAATTGTAAGGATAATTTCAATAGTACTTATTCTTCTGAACAATGATTTTTGTTTGTACATTAGTCTACAAAGTGTTTTTTTAAGCATTATCTTCCTGACATTCAAGTAAAGGAAGCAGAAGCAATATGCCTAACTATATTTTTCAGATATTGAAATTGATCTCAGAGACCTTCTAAAGGCCACATACTAGTAAGACAAGGGCCAAAATATCAGGTCTTCTGGTTTCTACCTTTTTTTTTTTTTTTTTTTTTTTTTTTGGAAGCAGGATCTTGCTCTATAGTCCAAAATGGTCCTGAACACACTATGCCTAGGGCGGTCTCAAACTCACAGCAATCCTCTTGCCTCGGCCTCCCAAGTGTTGGAGTTATAATAATGTGCCACCATGCCCAGCTTATATGGTGCTGGAAAATCGAACCCAGGGTCTTGCATTTGCTAGGCAAGCACTCTAACCAGTACCTGGTTTCTACTTTTAAAACACTATCCCAAGCCCTTCCTTTCCCTAAAGATAGTAACTTATTCACCTGGTATGTTATTAGAATAGAGAAAACTTAAATCTTTGAAAACTAAATATAATTTTTAAAATTTCGATTGCTTCTATTGGTCTTTGGGCTAAGATCAAGAGTAGAATTTTTTAAATCTCTTTTGGAAGATAAGGAATGGAAATTTTCCTTAATGTTTCACATCCAAGCAAGCACTGAAGTCAAAGGAGAAGATAAATGGAAGAAATCTCTCAGCAATGAGTTCAGCCCAGCTGGCAGAGAACACTGGGATAAGCTAGTGGCTTGTTCCTATGTGTATGCAATACCTGTCGATAAGACCTGAGAATAGCTTCACATAAACAGCAAGCCTCACTTCCATCCTGAGTAGGGAAAGTCTAGAGACACACCAGAGACCTCTCATCTCACTTTCAACAAATGTGGAATATTTGCCAAGACCAAGGAAACCCTTTAAAAAAATCAATCTTTCTTGGAACTATTTCAGGAAATCAAGAGATTAAAATATCTACTGAGGCTTCTGCTCCAAGATAACGGACAAAACACGCTTCTACCTCCTCTCCTTCCTAAAGTCATTTGACATGACAGAAAAGAAGGAAAAATAAAAAAAAAAACCTATATGTCCCATAAAAGAAGCCTTCAGCAGATCAGAAACTTGATAGGTTTCCAGGAATATAGAAGGTTGAGGAGAATGTTCTGGCAGATAAAATGGGAAGGAAGGAGCAGCAGCTCAGAATGTCCACAAGAGAAAACTGTAGCTGAGGCTGGAGCCACCTGAGGTCAAGTTCATAAGAGCAGAGATTTAGAGTGAGGAGTGGAAAGAAATCAGGATATTGAATGGAAGGTCTTCTGATGGAAGAGTAAGATGAGTCAGGCTACACTCCAACCCTTACATTTGGAGAACAGCTCTCAACTAGAGGATTACTGCTGGTTAGGTGGGGTGGGGGCCAAGTTATGCCTGCTAGAGTAAGTAAAGACTATCCTTAGGACCAAGAAGACTGGTGGTTCCTGTACTAAAATCTCCAAAGAGAACCCACCATTTGTCCAACACGGCACTCATTTTCTTTTAGAATCCCAATTCTCCTTTGAGAAATCAGCCATTGTGCATTAGCTATAGTCTAGCCAATTAAAAACAAAACAAAACCGTGACCCAAAATGCCTCTTCTCTTGGCTGAAAAGTAGACACCTAACCTAAGTGAGGCCTATCAGGTCATCTCTCTACCAAAGACTGGAAACGGAAAAAGGCTAAGTATAGTCACCCTCCAATTAATTCCCTGAAGAAACTCTGTTGCCTAAAGGTAAATTCCCAGAGATGTTCTGGCTCCTGTTCTGCTCCAGGCCTTGTTCTCCCACTTTACAAGAGAATATATATATATTCTAATCCATATCTTCTGTATAAATTTGCCCTGCATCTGAAAAACAGAGTAATATGTAACCTAGAGTTGAGACTTTTATTCCTTAGCCCTGTCTCCTCTCCATTTACCCTTCTATGATTTGGATGTGTTTATTCCCCCAAGGGTTTATGTGTTAAAACCTTAATCTCCAATGTGCCAATGTCATAAGAGGTGGAACCTTTAAGGTGTAGGCCTTGACACAAGGCAACGAAGCCAGGAGGGTGCTGCCTAATCAGTGGCAGTGTCTACTGTCATGAAGTGAGATAATGCTTGCAAGAGCTGGTTGTTAAAACACAGGCCACTCCCTGCCCTTAGCCTCTTCTGCAACATGGCCATTTCTCTTTCTGTTTCTCCATCATGTGTGATATGTCATAGTGAGGGGGACTCCTACCAGAAGCAAAACACATAGGGCCACTTGATCTTGAGATTCTAGCCTCCAAAACTATGAGCTAAGTAAATCTCTTTACTTTTATAACTACTCAGATTCGAGTATTTTGTTATAGCAACAGAAAACAGACTAGTGCATATATAGTAAAATCTGCCAGTCCATATTCACTGGTTTTAGGCTGGCACAAAGTATCAATTCAACGGATCTGAAGATATACGTAACAGTGGAAAATCAATGCTATACATTAAAAGGACCTAAGTGATAAATTAAGTATTTGACCTCAAAGTTAACAGGTAATTAAGTGGCAAAATCATAACCTAAAAATAACTTTAATTAGAATGCTTTAGAGAGATGTGAGACGGCAATGCTCAGGAAACCTACAGCAGGCTGCCATAAAGAAAGAACAATGGGAAATATGACACATAATTGGTTTTAAATCATTAGAAAAGAGACAAGAAAAAGTCAAAGAGATCCTCTAAACGATAAAGCAAAACCCAAAGAAATGGAAAATACAAACAAAATCTTAAGAGTCATACTGAGGGGGCTGGGGACATAGTATAGTGATTAGAATGCTTGCCCATGAAGTACAAGGCACTGGGTTCAGCCCCCAGGACCACATAACAGCTGGACATGGTGGCACATGCGTGTAATCTCAGCTCTCAGTAAGTTGATGCAGGAGGACTACTGAGAGTCCAAGACCATCCTGGGCTACATAGTAAGTTCAGGACCAGCCTGGGCTACCAAATAAGACACTGTATCAAAAAAAAAAGTCATATTGAGGGCTTATTCAGGAATTAGTCCCCTATGTGAATGTTACAAAGAAAAAATATAGAGGAAAAAATGAGAAATAAAGAATAAAACTTCTAAAAGACCCACACACGGTTACATCATTGTGAAATTTCTGAAAACCATGGACAAAAAGATCTATTTTTCCTGAAGCAAAAAGAAAACAAGTGAACTGTAAAGGAAGAAGTATTAGACTGGCACTACATGCATCAGCAACAATAGGTGCTACAAATAATTCTCCAAGTTCTAGGGGAAAAATTATTTTGAACTTAGTATTTTGTACATAGCCAAACTTTCAATGAAGTCTGAAGCAAAAAAGATGACATTGTCTCACATAAAAACTGAAAAGTATTAACTCACATACAATCTTTGTGGAAAACAAATTCCTTTAAAAGTAACCAGTAAATCAAAAAAAAAAAAAAAAAAAAAAGCAAGGAAGATAAGGAGAAAAGGAAACCATAATATCCAGTGAATGAGATACACTGAGTAGCTTAACTTTTTTAAGTTCAGCATAAGAATTGCACAGGAGAGTAGCAAGTAACCAGTCCAAATTAAAATTCAAACACTAAATCAGAGAGCTTGAGAATAAATGTCAAGGAGTGTGCTCATATTAATAGATCAAGTAGTTGTAAGGTTGAGGTGATAATGTGAAATTAAGTTTCTTTTGTCCGTAGAGGGAAAAAAAAAAAAAACAAATGAAAATCCAAGGGAGGGAGGGAGAAAGCACAAAAGTAAGAGCACCACAACCCAAATGTGAAGGTGAAATTTGAATTTTGGGCCACTGTGAGAACAAAAACTACAAAGGAAATCCATGTGACCTTGATGCTTAGAACATTTGTGAAGTTCAGTTTGTGACATATGACTACATCTCCTAATTCCACATTAATACTCTATTCAAAATAAAATGCACATGACTCACAGTATTGTAAACACCGTTTATTAGTGTCCTGTTCGTATTGTAAAGTGAAATAAATACACAGAAAATAAAAGGAGACTGAGCAAGATGGCAGCTGAGTAAGACCCTCCAGTCGTCATCTCCCTATGCACACACCACTTCACAATTCACACACCAAAGCAACTTCATGAGCTCATCACAGCAGGGAAGGAAACCAAGTGGAAAAAATGCTGATTTTATTATAAATGAAATGAAAATACAGATTGAAGGAAAATGTGGCCTTCCCTAACTCCCAACTCAAAGCGACCCTCATGGTGACAGATGCCTACCATTTGGGGGCGGGAAGGGAAACTAAGTTCAAGTCCTAAGCTTAAAACTCAGTACCAGGCTGACCGTGGTGAAATCCCGTGACTCACAGAGCCCCACAGCTCCTACCACCAGGCTCATGCCAGGTGATTAAGCTGCTGGGACTGCATTAGCTAAGCAGCTAGCTGACCCCAACATCCGTCCCTCAACACAACCAGCAGATGGGGAAGCAACGCACATGCCTTCCCCCACCCCCATCCCATTGAGAAGCAGGACAGAAAAGTTAGCACAGGACTTTCCCTTGGAGTTCAGAGCTGGATGCCTAGGTGAGACACAACTCAGGCAAAACACAATGGCCACTATCCCAAGGCTAGAGTTCCCACCAAAAAAAAAAAAAAAAACTCCTCTAGTCTTGCCCCAGCATTAAGATGGGACGCAGTTGAATTTTGACCTGCCTCACAACCAACCTGCAAATGTATACCCACACTATGCAGATCACTCTCCACCAGGCTCTCATGTGACTATGCTTAGCATCAGCCTTCATGGTCAAAAGACTACCTCCACCTTCCATCCCCCAACTTTGGGTAGCACAGCTATCCACAGACTGACAGACAGATATCTGCAGACTGACAGACAGAGCCTCTAGTCCTGTCTCAGTACCAGGCAGAGACTTGTGTTCCATTGAGAAGACTTGTGCACCATTGCCAAATATAGTGTGGGCCTGAGTACGACCATAACTATGCAGGTCCTTATGGCTGTGAGACTCAGGCATGACCAAGCTTAGCATTAGCCTTGGTAGCCAAGGGATTGCCTTCAACAACACTATCACAGCCACGGACAGCATGACATGGGGTGAGACCACTCCAGCGGGTAGGATAGGGCAGAACTCTGCCTTAGAATGCAGTGGCAAGCAGGTGAAACCCAACCCTGGGAAGATATTGATGGTCCCCATCCCTAGGCCAGTGCCCACAGATGAAGTCTTTGGATTAGCCCTGGCACTCAGGGAGGATACATGATTCCAGATGGTCAGATTGCTATTTCAACAATTATCAGTTTTAGCTGGTTGCTGTCTTGGGCCACAAGTTTAATTCAGCATTGCTGGGCATAGGTGTGATACAGGACCCTAGGACTGGTGCCTGAAAAGTGATTCTCTCTCTCTAAAGCCAGAGAGAGACAGAGTCCTGTAGTGTTTCATCACCAGCCAGTGACTGGAGGTAAGGCATTTGGATGTACCTTGGCCCCATGGAGAAGTTAGTAGGGATGAACTAGCATTTTAGGTACTTTGCTAGTTCATGCTGAACACACAAAACGCAGATTTGGAGCAGTCCTGGGCTTAGAACATCTTCTAGTGCTGACACAACAACACATCAATAAGCTGCTTACAACAAATCCGGACAGAGGGCAAGATGTGGTGCTAAAGTTGTAAAAGTGACTAGCAACTACAGGCTCAGAGAAAATAGGGAGCCTGCTGAAATTTCTTTTTTTAGGACAATAAAAAACTATTTATTAAAATACAGTTATAAAAGTGATTTAAATGTGTGACTAATATGTACTGCTTTATTTTTATTTTTCCCCCATTTTATTTATAAGTGCAAAATTTAAGGTTTACAATGAAGTTGAGCATTTTGTGCACATATGTATCTTGTCAAGGTGACAAGGACTTTCCAACTCTCCTTTCGTCCCTCCCCATACTCACCCCTCTCTAACTCCCTCCCCGCCCTAACCCCCTGTTTCACTTTGTTTTTCGTTTAAGTTCCATAAGAGTTGTGATCTAGGACTCTCATATCAGAGAGACCATTCGATGTTTCACCTTCTGCTTCTGACTCACTTCACTAAGCATGATGTATCTCAAGCTTCTTCCATTTGCCTGTAAAGCCTCCACATTGTTGGACTTTATAGATGCATAGCATTCCATTGTGTATTAATACCACAGCTTGTGTATCCATTGGTCTGTTGGTGGGTATTTTGGTGACTTCCATATTTTAGCTATTGTTAGTTGTGCTGCTATGAACATGGGTATACATATATCTCTGTTATGTGTTGTTTTGGCCTCTTTTGGATATATTCCCAGGAGGGGTGTCACTGGATTGAAGGGGATATTTGTTTCCAGTCTTTTGAGAGATCTCCATACTGCTTTCCAAAGTGGTTGTATGAATTTACATTCCCACCCTGCTGAAATTTCTAAGGTGGACACAAAAGAAAAGAGATTATAGAGATGGACTGAATATCTAATCTTTACATGCCCACATGATATCACATTACAAGCATCAAGATCTTTCAAGAAACTCTGACCTTGCTTTCAATATACAGTGAATGTTTAAATGTTTAATTTGTCACAGTAAGAGACATGTTACTCCTAATCTCTCTCACTTCAAACACACTTATCCCATCATTTCTGCCACTTCCTAAAATCCTCTTTTATGAGTGTCTTCACGAGATGTGATTAAAAACATAGTAAGTGTTGCTGCCAAGTGTCATTTAATGAAAAAGCAGGTTCATAAAAACATACGTGTGTCCTTGTCCTTTGTATTCACTAGATCTGGTACAGTGTGACTTCTAAATCTCCTCATCCCCTAGAAGCAATATGGCTGTGAAAGGTAAGTTAAACTAAAGGGATGAAAGACCTCTATAATGAAAATTGTTGAAATAAACTGAAGAGTATTCGCAAAAATATGGATAGGCATCCCATATTCATGGATTGGATCAACACTGTTAAAATGTCCATACTGTTCAAAGTGATCTACAGATCCAATGTAATGTATGATATTCTCCATAGAACTAGAAAAAAATCCTAAGGTTAGTATAAAAACACAAAAAACTGTTCAATTTTCACACACATGCACAGATACACACAATTACAAAACTATAGTAACCAAAACAGCATGATATTGACATAAAGATACACACATAGACCAATGAAAGACAACTCAAAAGTAGACCCACATCTCTATATACAAATGATTTTTGATGAAAGTGCTAAGAACACGTACTGGAGAAAGGGCAGTCTTTCCAATAAATAGTGCTGGAAAAAAATGAATACCCGCATGCAAAAGACTAAACTAAGACTCCTATTTCTCATCAGTATAAAAGTCAACTCAATATGGATTAAGGACTTAAATGGAAGCTTTGAAACTATAAAATTACTAAGAGAAAACACACGGGAAATCCAGAGCATTAAAATGTGCACAAATTTTTTGGATAAAACCCAAAGTCAAAGGAAACAAGAGTAAAAATAAATGAAATTGTATAAAATATATCAGGTTCTGCACAGCAAACAAAGAAAACCTACAGAATGGGGAAGAGTATCTGCAAACTACATATCTGACAAAGAGTTAAGGTCCAGAATATATACAGAATTCTAAAAACTCAATAACAAGCAAAGAAGCCAATTTAAAAAAGAGCAATGGATATAACTAGACATTTCCCGACAAAGATACAAATGACAAATAAGTATATAAAAAAGCTTAACATCAGGGAAATGCAACTTAACACCACAATAAGAATGGCTATTAACAAAAATATACAAGATTACAAGTGTTGGCGAGATTGTGGAGAAAAGGGAGAGTTTGTACACGGCTGGCAATAGTATAAATTAGTTCAGCCATTATGAAAAACAGGATAAAGTTCCCCCAAACAATTAAAAATGAAGCTGCCAACTGACCCAGCAATTCTACTGCTAGGTAGAGAATGAAAGGAAACGAGAACAGTGGGTGGAGGAAAAATGTCTATTCCCACACTTACTGTAGCACTATTGACAATAACCAAAAATGGAAACAACCTAAGTGTCCATCTATTGATGAATAAAGAAAAGGTGGCATATACACACAACAGAAAACTATTCAGCCATATAAAGTGACTTCTTATCATTACATTACCTGAAATAAGTCAAGCACAGAAAGACAAGGGCCTCAGATCACACACATACATAGACTATAAAAAGTTGATCCCACAGATGTTAAGGGTAGAATGGTGGGCGTCAGAGGCTAGGGAGAGTGGGATGGGAAAGAGGGATGTGGCAAGCTGACCACTGGGGACTGCATAGGGCAACCAGGAGTGTAATTTCCTGAGGAAGTGGCCAGGATGCTCTCCACTCCACTTCTGCCACCCAGGTGCTCTGCCTAGAAATACTTTTATTATCTATAGCAGGATGACTATGAGTAGCAGTCACATGCTGTATATTCCAAAAAAGCTAGAAAAGACAAATATTAATATTTTCACCATGAGGAAGAAATGATACATGTTTGAGAAGACAGATAATAGTCTGACTGAAATAGTATGTAACATATATGGACCAAAACATTACATAGTATCTTCCAGGTATACACAGTGTTCATGTTTTTAACTTTAAAAAATTTAAAGATACAGAAAACCCACAAGCCAAATCTACAGGATAATGAATTATTAGGAGAACTACCTCTTAACTACCACTCAGCTCAAGGGATAGACCTGGCAACCCTCTCTAGCAATCCCTCTACTTCCATTACTCCAGGCTCCACCTTCCCAGTTTTTATCTTACACTTTCCTTGGCTACTTTATCATTTTCTCACCTGAGTATGCATCTTTAGACATTACAGTTTAATCTTGATAACTTTTAAATTTTTATGTATATTAGAATTTTGATGTATTTTAGGATTTTTAGGCCTACTGATCAGGATTTATTGGCAGTTCTAGGCAGAGCATATGTGGGTCCAAATGACAATTGCCATGAGGACAGCCAGAAAGGACCACAAAAGAAGTAAAAAGAGGTTGGTCCCAACTTTAGCAAATCTCTACCTATTTCCAAAAGAAGATAGAAACATTCCTCCCTTTTATTAGTCTATGCTTCCCACCCCCATGAAACTGATTCACAAGTTTATCTCCCACTTCTGATATTCTTGCTCAAGAATCAAAGCCTACCTTCACTGCTCAGAAAACACAAAAGCAAACAAGCAAATAATGTCCGAATCCTGGGCTATGCAACCCAGGCCATTTTCTAGAAATCTGTACCCAGTTTTCCACTTGTAAAGTAGAAACAGTAAGTGTACCACTTCCTGGGGCCACAGTGAAGAAAAAATTAAGTATCGCATGTCAAATGCTAAGCACATCACCTGAAAAGTGAGCTGTTATTATTCTCACTACAGAGAGTGAGGTCACCGCATGCAGTTTATGTCCCACAAAGGGCCTACTGTTCATTAAAGTCTTGCCAAAATCTCAGTGATTTGAATCAGTTGTAGCCACTGTAAAGGAAAACAAAGAGGGGCAGCGACTGGGAAGAGACCTAAGTAAAACCAGTCACAACACTTAAAGGGCAGCAATGAAGGAAAATAGCCCCAGCTAATCTAAAACAGTTCCTAAAACTTGCAAAGTACCTACGGATTTCCCAACAACTAGTCCCTTATGAAAAGTTTTGTTCCTTGGGAAGAATCTATTGAATGACTTTGATCTAAGTCCCAGGCCTTGGCAACCTTATTCTCTATTCCATGAGGTTTAGGGAAGGCAAGTCGAAGCACAGCCTGGTAGGATTTTTGCTCTGCTGTTAATTATTCAGAGGCTTTTAAAGAAGAGGTGGTTCATGGGATACTTTTGGGTCTTATAAACAGCCCCAAAACAGCAGAAGCAAAGCCTGGCTGCTATCAGAAGCCCATTAAGGAACGAATTAGCCCAGGGACTGAGAAAAGTTCTGAGGCCAGCTGATCAACCCTTTGCTTTCTGGAAGGACCAACCTTTAACTTTGAAAAAGATGGTTATCTGTAAGCCTGGATGTTGGCCAATCCAGAAGTAAAACAGATAGGGCCCAAATTCATGGGATGTAAATTCTGACCCTTATCCAAACATCTGAAATATCTGAGCATTTTCAATAAGTCATCATTCATTCATTTAATATGTTGCTCACCAACCATGCTGATACTGAAAACAGACATGAAAATAGTGTATCTACAGATCACATATAAGGAGATAAAGATGGCAGCATTTTCCACATGGGAGATGCAGTGACATAAAGATGCTTTCTTGACACAGCTGAAACAGGATACAATAGACTTGTGGTTTATATACAACAGAAATTCACTTCTCACAATTTTGAAGTCTGGAACACTCAGATCAAGACACCAATCAAGACACCAACAGATATGATGTCAGATGAGGGTCCATTTCCTCATTTCCAGATAGAATTTTCTTCCTTTGTCTTCAAATAATGCAAGGGCTGAGCCATCTCTCTCCCTCCTTTTATAAGGATTCTTCTACAATAAGGGCATTTATCCCATGAATGAGAAATCTGCTTCAATGACTTAATCACTTCTTAAAGCCTTACTTCTGAACACCATGACACTGGGGATTAAGTGTCAACACATGAATCTGGGGAGGAGGAGGACCAAAACATTTGGAACACAGCAGGTGTTCTCAATTTTACAACTCAAATGATTGCATTACAATAAGAAAGAAAGAGTAAAAGAAAGGGATTCTTCATTCAGATCCCTTTCAACATTTCTGATTATGTCAAGGGAAGTTTCTATCTGAAGCTAACTTAAATAAAACTCTAATACTTAATCTCTTTTCCTAGAAAGAGCAAGCCTCCAGCTCAGACAAAAGACAACAACAGCTAAAAGTTTTAAATATCTTACTTATTTATTGTGCTCTACACACAATAGTAGTCAAAATTTTTTAATGATTACTTTTTGTTGTATTTATGAGTATTTTCTATTTATGCTAGGTAATATTAGTTCTTAATTCACAAATAAGTGATATAAAGTTTGGTTTTTAAATATATTAAATTGATTTAAATTAAAAATGAACAAGGGGTAATGCAATAATCTTAAATGTAGTAGGCAAATATTTAGAGTTTGAGAAACAAAATGATCTAAAAAATTATGATAGCATCCCAGCACACAGAAAACTAAGGCAGGAGGATTGCATTAGTTCAAAGTCAGCCTGGGCTCCATAGTGAGCTGAGTATCAGCCTGGACTACAGAGCAAAACCCTGCCTCAAAATAAATAAATAAACAAACCTGTTATGACAACTCCATCTTCCTTATAAACTGTTACAAAGATCAAAAGTGAAAAATAAGTGTTAAAGAGCTTTTTAAAAAGACACTAAAGAAAAATCAGATGCCAATCTTAGGTTTATAACTGTTTTAATTTGAAACAAAAATGAGAACAAAACAATTCTCTACATCTACTTCACATTGATACTTGTATTATATTTTCCCATTACTGAAGGAATATTTTTTCATAGCTGAGAATTCAACTTCCAGGCAAGATGGCAGCCGAGTAACAGAGCTACACAACGTCTCCTCAGGGACGCACTTAACAAATAGAGATTATAATTAAAAACTGCCTGTTCAATTTAGCTAGGAGGAGAAGGAGTGCCCCAACAATTGAAAGGCCACAGGAAGGTCATAAATCCAGAAGACACATCAGAAGCAGAGGAAAACAGCAACCAAGGAAGCAGCCCCAAGCCTATGGAAAGCACCCCTAAGCCGACATCATCCACAGAGAAAGGAAAACCCCGATTGCAGAACATCAGACTGAGATAAGCGCATTTCCATGAGAAGTGGGAATTGATAGCAGCTGGTAGCCCCAGCATCCAAAATGAGCTTGAGGGTAGTGTAAACTGCAAACACAATGTGAGCTTTCCCTAGAAAAGGCCTCCCGGAGCCTAGAACAGAAGCAGTGTTCAGCAGCCATCACAGGCAGTGATGTAAGCAGAGCCATAAAAAAAAAAAAAAGCCATAAAAGCAGCCTCAGAAGAGCACATCAGGCTTTTGGGGGTCACTCTTAAAACAATGCCTAGGAAGAAACTGGCATGAGAGCACAAGAGACAGTTGCAGAAAGGAGAGAAAGGCTGCTGGCCCCAAACAGCTTGGGTGGCAGTGGGAATAACTCAGAGGGTGGAGTGCCCCACTCTTGGGGGAGGGAAACCAAGACAGGCTGGAGAGCTTTGCTAAGGGGGCCAGGTGTGATCGAGACACCCTAGAGGACATCACTCTGTTAGGTCCTCCATCACTGCCTACTCCCAGCACAGAACTCAGAAGAATTTCACCTCAACCACCCACCTTTATACTCTTTAAAAGAAGCCTCTTGGATAGGCCTTTAAAGGTGGCCCCTCAACAACAGAAACATGGGAAGAAGACAAGGCAACAAGACATCCACAGAAATACTCGAGACCCCAGAAACTAATACCACAGGCCCCGAAATAGTAGAACTCATAGGGAAGAAAGTTAAAAAGCAAATAGACCAGTTGGTTTATGTGAACCGTCAGTACAAATAAGAGACTCTTAAAGAAATGCCAATGGTCAGTGGCCTTAAAGAGGAACTTACTAATCAAATAGTGGTCCTAATGGACACAAAGCTCACTGAGCATATAGAAGCCACAAATAAAAAGTTGGCTGAGGTAAATAAAGAATTGCAAGATAGAAAGGAAAATTTTGAGAGACAAGTGGAAATTTTGAAAAACCTAGCTGAAATTCAGGACATGAAAAGTACATTTGAAAGCAGAGGACACTGACTCAAACATTGCAAGGACAGCATTTCAGACTTCAAGACAAGGCTAAGGAAACAAATGCTATAATTAGGCACGACTCCAAAATCAGAAATGAGCAAAGTAACTGGACACAACAGTTGATGGAGGATCTAAAGAGAACCAATCTCAGAATTATGAGTGTGGGAGAAAAAGCAGAAGATAGAACCAAAGCTACAAAGAATTTTTTCACTGAAATCATGTAAGAAAATTTCCCAAATCTAGAAAAATAGTCAGGTAAAGCTTATAGAACACCAAAAAACCCCAACCAGCAACAAGATTTGCCATGACATATCTTAATCAAAACCTCAGAAATACAGTATGAAGACAGAATATTAAAAGCAGCAAGTGAAAAACAAATACTATTCTACCAAGACAACCTATTTGACTTACTGCAGATTTCTTGGTGCAAACTTTGAAGGCCAAGAGAGCCTGGAGCAAAATCTTTCAAGCTTTAAAAGACAGCAAGTGTCAACTCAAGGTGTTGTACCCAGCAAAATTATCCCTGAAAATTAAAGGGGAATTAAAATTGTTTAATGAACAAGAATCCCTAAAGAAATCTGCAAGCACTAGCCCAGCATTGTAGAAAATTCTTGACAGAATCTTTGAAAAAGCAGCACCAAAGAATATCTAAAGAGGAAATATCTAAAGTGTCACAAAAAAGAGACATCATTTGATTTGTATCCCACAAAAACAGTACCAGATTTCTCATAAAATCTGTGAAACTTCCTTCCATTATTATTATTATATTAGTTTTCAAAATATAATTATATTGAACAGATGGAATTGGTATAAATTCTTAATTTGTGAAACTTTTTTGATGTGTATGATGTGCAAAGGTATTTATCTAGGGCTGGAGTGGCAGAAGGCAGAGGATTTGATTTGGGATATTATTAGGTTTAAAAACAGTAAGAATTGATAAACAAGTGGTTCTTGGGGTCTTTTCCCAGAAGCTGTCATTGAGTAATGGATTATAAAAGATCACATGGCCTTAATCCATTGGCTAAGAACCCAGCCAGTTATTAGTTCAACATGTGACTCTTGAATTTTACATCTCAATTTCATGCTCTGTAACTAAATTTGCAATAATGATCTTACTCATTTCTTCCTGCTCCTCTTCAAGAAAGAACTTAAAAATTCTGAAATAACTAAGTGAGCCATAATATCTTTTGCCTTATATGTAATATACTTCTGTGATATGGACTTCAGTTCATTGAATGTAGCAATTCATTTATTGGGTCTTTGATAGAAGTTTAGCCTAAGAAAACTGACTGATATAATGATCACCTGAATATTTTTGTATAGCAGCAAAATTGATAATAGCCAAATCTTGGAAGAACCCAGTATGACCAAGTACTGGTGACTGGATAAAGAAGATATGGAATATACACACAATGGAGTATTACTCTGCCATTAAGAATGACATATTTGAGGCATTTTTAGAAAAATGGATGCACCTTGAGACCATTATGCTCAGTGAAATGATTTTATTTTTTGAGACAGGGACTCACTCTGTAGATCCAGATGGTCCCTGAACTCACTATGGAGCCCAGGCTGGCCTTGGACTCATAGCAATCCTCCTGTGTCAGCCTCCCAGGTGCTGGGATTATAGGTGTGCACCACCATGCCTGGCTTAAATGGAACTGGGGAATTGAACTCAGGTACTTAGTGCTTGACTTAGGACTTGCTAGGAAAGTGCTTTAACTGCTGAGCCATTCCTCCAGCCCCCTCATAGTTCAGAGGTCTCAATTCATTCACAGTCTGGCAGCAATGGCAGAGGGCCTAGCCTGAGAAAAGCTGTTCACAGCATGACAACAGGAAGTCAAGAGTCTGGGCAAAATACATGTTTCCAGCCCATGCCCCTAGATCCCCCTCTTCTGAGCAGACCAGAACATGAAATCACCAATGAGTTAATCCACAGATGAGTACAGTGCCCTTATAATCTAATCACCTTCAAAATACATGAGGTTGGGGGTGCGTTCTAGGTTCAAAACATACCAATTTACTTAGTGCCCTCTCATAAAACAAGCAGAAACACAAGAGGCACCTAAAGTCACCCCAATAACCACCAGAAGTTAAAAGTAGACACTTTAGAGATAACTGCACTTCTGGGCAAATCCTAGAACCCTACTAGATGTGTGACTTTGGATATGTGTCTTACTTTCTTTGATCTATTTTTCCCATCTATAAATAAATATAGTAGCATCCACCATAAAGTCATAGACTAAACTAAAACCTGCATAGTGCTTAGCAAAGTATTCGTACCTTCTAAGTGCTCTCTAAATGGCCACCATCGTTATTATTACTGGTATCCTACTGTCCAAATTCCATAAATCTTCAAAGACCATCCTGGCTCATTCCCTTGGTGGAAACCCTCACCCCTCTTCTTACTACCTTCCTGATTCCCACCTGTGGCATCAAAGTTCCCACCTGCTTCCCATCAAGGTTCCTTGCCTAGCCTCAACAGTTAAGTGTGTCCCAGGTGGGGGTGATTCTTTCTCTACTGTTTAAGTACTGTTCATTTCACTGTGGATGTATATGTCCAGTCTTCCTATCTGAATTATTCCCTTCCAAAGCGCAGGAATTCTGTCTTGTACCTCTTGATAGCCTCGTAGGCACGATGGCATGCCATATCATACCTAGTACACACTACATAAATCACTAACAGAGAGATCACCCAGCAAAGCAATGGAGAAACATTCATTCTTAGACAATTAGGAATTAGGCCCCTCCATACTGCACAAAAGAAGTATACCTGAAAATATTAGAGCATAGGCCAGCTGGGTAGAGCAGAGGGTGAAGCCTGGCCTGCTGTCTCGGAACTGCCAACCTGGTTCCTCCAGCGTCCACATGACACATCACTAGCACATACAGGAGGGGCCTGCCAGGAACCTCCCTCTGGTGGGAAAGGGTGTACTAATTTCCTTGGCAAAGACAGAGAAATCTTAGCTATGAGGAGGAACTTGTTTCAAAAGAACCTGTTAAGTCAAAGCTAAAAAATAGTAACCCTCTGGAAAGCCGACTTGGAGCCAAATTTTGGATTGAAAAACAACCCCCCCTCCAATTAAATGCCATGCCCCTGGGTGGCAAAACACACGCACCTCTAAGTCGGCTGCAAACAGGCGAGCCAAAGACAACTTCTGTGGGTACTTTAGTAATCAGCTGACAGCTGATTAAGACCAGATGTACACTGTGGCCTTCTCTGGTCAGCAAAGAACAAACAGGCCTTCCCAGCCATGACTACCCTTACTCCCTCCTTAAACAGGCCTCAGAGCAGTCACACTCCAACTGGAGCAGGAACTGCAGTTCTGCATCACAAGCCCTAACTTTGTTGGAAAGCAAGCTCCATACCTAGTTTTGGCTTACCGCCAATCCTATCAAATCCTTATCAGCCACTTGCTGGAAAACTCTTTTCTTTCAAAATCAAAGTACTCAAAATTAGATGTAGCAAACATATTGATGGAAACCTCCCCACCTGAAGTAATGTACAGAGTGCTACAAAGTTGGGGTACCAGTTCTCCACCTTTCTCCCTGAAGTTTAGCAAGAGGGAAAGCTGGGGAGTACCCATACCATGGGCAACTGTCTTAGTTACTTTTTCATCACTGGGACACAATACACACAACTTAAGGAAGGCAACTCACTCACCATTTCAGAAAGTCTCAGTCCCTGCATAGGCAGCTACAAATTGTGGAAGGGTATGGTGGAGAACAGGGCATTGCAAGAGGAAGGAACGGGATTGGGGAGAAAGAGATGTCTTAGTTTTTCATTGCTGTGACTCAATACCCAATATCCACAAATTTAGGAAATGAAAGGTTTATTTTAGCTCACAGTTTCAGAAGGTCACAGGCCATTCAGGGGCGGCTGGCAGCAATTGAAGTACATAGCAGAGAAAAAAGTGGAGGCAGCTTCTCACAACATTACAAACAGGAAGGCAAATTGAGACTAGTCCCAGTCCTCAAGGAACACAGGATGCAGCTTATATATCCTTCCAGGTCTCCGCCCAGTGATTAGCCCCTCCTGCATCCAGGTGTGGAAGGTGTGGCCACTACACAACGTTAATCCTAACTTAAATACCTTTAATCCTAACTTAACTTAATCCACCCCTCCAGACTAGACCCCAATCCACCAACAGCACATGGTTCCATAGACAATCCATAACATTAAAATACATGAGAATTTTGGGGGACATTCCAGAGCCAAACCACAATAAGAGGCAAAAGTGTATCCTCCCAGGCCACATTATCCTCTCATTGATCCACCACGGGCTCAGAGACCAGCCCCATTCAACAAGGCCCCAGCTCCTAACCGCAGGTGAAATCCATAGAAAACCCACAACATTCAAATACTTGAAGCTTTTGGGGACACTCCAGATCCAAACCAAACGAGCAACTAAGTAGGAATGTTGTCAGGAAAGGGGAGCATGGTGCCTCTTCCAGACACCCCCAAACTGAGAAAGTCCTTGAATAAGGCCTCCTTATTATTTTCTGGAATCAGAGTTTATGAGCAACCAAACCAGGATAAACCGGAAGCTGTGGCATCTTCAACACAGAGACCAGAACATGACTGTGGGGTGCCAAGGAAGCAATGGGAGGATAAAAGGCTGAAGAGTATTGGGGTCCATATCACACAGCTCATCTGGAGGCTTCTCTTCATGCATCAGAGGGCCCTGAAGCCAGTATCCAGAGGTCCAGTTCTAGCTCTGACACTCCCAGGCTGAATGGCCTTTGTCAGGTTGCTTTCCTCAACTACCCAGTTATTCCCGACAGAACATGGGGTACACCTTGTTAATATTCACAGGAATGTTTCAAGGACAAAGTGCATGGTGAGTGCTCAGTGCCGAGCTTGGGGCATGATAATTACTTAATTTTTTAAAAAGTAGATTTTTAAAACCTATGTCAGATGACTCCGTCACCAGATGGTTATCAAGCAGAGCCCAAGGCAAGAGTTTCCTAACCCGAGACTACATGAGAGAAATGCTCTCTAACCACAGCCTGGGATGGAAATCAGGACTAGGGATGCTGATTGCTTGTAACCACAACCCAGTCAAAAGCTGGCCAAGCAGTCATCCATGATCACAGCTACGACCAACGCCATTCACCAGATGTGGCATCCTGAAATCCACGGATTCCTCATTTTTCGGTTGAAATCACTTAATTTTCAAAAAAACTTTCTTCAGAGATTGCTTCTATGTATTTTTAACCACATTTATTGAGCACCCGCTCTGGTTTTCTCAAGTTCCAATCCACAGAGGCCATTGTCATGGAAGCTAAAGGTATACCAGAAGCATCTTCCCAAAGGATCAACTTCACTGTATGGCATTCATTTGAAACATTTTGCACTACAAAGAAACATGGGCTTGTGATGGAAAAGACACAAAGGCAAGAAGTTGAGATGCTGATGTGAGAGGAGTCTACCTTAGTGAGGCAGACAGTACAGGCTGCCCACACATGGATGCCCACACCCCAGCCAGAGTTGCGTTTAGTAGTAGTTCTGAAACCTCTCTGGGACAGTAGGCATGTCTTATAATCCATTCCTTGCCAGAGGGTTCTCAGAAGTCTGTTAGGGGCTGCTAAGAACAAACCAATATGCCAAGAATCTCTCAGAGGAGAATGGAGGAGATCAGGCCCAAATTAAACCCAATGAGTTCTGACCTAACCAGGCCAGACATCATACTCTATGACATTATAAATATCCTTCTCATGTAAATCATTTTTTGTTTGAGCCTTTTAATACTTGCAGCTGAAGACAATACTTTCAACTAATTGAGTCAACATCAAAATGCATTTAAAACCCCTTTTACATTTCTCAAGATCAAGGTAAAGTTTTTCTGGGCTTAAGAGACAGTAAAACAATACAGAAGGACTGCTTTAATATTGATGGCCATGCTCACTGATTGAGCTGTTGCAATGTGCCAACCTCAGCGTTTCACTTTAATTTTTTAAACAACCCTGTCAGATTTATTTGTGGTGATTTTATTCTCAGTAACTTACAGATAACCAAAAAACAAGGCACAGAGAGGTTAACATGTTAAATAAATTGCCTGAGATTGGTCAGCCAACTCACAGCAGAGGCAAGGTTGGCACTCCCACAACGTAACACCAGGGCCCATACTTCCCCAACTCCCTAAGTTGTCTCTCAACTCTTTAGAGAACAAAAAGAACCCTAGGAGGCCAGACAGCTTCCCACACACCTGAGGAGGATTTGCGTAAACATTGCCCATTTGCTTTAAGGGTTAATATCAATGTTCCAGAGAAAGTCTAATTCACTGGCTTTCCCCATCCTCACATCAAAGGCACTGAAAATTCACCAGGTATTGCCCAACACAAAGAGAATTCTCTGGAATTGTATGCAAAATTATAGCTCATGAGCATTTTTCTTGGGAGAAAGTCAACAATTTTCAAAAGGAGTCTATTGCAGAAAAAGGTGAAGAATCAGCCTCCTAGAAGAACGTATCGTATGCTACCAGGACCACCAAACTGTTGAGCACTGAGATGGACCTTAGGTAACTTACGACCCTGATACTATTAGGTATCAAGACCAATGCCCTCGTAAGGAGAAAGAAAACAAGGTCAAGAAGTAAACTAACTTGCTGAAGTACCTCAGCTAGTCAGGACTAAGGCCAGCACTGGACCTGCAGGATTAGAGCACTAACCTCTCCCAACGCAATCTGCTGCATTGCCTGAGATTCCACCACGTGAATTTCCTCCTAAATTAATAAGCCTTGACTGCACCTATAAGGGATCAGATGTTCCTACCATGTGCTCTGAAGCACACTTTCCATTCTCTTTCGGGCTGTATTTAAGTGTCCTTTACTCTGAGCAGACCTCCTGGAAGTTCTAACAGGGTATAGCTTGCCATTGTATCTCAGAATCTAACACAAAGTAGGATCACAAAAAATTTTAAAATGTAGTCAACCCTCCATATATGTAAGTTAGGCAACCACAGATTCAACCAATTGCAGATGGAAATTTTTAAATGTGTCTGGGGGCTGGAGGAATGGCACAGTGGTTAAAGCACCTGCCTAGCAAGAGCAAGGCCCTGAGTTCCAAACCCCAGCAACACATAAGGTGTGGTGGCACATGTCTGTAATTCCAGCATTTGGGAGGCTGTGGGAGGAGGACTGCCATGAGTTCAAGGCTAGTCTGGGCTCCATGAGTTCAGGACCAGTCAGGGCTACAGAGCAAGACCCTGTCTCAAAATATGTGTCCATACTGACCATGTAGATTTTTTTTCTTGTCAGTATTCCCTAAAAATAGAGTATAACATTGATTTACACAACATTTCAAGTGTATTGGGTGTTATAAGTAATATAGAAAAGATTTAAAGTATACAGGAGGTTGGCATAGGTTGTATACAAAAAGGTATGTCATTTTACATAGGGACTTGAGCATCTAAGGATTTTGGTATCCTAGAAGCCGAGCTCCAGTGGTAGAGAAGGACAAACTTGAGGGAGGAAAAGTGAATGAATCAATGAATAAATGGACGATTAACAGTTCCTTAAAGATCAGCCCTTGGAAGGCTACAGTAGGCCTGCAATAACCCAATGCTGGCTGAATAAGGCCCACAGAGTAAAGGACTGCAGTTGGAGGCCGGGGAGACAAACTTACCCACAGGAGCATTGAGAGGGCAATGAGCATACAAGCAGAGGGAGGTGGAGAAGCACCTGAGAACCGCATAAACCAGCTGGCCCACAATTTCACGTAGATCCACCAGGTCTGCCAACCTGCGGCCAATTCCCCTGGATCAGCAGGTGTTTCCAATCGGGACCTTTGCTGACATTGTCAGTGCCCTCCTCCCTCTAAACTATTAATTTTCTTTCAGCCTGTAGGAGAATGCCAAGAACTTCCTGTAGCTCATGAGTCATAATCTCATGTCCCTGAGCACAAAGTGTCTCCCAGCAGAAGGTGGGGAGCCCCGAGGGAAGCTGAGCCAGAGGGTACAGGACAGAGGCAGTACCAGGAAGGCCCTGTTGGATGCACTGAAATCAAGTGCTCAGGGGCCCATGGAAAACTTGCTGAGTGGCCAGGCCTGGAAGGACTCAAAGCAGACACAAAAGCAGGCACTGACCTGAACCTGGGATGCCTGACGCTTGTTCCCAGGAGCCCAGGCTTTATTGGGCTGCTGAGAGAACTGAAGAGGAATACCTTTGTGAGATTGTTCTGCAAACTGAAATGTTCTGTTACTACTAGTTGCTGCAGTTAAAAATTCAACATCAAATCCATGAGACTTAAGGATAGTTCCTTTCTCTTTCCCTTGAGTTTCAATTTCTAGTAACAATTAAAAGGAAGGAACATCCAGTGTCTTGATTGTGAAATTAAACACAGGCTCAACCTTCCAAAGATAGACATCTGGCATTCTCTTCCCTAATGGGAAAATCTCAAAGCCCAGCAAGAAGAGACCTACACACTAGACAGACCAGCAAGTCAAATGCAGAAGTTGCAGCCTATTAATTCTACATATATGGACACACGCCTACCTGTTATAATCTTACTGAGACCATGAACAAACATTTATTCTGGCTCTGCTGTGTGGCAGGACTATAATCAGACAGGTGGTTTCCAGAAGCTATACACCATCTTTTTCTCCCTTAAAATTCTAACATTACCCACCTGATTCCAGCACTGCATGTTAATACTCTCATTCCTCTGACCCAGACGGCAGATGCAACAGGGACAGTTTAGTCCAGGAATTTGCTTCCATTTCTATTATTGTTCTTGCTCTTGTATACCTTAGAATCGATTTTCTTTTGCTTCTTCCTGTTTCTCATGCAAGAAAGACACACACACACAAGGGGCTAAAGTGAGGACAGTGATTACAAGTCCCCTTATCCATGAAGGTTTCAGTTTCCACACCAAGAAAATAAGGGCTTTGGGAAAGATAAGTTCTGAGGACTCTCTCTTTCTGGGATCTTGAGGTACTAAGGTCTTCATTCTTAAATAAGGAAAGCAAGCTCAGGACATGGAAAAACAATCTCGCTGTGAGATGACAGGAACTACAGCCCACAAGGTTGTCGCCTACAGCCTCAGGTTGGTCCCTGCAGAGAGCTGGGAAAGGAGCCTCACAGCACCACAGGCCCTTTGCAGCTGCGATTTTCCCCTACATGAAGATACCACGTTGGCGACTGCCAGAGATTTTCCTACTGTTTCTTCTGACACTCGACTGAGTGAAGGGTTTTCGATACACACGAGGGACAGCCCCAAATATTACAAATTATCAGACAAAATGGTCATTGCATGCAGTGGTTTTCATGGAGACTGTCTTACCCTGATGAAGATTATTGAAGCAAGACTAAAGGTGTACAAACATCCAAATACTAAGGCTGTGACAAGGGAGGCAATTGCTGCTAGCTGTCCACCATGCTGCACTGAGACGCGTCTTCCTATTCTGTGTTTACAGTGTCATCAGGGACTTGATGAAGAAGGGAAGTGAGCTCTGTAGACCTCTGACCCTGGGGGCTCCTCCCAGAGAGGCTCCTTCAAGGCTGGGGACTCGGCAAGTGCTGTGTCCCAGCCCCAGCGGCACAACCAGGCGGGTGTCAAGAACATGCAGAACATGGAGAGTGTCCTGCTGTCTCTGGACAGAGCCACGCGGCTGGTGAAAGACGTCTTAATTTCTGTAGCTGAGAGGGATGTTCATACCAGGGATTCCTCAGCATCTCTGCTGTGACCAAAGAGGGAATCACAGAGGAGACCATTTCCTTAGGGAAGGACTGACTATGGCTGTACCTTCAACCATGGAGTGAGTTCATTAAAAATAAACCCTGAAAAAAAAAAAAAAAAGACAGGGAAAAGCACCCAAGTCACAAGCAAAGATCAGAGATAATGAAACTGCCGAATTATCAAGTCGCTCTACTCTGTGCCCAACATATAACAGAAGGACTGTAAACAAGGCAAGATCTGCTGTCAACAGCTCATCAGAGACCAGGCAAAAGGAAGCCATTAGATTGAATGCAGGTGAACACTCTCAAATACCTAAAAGACCCAGTGGTACAGGCACATAGTGCCAGAACTCTAGTGGGGGTTGGGTGGGGTGTAGCAGCAGGGCAGGCTAAGGCAGAAGCATTCCAACTTCAAGCCCAACCTGGGCAACTTAGAAAATTAGCAAGACCCTGTTCCCAATACAACCAAAATAAGGGAGGAAAAAAAAAAAAAAGACCAAGTTTCCCTTAAGTAATTATTTTGTAACTAGATGTTTACAAAAAGATTGACTCTAGCTTAAAACTAAAGAATAGAGTTGTTAATAGTTTGGGTGTTGAATGTCCTCCCAAATCCTATGTATTGAAGACTTGGTCCCCAGGGTGTTGCTAGTGGAGGAGACGGGACATTTAAAAGGTAAGATCTTTAGGCCAATAGGTGTGGGGAGTGTCCTTAAAAGAGACAGAGGGGTCCTAGCCTCTTCCTCTCTCCCTCCCTCCCCCCCCCCCTTTTGTTTCCAGCCATGAGATTAAGTCCTTTTGCGCCACCACACGCTCCTGCTCTGATGTGTCACTTCTCCTTACGCCCAAAGCCATGGATCAATTGATTATGGGTACAACCTCTAAAACTGTGAGCCAAAATATACATTTTCTCTTTAATCACTCCAGATATTTTATTATAGTGAAAGAAAGTTAACTAAAATAGGAGTCCTGGAACAGCAGCATGGACATAGACAACCTATGATCGGGCTAGAAGATGCATGGACATCCCCCCTTTCAATTGGTCTGCAGCAAGAGAGCCTTAATATCGGGCCTCCTCGGAACCTCTTCAAAATGTGGTCTGTGGAAGCCCAGACTTAACACTTGTAGAACAGGACAGAAAAAAATTAAAAACTAGACATAGCCTTCAACATCCTCAGAGATCATTGGAGTGCCACTATGGGAAATGAATACAGACAAAAGAGAAGAGGAAAACATGGCTGAGAAAGACTCAAAGTCCATTTGCATTAAAGGGGCAAGGTGTTCCTGGACCAAAGAAAATTACAGCTCCCTGCAGGAGGCAGCAGAAAACAAGGTAGCCAGCACAAGCTGGTGTTTGAGGTAGAAGGCTGAGGGAAAATGGAGACAGAGGGGATGTCCTGCAGAAGGAAACAGCTGCTGTGCTTGGTGTGGTTTGGAGATATGACACCCGAAGAGGATTGTTAGCTTGCTATTACATTAGTTAGCTTTCCTGTTGCTGGGGCAAAATACCCAACACCTGTGACTTCAAGGAGGACAGGTTTAGTATGTTTCATGTTTTGGGAGACTCAGTTCCTTGTTGGCTAGCTCCAAGACAGAAATGGCATAGTGGAAGGAAACGGCATATGACAATGGCTCGACACACAGCAGCCTGGAAGCAGAGAGAAAGGGAAGAGACAAGGGAGACATAACCCCCAACGTCATGCCCCAAGTGACATACCTTTTCCTATCAGGCCCTACTTCCTAATAGTACATGTAGTGATAAGCTCATCACTATAGTCCACTGATAAGTATAGTGCCTCCATGGCCCATTCATATTCCAAAAAGCCCACCTCTGAATGCAAGAGAAATGTGGTGGTAATTTTAGATTTAAATCATAACATTCAAATTCATATTATTATGAAAAATGTATTTAACCCATCTCTAGTAGTCGCCAATGTCTTAAAATTTCTAGGATTGCTAAAAAGTCCAACTTCTAAGTCTCAACTGAGACTCAGGGCAGACTCTTAGCCCCACAAAAAAAATCAAAAATTATGTAATCCCAAGATATACTGATAAAGGGGAAAAACATTCCCATTCCAAATGGGAGGAGTAAGGGCTTGAACCAAAGCATAAATGAAACTCAACAGGAAATTCACATTAAGTACTGTAGCGCTGCATCTGGCAGCCAGGGCACAAGGTAGTGAAAAGTGAGTTCAAAGGTCTTGGGTGGCCCCATTTCCATGGCTTTGCCACTTGCAACCCACATGGGCTTTCACCACTAGCTGCATGTCGTTTTCCTCAGCAGATGTTCCACATTCCTGACACTTCCAACTTCCTGGGGTCTCCTCTATAGCTTTGACTTCTCTCTTACAACTTTATGTATTGCCCTCTCAGGGGTTCCTGACAGGGACTGTGACTCGGTCGCCCAGTTTTGCTTTGTCTTGTTGGCCTGCTTCTGAAATCTAGGTGGAAGCCTCCGTGATACCATAACTCTTACACTCTGCAAGCCTGCAAAAAACAAAAACAAAAACAGCTCCACATGGACCATGCCAGTGTCTTCTGCCAGCTTGACTCTGCTTGGCCTCCCTGGACCATCGCTGTAGAGGCCTCTGCATGCCTACATAGCTGGACTCTGGGTTGTACTTCCTTAGACAGATCTGAATAAGCAGTGTGCCCTGCAGGTCTCTTCTAAAAGCAAAGTCTTTTGAAGAAGTTCTTATACCCTTGAGCTTGTGATGGGTATGGTCTGGCCAACTTGTGAGATGTTTTCAAGCAATCTCTACTATTTTCCTAATGCAAATACTTGGCTTTTTTTTTTTCTCTCTGAGACAGGGTCTCTCTCAGTAGCCCAGGCTGGTCCTGAACTCACTACGGAGCCCAACTGGCCTCAAACTCACAGCAATCCTCTTGCTCAGCTTTCCAAGTGCCAGGATTACAGGTATGTACCACCATGCCCAGCGGTTACATGGGGCTGGAGAAAAAACCTACGGCTTTGTACTCCCTAGGCAATCAGTCTAATCACTGAGTGATTGGCTTCTTTATAATACTAATATTTTTTCCAAACTTTTTTCTCCTTGGCCCCAACTTTAGAGGTGCTTCCTTTTTGGGAAACTACAAATTTTTCACATCTTTCAGCTCTAGTTTATTGCCACTGGTTCTCACTATAAATCTGGCAGCCAGAAGTACCCATGCCACAGCCTAAACATGGAGCTGCCTTGAAATTTCCTCTGCCAGAAGATTAATTAGTCCTCCATCTTTAAATTCAGCTTCATAAAAAGTCTTAGGACATGGGTAAAATGTAGACCAGTTCCTTGCTAGAATGTAACAAACATGGCTTTTACTCAGTTTCCAATAGAGTCTTTACTTCTACTTGATGCCTCATGAGCCTTGCCTTTACAGTCTGTAGTCTTATTATCAATGTGGTCTTCTGAGGTCTGGCTATAATGACCCATCAAGCTCCACTTTTAACTTTCTAGGGCTTCTCTAGCCTATACCTCCAAACCTTTCCAAACTCCTCCCTAAACCAGTTCCAAAAGTTTTTGAATCACATGGTCAAATATAGTCACAAAAAGTGACCTCACCTCTCCAGAATCAATTTCCAGTATTAGTCAGCTTTCCCATCAACATGAACAAAACAACCCACACCCAAACTTCAAGAAGGTGAGGTTTAATTTTATTCGTGTCTCACGGCACTCAGTCCATGGTTGCCTGACTCTAAGGCAAAATGGCATAGAGAAACGGTATGGCAAAGGACAGCTGATAAACCAATGGCACCCAGGAAGCAGAGAAAGGAAGGAGGAGTCAGAGATACACGCTACAAAGTCATGCCCCGTTGACCCACCTCTTCTGATACCAGATCCTACCTCCTAACAGCCACCTAGGTGTGAGCCCATCAACGGACAAGTCCATAGCTGTATGTAGCACCACGTAATTCAAACAAACTCCAAAAGAGTCTCTGAATAAAGAGACTTAGGGAGGTCATTACAGGTCTAAGCCATTAACAGATGAATATACAGTTTGCACTACAATGCCCTCTTTCTGTGCCTCATCCAAGGACTTCAAAAAAAAGACTAAAATCCTTTTACAAGGTTGTCTTAAAGTTAGAAATGTTCTTCCTTTGACTGCTACTCTTGGCTAAGACTGATACAAAGTCTTAACCTGGCTAAATTCTGATGAGATTTAGAAGAATCTTTGTACCTGAAGTCACCTCAAACTTGTTACTTGTCAGGTTTTTAGAAAGCATACATAAGAGAAGGAGCTGGAGGTCTGCAGTAAAAAAGATGAGCATGTAGCATTGCTTAGCCTCTCTGCCTCAATCTGAAAAGATGAAAATTTCTCCACAGATATGGTTTAAATATAGTGGTATACATGGTAGTCTTCAATTAAGTTACCATTAAATTACCCTGAGAAGCCATATAAAAGTTCATGTGCTCATAAAAATAAGTATTGACACATGTTACAACATGGATGAATCTCAGAAACATCATGTTTGATGAACAAAGTTAGATCCAAATACAACATATCATGTGCTCATGTTTGTATGATCCAGAAAAGGCAAATCTATAGAAATAGTTCATAGATTAATAGTTGCCTAGAGCTAGGGGGATAGAAATAAGAAATGGTGGCAAATGAACATCAGATTTACTTTGAGGATAATTATTTAAAACAAAATTGTAGCAATGGTTGTACAACTAATACTAGTAATCACATAACTACGCGAAGAAAGTGGGAAATTTTTGTGGTATATGAACTATGTCTCAGTGATGTTTTAAGAAAATACATCTTCTCTTCATTGCTGATAGAGGTAAACAAGAAGGTATATTCTGAAAGAATTTTCTCTAGATCATTCTTCTACAAACCTTCCTTCCTGATACAAGCTCTTGGCCCTCAGAGAAAGTTCCATGAACCCACACATCAGCTATTCCCTGAGAGCTTGCCAGGAATTTAGACTCAGGATCCACCAGAGAACTATGTTTGTGGTTTAAAGCTGGTGAGCACATTCAAGTTTGAGAAGCGCTACAATGAGCACTATGTCCTTCCAAGGTCTTTTCTCTTGCCATGGTTTCATCTTTTATGAGTCCAGTATTTGATAGAAGCCCTTGTTTTTCTGAAACCAGGTAATGGGGGTAAAAACCAAATTGCTTCTTTCAAAATTGAAGTCCTTCATTATTTGTTACAAATAACACTAATCTGAGTTGCCTGCTTGGCTCCAAAACTGGACCAGATGTTTATATGAGACTGTACCCAAGTGCCCAAGGAATACAGTTCTCACCTCCCTTTCTGGATGGACATTGAAGAATTCAAATGCCCATTTACTGTGGCTAAGAGACCTCCTCACAGTCTGTCAGGTTGGAAAGCTGCCCCACTTATATTTCTCTCAGTAATTCTACTTAGCACAAATTCATGGTTGGCACTGGGCACTGGAAAACAGCACAAACATAAGCAATACATCCATGGTCTTATGCTGCAAAGTGAATCATAGAACAAGACTCTGATATCAAATTAGTCTGGTTCTGGCCTAGAGGACAACCAGAATTTTTTTTAAAACAAAAAACTGCTTTGGGGGCCCTTTAAGCCAAAGGCTTCCATGTCCCCCAAAAGATACTGACAATGAATATTAACTGCAGATATTTTCTTTCCAGTTCTTAATCTAAATCACAAAAAGCATTATTTAATTATGTCGGAGATTCTAAACAACAAAATTACTTATAAAACATCATTTTCTTTTAACATGATCCTGTCTTACTAGGCAAGATGTCTTACAAATTTTCTTCTCTGTTACTCAAGGAGGCTATCCAGTTCACTCTTGCAATTATTTGGTCCAATGATTATCTTTATTTTGATAATCTTTTTCCTCATAAGCACTGGCTCCAAAGGAGGAATAGAAGAGAGAAAATGTAGGTTGGCTGTCTCTATATTTTTTACAATTTTGCCATATTATGTGATGTTCTTCCCTGTGTCAGAGAAATTGAACACACAAAATGATTTGATAAAAGATGGAAGATAAATTTTGAGTCAAGTTTTTTTTTTAAAAAAATCAGAAGAAAACAAAGATAGCAGAGTAAAAGCCAGCAGCAAATCACAGCTTCTCCAGGAAATCAAATTGAGACACCTGGAAAACAACTGAATCAGGGAAAAAAAAGTCTCCAGGAATCAAGAAAACACTAACAGGGAAGCTAAAAACCACAGAGAAACAGAGGACAATGTAGAAAAAAGAACAACATAATCTACAATGCTAACTCTGCTACCCGGGGGGCCTGACTAGGTAAGCACAGGTAAGCCCAAAAAGGCCCAGCAGTCCCAGTGATAAACAACAAACCAGCAGGAAAAATCCAGTTACTTTAAGTTGCAAATACAGTGTAGACTTTTACTCTGCAAGCAACTCCATCCACATGGAAAGCCAGGTTTGAAGAAGAAATCTACTGCAGGACCTGCCAATAGTGATAAAATTAGGAATCATTTGGATAAGGGGTTAATTGTCTAAGATTGAGCTATTCTAGAAATCAGAAGTCACAGAAAAGCCACACTTCGGGGTCTATGGGGTCACCTTACTGTAGTGCCTGTGTAAGAGAAGACCTCAGGGGATAATCATAGAGTAGAAGAGGGGCAGACCTCCTGGAAAAATTTGACCAGTGGTGAGCTATGGCTATGGAGGACACAGTAGTCCCACCCTCTGTGCTGAAAAACCAGGATGCTCGGGTATGGTTTCAGGAGGGAGGGTGGGGGCTGGATCTGAAAACACTAGAATTAAATACAGTGAACTGCTTGGCTCCCTGGCTGCCTATGTCCAGCACAGAACTTAGTGGCCTGGTTATTTCCCAGCCACTAGTGTGATCAGTGATGTGCCTCAGCTTGGATGTTTGCCACATGTGCGTATGGATTGAGAAGCCCTGGAGAACACAGAGGAACACAAAAGCTAAACGCTTCTGCAGTCAATCCAGTACTGAGGCAGACAACACATCATTGGCTGACCCCACCCAGTAGGAAAAGTAGAGCGGGACTCAGCATTCCCACAGCAAAAAGTGGGCATGGAACATAACAGGCCCCATCTGTGCTGTCTCTAGCCGTACCTGGTGGACGCTAATGCAAGTCCTGGAAAACAACTACTCGCCCAGACAACTCATCATGAAGGGACTGATTTTTGGATTCACTTCTCTTTTTTGATTGTTTTGTGAATTTTTACTGCTTTGCTATTTTTCTTTCTTCTCCTTTTCTTTTTTCTTTTTCTTCTTTGATTTTCTTTCACTTTCACCTAATTTTACTTATTTTCAAAAGTTCTTTAGTTGCATTTTATTTCACATTTGTCTTTTTTTCTTTCTCATCTTCCTTTTTTGTACAATTTTATTTATTCTTCCATTTATCTCTTTCCCAACCCCTCCATTTTTACTATTATTACTACTAACCTTAATTAATTTTTTCACACCATTATTTTTTTCTTCCTATTGTTGGTACAGTGGACTGTTACTTTATGTCAATATCTGCTTTGTCCTTGCATTTGCATGATTACCGCTGATTTCTATTCTTAAGGGTGGTATAGTTGTTCCTTTTCATTGGTTCCTATTATCTGTCAATATCTGGTTTGTTTTTGTGTTAACGCTGCCATTAATAAGAGCACAACAACACTTCTTATTTGTTCCTCTCTCTGATTCTGGGATCAAGCCTTCAGGAGAAACCAGACATTACGAATACCCTCAAATAAAAGTAGAAGAAATAACCATCCCAACAGATCACAAGAACTATAAAGAAGAAGACAACATGAGTAAATTTGCATATATCAGTAGTAGAATGAAAATATAGTAAACTGATTCCAATGCCAGAGAAAAACTGATTTATAAATTGAGCAATGGCTTCAGAGGGGATAAAAATAAATAACTGAATGAATTAAAGACAATGCAGGATATAAGGAAGCAATTTAACACAGAGATAATGACTCTGCAGATGAACCAAATATAAATTCTGGAAATGAAAGAAATAAATAAAAAACTCAGTGGAAATCCTCACCAGTAGGGTTATGCAAAAGACAGAATTTCAGGGTGTGAATATAACTGAGGCTATGGTATACAAATACACTAATAAGAAAAAAAATGGAAAATATGAGAAAAACATCTAAGAATTCTAGGACGTGATTAAAAACCAAAACATGAATTTTTGGTGTAGAAGACAGCACTAAGGCACATGCCAGTAGCATATAAAATCAATTTAATAAAATAATACAGAAATTTTCTAAAATTTTGGGAAACATTTAGACATTCAAATACAGGACCTATATAGAACCTCAAACAAGCAAGAGCAAAAAAAGAATCACGTCACATAATACTTAAAACGGCAAGCATACAGAACAAAGAAAGAACACCGAAGGCTCTGGGGAAAAAACACCAAGTCATGTATAGAGGCAAACCCACGAGACTAACTTTGAATTTCTCTCCAGAAACCATAAAGGCCAGAAGGGCCTGAAACAATGTATTTCAAGCCTTGAAAGAAAATAATTGCCAACCTAGATTACTATATCTAAAAAAAAGTCCTCCAAAATTAAAGGAAGCCAAGCCTAGTGGCACAGGCCTGCAATCCCAGCACTCTAGGAGACTGCAGCAGGAAGACTGTAAGTTCAAGCCCAGTCTGGGCAACTTGGCCTGACATTATCTCAAAAACTAAAGCTAAAACACGGGCTGGGAATGTATGTCAACATGAAGGTCCTAAGTAGGATCCTTGTATCATAAAAATAAAAAAATTAAGGAGAAATAAAGACTTTCCAAAACAAACATAATGAAACTCATGACCATTAAGCCAGAACTGTAGAAGGTGATTAAAGTCATTCTACACACAGAAGATGAAAAACATAATATATTGAGAATTAAGAAAGAATCAAACATTGGAAAATGAATAAAATAACAGGAATTAATGCATACCTTCCTATAATTACTCTGAATGTATGTGGTCTTAATTCTTCATTTAAAAGTCACAGAATGGCAGATTGGATTTAAAAGTGAAACCTCTTTCCTGCTTACAACAAACACTTTATTAGCAACACAGACTGAAAGTAAAAGGATGAAAAATAATATTCCATGCAAATGAAACCTAAAAACAAGCTATATTAGTATCTGTCAGTGTATATTTCAAAACAAAATTAGGCTAATGGGAAAAAATTAGACCAATAAGACAAGGAAGGCCACTACATATTGCTAAAAAGAACAATCCACCAATAATTGTAAATATAGGTGCACCAAGTATCAGTGCACCCAATTTCATATAACTCTTAAACCCTTTAGGAACTTTATCAAAATACTTCTAGAGCTAATCAATAAATTCAGCAATATACCAGGATATAAAATCAACATTAAAAAATAATAGTTTTACTAGCCACCAATAATGAACTAGCAGAGAAAGAAAACAGGAAAACTGTTCTATTCACTATAGCTTCAAATAAAATAAGATAGCTAGAGGTCAATATAACCAAAATGGTAAGATACCTCTACAATAAAAATTTCAGAATACTGAAGAAATAAAGAAAACACCAAAAGACAGGAAGACCTTCAATGTTCATGGATGTGCAGAATTAATGTTATCAAAAGGCTATATTACCAAAAGTAACCTATATAGTCAATGTCAGCCTCATCAAAATACCAAATGACATCCTTCAAAAAATTTAAAAAACTGTTCTAAAATTCATATGAAAACAAAGCAATCCGGGGGGAGGGGAAGAACAAGGCTAGACACATCACAATAACCAATTTTAATGTATTTTACAAAGCCACAGGAACAAAAACAGTCTGACAGTGGAACAAAAATAAATATATAAATATATACCCCAATGTATTAAAACAAAGGACACAGAATAATAATTTTTAAAAAAACAGGCAACTAAAGCCATCTGATTCTGAACAAAAGATCCAAAAAATGGTTTACTGAAAAAACAATCTCAGGGTTGGGGAGATGCTAAGATGGCAACAGTAAAGGATCATTTCATCAGTGGCTCTGCACAATTCATCTGGAAGACAGAGATTTCATAAAGGAATTTTCTCTATGGCCTAGCCTAGGAAGGCAGAGGATTTACTGGACCTGAATGATGACCATGGGATCAGAGGAAAAGCAGCGAAGGTCACTAACAGATGAGCACAAGCTCCCAGATAAAGAGAGGTGCTAGGGGAAGGCCTGGTAGGCAGAGCCTGGAGCCACAGGGGTCAGACATGCGCTTGGCCAGCCTGTGGACCACAAGGGGTGATTGCACAGGAGGGCTGCAGCAAGTAAGGCAACCTTGAAAGGGCCAATCAATGTTGTGGCTCTGTGCCCCAACAGCAGCCCTTGGTCACATGGTGCCCCTCTTCTGCCCCAATTTTGCTCCCCAACATTTGAACTATGATGTCTGACGAGTGACAGCTCTTTCCACCTAGGTTCCTATTAGCCACTGGAGCCATTTCTAGCAGAGTCTAACCATGCCAGCATTGACAGGCAGTACCAATAGCCCCATTAGTCTTAGCAGAGTCAATCCCAGACATCTCAACCGCAACCAAAGAGAAAATAGTACACCCAAACTACAGCAGCCTTGAGTGATTAAAAAGTTTAAGCACAACCATCGGAACATGCTTGTTCCATGAGCAGACTCAGATGAGGTGCCTCACTTGAGGCTTGTCTTCCTATATGAAAGATGGTACGGTATAGTCTGTAGCTGTTGAACATTATATATCTCATAACTGCAACCCATAATCCTAAAGAAAAATAGCAGCTTGATAATGCATTTCCATACTGTTGTTTCTCCAAGGACAAGTGCATTTAGTGTCACACAATGCAGAGAAAAGTAACATGGAAGTATTTGTGGTGTTCCCCATGCCAAAGGCATGTACTGATCGGTGACTAAGCCATTTGTACTCAAGGTGGTCTCATTCACTCTGCTGTTGAAATCGCCCTGTCGGGGCAGTAGTTACAGGAGTGTGGTTGCTTCCATCTTGGCCCAGAGAAAGAGTTCGGGCTATAGTTGATCAGGGCCAGACATAAGTGGAATAGACTCCCTATTCATACATAATAAGGCTAGGCGTGGGGAATTATACCACTTGGCAACTGATGGAGCCATTTGTCAGGTCATGAGAGTATCGTCTGAGAAACCCAGAAAGAAATCGAACTTTTTATATATTGCATTTGGGGGAGAGATAATAAATTAAATGTCAGTATGATGGAGTAAGACAAGGAACCTTGCTTGGGTAAGTAGATGCTGATTATAATCGGAGATCTGAGGAGAAAACAAATCTTATTTGGCAGCATGAAAATAAATGACTACATATGTCAAGGCTAAGGAAAAATCTTTTCTGTTTGAAGTGAATATTTGCTTTGGAGACTGAAAGGGAGTTACTTCCTTAGTAGGAAAGAAAGAAGAACATTATAAATTCAGAGCAGAAAAGTGAAGCTGGGAGTAGGGTAGCTTAGTGATAGAGTTACTGCCTACCATAGGTGAGGTCCTGGATCAGATCTCTAGCAGCAAAAAAATAAAAAATGAAAAAATATGGTATGTTCCATTCTAGTTGAAGTTAACAGTTAACACTGGAAATAATGACAGAGAAAGTGGCAAAGATGAGACTATATGAAGGGGTTGAGGTTTTTAACCCTCTGTGATATGAACGAAATTGTTATGATTGATATGATGACATGAATATTTTTATCCTGCAGCTCAACATCTCTCAATAAGGAGGGACTGTGTAGAACATTGTGTGAAGGATTTGGAGGTCCACATGCTTCCTGTCTGCTGACTTAGTTCTATGATAAAAGAAAGCCATCAGAAGCTTTAAAGTACGTTAACTTCATTAAACAAAGAGATAGTGTTTAGACGTTACCAAAGATAAAATCTCCATCTAAATTTTTAATGTTAAAATTTGTGCTGAAGAAAAGATATGATGATAATTGTATCTTGAATTTAATCTGTTTATGGATTCATTCAATGTACTACCATAGCTTTGTGTGTCTACCAGAAGTATAGAGCTTGGGACAAATGATAGATGAGACAAATTCCTTCTGAGCTCTGGGAGTTTAGTCTAGTAAGGGAGAGAAGGAAATAAATCAACTACTAGAGCTACAGGGGGAGAATCTTAAGATACTGGGATAAACTGAAAAACAGTCCCCAAAAGACATCCATGTCCCAATCCTTAGAACCTGTAAATATTATCTCATACAGGAAGGAGGGGGGAGGAGAAAGAATAAGAAAGAGGAGAGGGGATGGGAGAGAGAATTAAGGAAAAAGAAAAGGAAATGTCTTTTTAGATGTGATTAAGTTGAAGATCTTGCAATTCAAGACTATTCTAGATCCTATATTTTGGGGCTGTGAGGATGGGCCTTAAATATAGTCACATATATACTTACAAAAGAGGAAGAGGAAGGTTTAATACAGAAGATAGGGCAACATGACCATAGTAGCAAAGTGATTTTGCCACAAGGCAAGGAATGCTGGCAGCCACGAGAAACTGGAATCTGGGACAGAAAAAAGGACATATTTTCTTTTTATAATCTTTAGATGGAGGGTGGTCCTGCCAACACCTTAGTTTTAGCCAGTAGTATTGATTCCAGGCTTCTGCCTCTAGAATTTGGAGATAATAAATTTGTGTTGCTTTAATCCACAAAACTTATGGTAATTTGTTAAAACCAGTTATCGAACACTAATACAGATAATCTTACAAAAGAGAAGCTCTTTCAGGACCCTTGAGGAACCAATTCTGCTTATTTAAGCAAAAATCTTCCCTAGATGGGTATGAGGTTGGCAAGGGGAAACTGGTACACAGAGCTTATAAGTTCTAGAAGGGCTGGAGGAGCAATCTCAGGAAATAGGTAGACCCTGTAAGGCTCCAAATAGGAATAGAAGGAATTAGCCCTTCTAGTAGGCAGCACCCTCTACCCTTAGGAGTAAAAACTGCATTCTAACTATTTCCTTTGTCTTTATGTCACTAAGACATGATCCAAAATTCCAGAAAGTGTGCTCCGATTGGAAGAGAACTGAAGTGCTAGGGAGTGGCATGGACAGGGTGCCTGGCAGCAGAGGAGTGAGGGGTCCCACCAGTACTACCCATCATGGTATTATTTCCCAAATTAGGTTAATGAGAAACAACAGTAACAATAACGAGGATGTCTGTCGGGTATTTGGTCCCAAGAAACACCTAATCCAGTCTTTGGTGGCTTTTAGGGAAAAGTGATATTTAAACCAGAATCTAAAGAATCAGAAGAATCCAGCCACGAATCTCTGCAGTTGAATTGCTCTGGATGCATGCACACACCCACACAAAAATCTACACGCGTAAAGCCCACATATTAATCCCTCAGCTGACTGACAGGCTGCATGCTAAAAAGTTCAGCATTCCCTTCTCACGTTTTCACATCTCACTATTGTATTGTTGACCATGAAATGGGACATGGACCCAAAAGGAACTTGGAGAAGAGGACAACAGGAAACCAAAAGTTGGGACATACAATCCTTCTGGACCGCCCTGCGCCTGTGTCCTTAGGACGTTAACTTGGAATTTCCCACATGTCCTAGGCACTAAAACAAATGGTGCCACTGCTGCCACTGATGAAATGTGTACTGTATTGCTTAGCAACTGCATGCTGTTTATGTGACTAGCTCTTTGCCTAGACATATATGAGGATAACTTCAGTCTCTGGAGAATGTAACTGAGTCACAATCCTACCACTATGAGATCAGCAAAGAATAAAAACATTACTTACCTACATGGTTGCGCACAGTCTTGAAATGAAGCAGAGTTCTAGGACTTTCAGGTGAGATGATGCAGAAAACTGGACCGACGATAACGAGAATGGGAGGGGGGTTTTGAGAACAAGTTAGACATAAGCCCACATCATCCTTCCATAGAAGTTGCAGGTCTCTGTGAACCTAGGGACTAGTACAAGTCTGAGTTGGTCAGCGGTCCACAGGATTTATGTTAGATACAATCAATCCCTTGCTGTTAATCTTAAAGTTTTATACCTAGAATTTTTGAGAAAATGTAATGTTTATATTCTATGGTGTCATAGCTTGGATCTGTAATGAGCCTCGTGTATTTGCATGCTTTTCAGAGGAGAGGCCTGACTGGAAAGGGCGGATGCTTGGGGCCTGACCTGCAAGGGTGTGCGTGCAGGTTCCCTTCCTCCCTCGCCTTACCTTCCCTTCTGCCGTGCCACGGAGGAGAGCTCTCAGCTGCACACCAGCATGTGTGTTCACCTTCATCTACCACGCAGGATCGACTGTGACCTTCTGACACTGTGAGCTAAAATAAATTTTTCCTCTCTTAAATTGTGGATGTCAGGTACTTGGTCCCAGCAATGAAAAAGTAACTACGACAATGGATAAGATTAAAAGCAAATTTACTAGACATTTAGCTAACACACCAATTTACAGGAATGCCTATGAACAGGCCTATAAACAAGTTTCATTTATGTCATTGGAATCTGCTGCCATCTCCCCAACGCAGGCTGCTCCTCAGAAACTTCGTCTCTTATTTGCCCTGATACCTTCTTGTCCCAAGGTTACAGAAAGGACAGTCGGTGAAAGAGGTCAAACAAGAGTCCTGCCTCTAGGTAATTGTGTGCCCTAAGCAACTCTCCAAGTTCCAGACTCCTTACCTACAAACTGAGCAAAAATAATAGTACTTTACAGGGCTGTTGTGGAAATATAATGAGACACTATAATTGAACATTTCTCACTGCCTGGCATGTAAGAAACTCAATAAATCATAACTATTTATATCAGAGTAGAATTTCAGTTATACCCCTTACTTCATTGACCTTGTCCAAACAATTCATGCTTCACTTGAGCTCCTCAATCTGAGTGAAATAATGTCTATCCTAGAGAATCTTACAGATATTAAACACTAATTTCATTCATATTAATTATTTTTTAAATTCCTCTGTCCCTGACTTCTTAACCGGTACTACCTCTCAATACTCTTCTATATACTCTACTATATACTGTTTCTTGAGATTCTTATTTACTGACTTTGTGGATACAGGGTGGGCTTAGAAAGCACAATATTGACAGTAAGAATTACATTGCAAACTATAGATTGTTTCCTTTCTGCTGATTAGAGTTAAGAGAATGTCAAAGATTTTTTATTTAAATTAGTTGAATAGCTATGTATGCCATTCCATAGGTTGTTGGGGTTGGGGGACTGGTATATGCACTGCAAAAGGACACAAACTGAAATATGGGGTGAATACTACAACTTCACCTCAATTAGTACAGTAGCAAATACATAGTTTGCAAATAAACAATTCTACATATTGGGAGTTGATGTCTAAAAACTATAAGAGGTTGATACCTAGCATAATAAAAAAAAAAACCTGAAGATCATTGACTTAAATCACGTATTTCATGTCACAACTTGCCATTATTTTTGCATCCAAAAATCAGCATATTTTAATTCCATTACTTTGAATGTATTGAAACATTCATATAAAAACTACTGAGAAAGGTTTTAAAGGCCCAAAGCTCCTACAATATGTACTGGTGAACAGAGAGGAGAAAGACTGAAGAGACAGAGAGAGGGACAGAGAGGTGAAAGTAAGGGTTTAAGTTCTTAAAATCTTGAAAATAATTTAATCATCCCATGCACCCTGCTAAGATTTCTACAACTAAAATCTTAAGTGTGAAACATATCTAACCTTATTTTCCTTACCCAAAGTGGAATCATAGACAAACTCTTAAATCGAGTTAATATAAACCAGTTTTCTAACATGAAGCTCGGCATGAAACTGGCCAGATGTATGATCTGCCGCCCTTTTTACATTTTGCCTTTTGCTGGCCTTTGACCCCAACGTGTCCCTTGGCCATCTGCTCAGAGGCTGTTTGTAACAATCTGTCCTGCTGCCCTCTTCTTGTCCATTCTTTAGAGAGATGCTAAGGCCTGGCATGCTAAGCCTCAAGGCTGCCCACACTGTGCTGGCCAGTAGGATGTCAGCTCAGATCACCTAAATGGTTGGCATAGTTACACTAACCTTAGATCTTCTTCTTAGTGGAATGTTTTGTACTAAATTTGTAAAATTTCCTCCTCTTTATTACTGAAGTGTTTCATTCACCTGTTTGACTATAAATGGATGTATTAGGTGCATTATGTATTGTCTACAGCCACGTTGAGGGCAGTAGGTTACCCCACTGCCCGGGCAGGTTCGGTCCAACATTCCCACTGCCCCCAGCTCAGTTGTTTAGGCAAGTCAGGCCTGACTGACCAGCTCCTAAGACCAGAGCTAGGGTAAAAAAAACTGTTTCTTTTGTGTGGCTGTCAGGCCAAAGGCTTAGCCAGTTGGAATATGGACTGAACTAATAACAGACAAATTTTTAAAAATATTTTTCAATATAACTCCAACTTTTATTTAAATGAAATATCAAGTTGTTTAAAGGCATTTATGATTCCTCGAAGCCTTTATAAGGACTTCTATGTCTTCCCCCACAGCCTTTTTACACTTGGAATGCTACTCTTCCAGGACACTGCTATTCCCTGACACCTTGAATCTTGAGTCCACCTGTCCAAATCTACACACTCATCAATCCAAATCTAATGCACATTACACTTCTCAGCAGGTTTTACGGATGTTTACAGCCTGCATTGACCTCCTCCCTCTAGTCCCCTCATTTGTAACAGGCCTATCGGAAAGCTCCATTTAATTTATGCTACCTTGTGCTGGATCCCAGTGACGCAGGGAAATCTTGAATGAGTTGATTATGACAAGCATATTTTTTCACCGCTCCATCCCAAAGCCAACAATCAAGGTAACGCCAAGCATTATTAAGTTGCATTCAGTAAGCACATCTGGAGCTCTGTCACTGAGACTGCTGTTTCTGTTTATCAGAGACGTGCTTCTATGAATCAAAATTTCTTTATATATTAATAGGAGCTACAATTTATATAATGTTTTTAATTTGGAAAAGTATAAAGTATACTGTTACAATGTTTGTCACATTCGTATCAGATTGAATTTCCTAAAGAAATACCACATTTTGAGTATACTGGAATATTGTTTCCCCGTTTCTCTGTTTTCCCACTCCTCTTTCTTTCCTACCATAGCCACTGGCCATCATTATCATGAACTGCATCCTATCTTGTCCTAGTCGTTTTATGTTACACACACAAACATATGCACACATATTGTGATATTCTGCTGAAAGAGTCTAACATTTATACCAGTTGGGGGAGGGAACTCCAGAAAAATATTTCAATTATACAAATGAAAAAGATATCACAACTAATTACTTGAGCTTTAGATATACAAGCCCTATTTTCTCTGAGAGTGCTTCAGACAATTCTCCTAAAATGCCCTGAAGAAATAACTTTGGGTTGCCACCTGGCAACTGAGGGGCCTTGGGCTGAAGCTGGATTAGTTAGTGGTAAGCGTGCCTCTGGGAAGGGTTGGGATTTAACCCAAGTCGGCTCTTCTCCAAAGCCTAGATCACAGGTGACACTTGGGATTCCTGCTGTTCAGAGGCCTGGCACATGTTCAGTATACCTCTGAGGATCATGCTCTTGAACATGAGCCATTTGGGTTATGCTCCTTCACATTATGTGGCTAATTTTCTTCTATATCTACTATTACTTACAAGTACCTTATTTATGCATTTGTGTATTTATTCTCTGTTTCTTCTGCTAGAATACAAACCCATGAGACCATGGACTTTGTCCTTTTTTATTCCTCACTGTATCCTCAACAACTAGTTTACTGATTAAGCCTAATTCATACTACCAATAAATAGCTGCTAAATAAATGAAGGGAGAAATGTTGGTGAATAAATAAATTAATACACTTTTGTTTTAAGATAATCAAAGATTAAAGAATTACCTTTTTAATGAATTTATAACCATTTGTCACATTTAAATGAATTTATGTAAATTCATTTACATAATAAACATTTATAAATATAAATATAATATAAATATACATTTTGCACAAATCATGCATTATAGTAAGCTTGTTTTCTTACCAAAATGTTTGATATTTCAAATTCCAGGTGCAATACATGGTTCTTGAACAAGAGTTCTTTTTCTATCCGTAAAGCAATTATAGTAAGTTTGCAATCTAACAATATTCAAGAATTATCCTTCTAAAACATGGAAATCAAAAAGTTACTATACATTCTCAGGGACTCAAGAAAAACTTAAGTGAGGTAATTTTGGTAGCTTCTTTTCTTGTCCGTGGTTGTTCTTTTTTCACATTTACACAAATGCAAATTGGCCCTACATGTAAGCTTTACCTTAACTTGAAAAATAATTGGGAAATCAAAAAAGGACAAACGTGTGACTCTCGACTATGAACTATGTGAAAGAACTGCACTCTTTATGATTACATTTTTTCCAGACTGGTCTACTTGAAAGACTATTTCATTTTAATACATATTTCACATTTAACAAACATAATTAATATTGAAAACAACTTTGTTTTCTTAAAGTTACATAATGATTATTGAGGAAAAATATAGATTACATAAAGCTATTCTCTGAAATAAGTAATTCAAGTTAAGTATCTTTTATTTTCTGTTCTTCCATTCAGCATGGCAAAAAATTCTCAAATTACCTATAATGAATGTTTTATTTGGTTATGGTTCACTTCTCTGTTGACTTTCCAAGGATACCTTTCAGGAAGGGGAGACGGGGTGCAGGGAAGAAACTCTGTTTCTGTTTATTTTGATTAACAAAATTTCCAAACCTATAAACTCAATCTTGTGATGAGCTTTGAGTGTCCTTCTGTACCTATGTATTTATACCACTTTTGAAATACAGATTTAGTGGTATTGGAACAACAGACTGATCTTCAAAGAATAAAAAATATTAGCTGCCTCACTCCTTACGTTGAAATTAATTCCAACAGAATCAGATACTTTATGTGAAAAAAAGAAAATACAAAAGAAAACATGGGCATTCTTACTTTAGTAATGGTAGATTAGATAGCTTAAGTAACTATCCTGCCTAGAACAAGGGAAAATCGTTCTAAACATGCACTTATCATAGGACCTTACTCTACTTCTAGGTATTTACCAAAGAGAAATAAAAATGTATGTTCACATAAGGATTTTTACACAAATGATTATAGCAATTTTACTTGTAGAAGTCAAAAACTGAGAACTATCCAAATACCTACAAGTGAATAGACAAGTAAGGTGTGGATATATCTATACAATGGAATACGACTAAGTATTAAAAAGGAATGAACTCCCAAAACCAACATAAACCTTAAAATTTGCACTTATACATATCAATAAAATGGGAGGAGAAAAAGGAATGAACTACTGATCTGCACAACACCACTAATGAACCTTGAGATAATTATTCAGAAAAGAAGCCAGACATAAAGAATTGAATTACTACATCTTTTTGTTTACATAAAATTCTAGAAAATGCAAACTAGCTTATTATGACAGAAGACAAATCAATAAACTGTACATGTAAAATATACAGTTTGATGAGTCTTGACGCATATATCTAACCATGAAACTATTACAATTAAAATAGTGACCATATCCATCACTCCTAAAAGTATCCTCAAGCAATCTCTTTGTAATTTCTGCCCCACTCCAGTACCCCATCCTACATCATCTTTTTATTTATCACATAATAGTTGGGAGTGGTGGCACACTCCTGCAATCCCAGCACTCAGAAGTCTGAGGCAGGAAGATTGCTGTGAGTTCGAAGCCAGCTTGGGCTATGGAGTTTGTTCAGGACCACTCTGGAATACAGATCGAGACCCTGTCTCAAAACAGAGCAAAACAAACAAACAAAAACTGTAGACTAAACTGTGTTTATCTTAGAAATACAAACATAGTATAACATTAAAAAATAATTATTGTTAACTTACCTTATTAATGAATTAAATGATTAATAGTTACAGAAAATGCATTTGATATAGTGTAAAACTCAGTGTTTAATAATAACAAAATGCAATAAAAAGTAATCTTCAATCTGAGAATGATAACCAAATTCCTAAAACAACATATTTAATGGTAACTATCAGATACCTTCACATTAAAGTAGAAAGTCAAAAGTAGCTGGATGTGATTGTATACACCTGAACCAACTACTAGGACGCTAGGCCAGGAGGATCACAAGACTGAGGCCAGCCTGGGTAACTTAGCTAGGTTCTGTCTTAAAAAACAAAAAAGGCTGTAGATGTAGCTCAATGATAGAGTGCCCTGGATTCAGTCCTCAGTATAGGTAAGGGAAAGGAGAGACCTTGCTAATACAACAAAACAAGCAAAAAAAAAAAAAAATCTAAAACTTACAAGTGAATATAAAATTGCATTACTGATCATTGTGATTGTCAACATATAAAACCTAAGAGAAAGTATAAACTATTGAAGTTTAATAAATTATTGGACCACATGTTCAACATATAAAAATCAATTACTTTCTACATACCAGGAACAAACACCTAACAATAGTTATTTTTAATATAATGTTTTTCACAAATAGTAAATACCAGATAGGGGCAAAGACTAACTCTACAACTTAAGTGCAACATTATTTTAGTTATTTTTTCATTGTTGGGACAGAATACCCAACATCCACAACTTAGAGAGGTATTTGCTTTATTTAGCTCACAGCTTCTTAAGGTCTTAGTCCATTCACAGGCATGGTAGAAGCACATGGTAGTGGCCCGGAAAGAGGGAAAACTGTCTACACGGCAGACAGGAAACCAAGTGATCAAGGAGGCAAGGAAGGGCAGGGTCAGTCAGTATGTATCCTTCCAGGTCATGTCCATTAATCAACCTCTTCCAGGTCAAGCCCCAGTATTCCACATTTTCCTACCAGGCCCCACCTCCTAACAGGACATGGTTCCACAACATCCAAATACATTAGGTTTTTTTTGGAGACATTCCGGATCCAAACCATCACAAATATTTTGTGGAAAAAGTCATTAAACATTACTGAAAGATACTACAGAATAAAGAAAGTATTCCTTGTTCATAGACAAGAGGCCTCAATAACACCAAGATACCATCCCTCAAAGTAAATCCAGAAAGTCAGTGCAAATCTAATCAAAACACCAAGCATTTATTCTTTACACAACTTGACAAGATGATTCTAAATTTCACACAGAATAACAAAAGGACAAAAATAGCCAAAGCCTGTTGGAGAAAAACATATTTGGATAATGAGCTACAGTGATTAACACAGTGTAGGGCTGGTGCAAGGCTAGACAAGAAGGCCATCGAAAGAAAACAGCCCAGCAACAGAGCTATAATTTAGAAAACAATGTTTATCAGACATAGCCCTAAAAATTATGAGAGACTCAGTTAGTAAATAAAGGATGTTAGAGTAAGTGATTTTTTTTGCCATTAAATCAGTTTCTTCTTTTCCAAAATTATTCTTTTTATTGGTATGTATTTGTGATACGTAAATATAACTTGTTATTTTTTTAAAAGTAAGAATTCGATCCCTATTAAGCAGCACATAAAAATAAACTGATTAATTAAATGAGAAAAGCAAAAGTATGGATGCCTTTAGATTAAATAATAGAAAATTATATCTGTGGGTATGGGACAGGAAAAGATTTTGAAACCAAAATAGAGGAAATAAAAAACATAAGGAAAAACTAAATTTAAAAACCTCTGGCCAATCATGGTGATACATGCTCAAAAATCGTAAGAAAAAATTGAATTGGGGAAACTCTGTCCTGTCATGGAGGTGCACACCTATAATCCCAGCATTATGGGAGGGTGAGGTAGGATTGCAAGTTTGAGATCAGTTTGGTCATCTTAGCACTTGGCAAGACCCTGTCTCAACATAAAAAATAGGATAAGGCTGAAGATACAACTTAGTGCGAAAGCATTAGCTTCGATCCCAGTATTGAAAACAAACAGGCAAAAAACCCACAAAACAACAACAACAACAAACCTCTGCACACCAAAAGACACTACTAATAAAATTCAAATGCACTTGAAAGAAGACACTTGTCCTTGCTAAAGGGGAAAAAAATTGATACTTAGAATATATAAAGAAATTGTACCCAAAAATAAGAAAAGAATAAGGCCCAATATTTAAACTAGATACTTCTCAGAGGAAGAAATTGGAATAGTCAATAAAATATGTCAATATATTTAGTTCTACTCATATTAGTAGTTAAGGGACTGCAAATAAAAAGGACACTAAGATACAGTCTACTGCTACAGAAATTAGCAAAAACCATTCTAAAGAATAAATTTTCCATAAATATGGACATACCTAATGTCTAAGCAATTCCATCTCTAGAAGGTTTTGCCTGTGTGTACAGAGATATACACAAGAATGAATTTGTAGTAAGTGCTGTTATTTTTATTTTATTTCTTATGTTTGTGTGTTTGTTTGTTGTTTGTTTGTTTGCCGTACTAGGAATTGGACCAGGCCTCATATCCTAGGCAAGCACTCTATTGCTGAGCTACAAATCCAACCTTTCTAACTTTATTTTGAGACAGCATTGTGTTAAATTGCCCAGGTCAGCCTCAACCTTGTAAACCTCCTGCCTCAAATCTGAAACAAGCACAAGATGTTAAGTTTGTCAAAAATTATGTGGTATGTACGCAGGTTGAGGAAACAAAACTTTAGCTATGCTCTCTTGGGACTTTCCAACTGGGCCTTAGAATTAAATTGATGGAAGACAGATCAATAGGGGGAAAGAAGGCAAAAATAATTATAACAAGCTCCACGTGGCAGAAGACCCTTTACCATCATCTAATGGTATGTGCTTCATAGGGTCTGGATGAAAGAAAGAGTAGGCAGTCATCAACTTTAAATTCCAGCTTTTTTTATTAATAGACAGTTCCCCAGTCCAAGAACCATCAAAGTTATTTACACAGACACTACTTAATCAACTCTGCTAGCTTGGGGCCGAAATAAAAAGATCTCTGTTAACTCAGATTTCTGCTTGCGGCCATGAGGCACGGCAAGGCTTCTAAAACTGTGGCCGATGGCATAGCAGCCTGAAATGTCCATACTGAATCACCATGACGGAGCACGCTGTGGCAGTGCTGAAAGAGGAAGAAAACTGGGTTCTGTTCTCATAGATTTGTTCCAAGGGAGACACAGAAATCCTCCTCCCTGAGATGGAACAAACATGAGCCAATCTGGTCATCAGAACACTTTGCTATACTCAGTAGAGGCAAGTACATGAGTCTCAGCTGGAGAGCCCATTTCTAGAAGAATAAGCCTCAATTTTTGAATTTATTTTTGTCTGGCCTCATCTTACTAGGACTTGTTAATGTAACTTATGCATTTAGGTTTCTACGGATTTTATCATATTATAAAATGTGCCCCAGACATTAGCTTCAATTTTTATTTTTTAACTTACTGGAGGCCAAAAAAAAAAAAAAAAAAATCAACCCTGACATACATATAAACCATGGAACACAGAATTACTTCACCAGCACATTAAGCAAAGTAGAAGTTTTATGGATTTTTTTTGTGGAATTTTATGGGCATGTCCCACCAAAGAGATGACAAAACCATAGCATAAGAAGAAATTTACTTCAGAGTCCAGAAAAAATGAACATTCATCATTAATGCAATGAGTCTCAGATCACCGATGTTCTTTTACTCAAGATTTGGGAGAAACTTAGACACAACCCTAAGTCTAATAATAATGTCAGCCCAAAGGTTCAATCACAACAACACAGTTACAGCCAGTAGGATTTGGGGGAATGACTAATGCAAGCCATTTCATGATTAATTAAATAGGTGCTAACTCTGATTTCTTATAAAATTTAGAATATTATGGGGGGACTGGGATGTTAGAAGATATTCAAATACCAACCAAAGCAGAAAGAAGAAAAGGAAGAGGGTCAGGAATAAGAACACAAGAGAGAGGAAGACACAGATAAAAAACTATCCAAGAAGACTTGTTCAATTTATTACTAAAATTGAAATTTAGTGTAGAAAATAGAACTCAAATACCCAGCAAAGGAAACAATCAACAGAGTGAAGAAGGAACTGACAGAATAGTAAAATATTTCACCAGCTATTCCTCAGAGGACTATTACCAAGAATATATGAAGAGCTAAAAATAAAAGACTCAATCAAAAACCGGGCAACTAAAATGAATAGGTAATTCTCAGATAACGTCCAAATGACCAATAAATACATGAAAAATGTTCAACATCTTCAGCCATCACAGAAATACAAATCAAAACAACACTGAGGTTCCATATGACTCTAATAAGAAAAGCTGATACTAAGAACTCAAAAAACAACAAATGCTGGTGAGGTCATGGGGAAAAAAGGAACACTCTTTCATTGCTGGTGGGATGTAAACTGGTACAATCACTATAAAAAGCAGTATGAAGATTCCTGAAAAAACTGAAAATAGAGATCTCATCTGTCCCAGCTATACCTCTTCTGGATATCTTCCCAAGAGTTAAAATCATCATACAATATTGATATATGCCGACGTGTTTATAGCAGCACAATTTATAATAGTCAAATCTTAGAAGAAGCCAATATATCCAACAACAGATGAGTGAATAAAGATGATGTAATATATATACACAATGGAGTACTACACTGCCATAAATACAGATTTGAGTCATTTGTAGGGAAATGGATACACCTTGAGACACTTAGCAAACTGAATAAGACAAAAAAGGTTAAGTATCACATGGTTTCTCTAATATGAAAAACAATCATAAAAAATATAAAAGAAAGAAGAAAGTAAGAAGATACACTTTGTGGAGAGGGAAAGGGAACATGGAGGAGTGTGGCTTGTAGAGGTTGGAATAAGAAAGGGATGTGATATGCAATTTAAATTTTTTAAAAGAAATTAAAAATTTAGAAAAGAAACCAGACCCATTGGTGCAGGCCTGGATACCCAGCATTCAGGAGACTGAGGCAGAAGTATCACAAGTTCCCCTACCCTGAACAAGTTAGCAATTTAGTGAAATCCTGTCTGCAAAACAAAAAATCAAAATAAAAAGGATAGCTTGTTTTTGGAGGCCAGGGTCTCTCTGCTCACCGCCACTGCTTGCAGCAGAAGCCCAGGTCTCCCAGCCTACAGCCAGCGCCAGCGCTCATATAGGCCAAGGCTCCCAGCTCACCACCTTAACCTGCTGCTGACTGAGCCAGGTCTCACTGCCCCCTGCAGACTAAGCCCAGGTACCCCCACCCACCATCGTTCCCCTGTGATTTGGGGCCTTGTCTCCCTGCCCACCACCGTCACTTGCTGTGGCGGTAGGCACAGATTTCCCAACCCGCAGCCGTCTCTCGCCAAGGAGCTAGGCCTGGGCCTGGGCCCCAGCTGCTAATTGCATGCCACGCGGCAGAGTTGGGTTGGTGTCTCCCCGCCCACAGCCATCGCTGTGGTATTGCCCTGCCGCCACCGCTTGTGGCAGAGGTAGGACCGAGTCTTCCAGCCCACTGCCAGCGGCAGCGCCGTCCCTTGCTGTGGATATAGGCCAGGGCCTCCCTGCCAGCCGCCTTCACCCACTGCAGACTAAGCCCAGGTATCCCTGCCGGCCCCATGGAGCTTCCTGTGTGTGACACCATTGGTAGCTGCAGATCTGGGCAAGTGTTCCCCCACCCACCTACCACTTGCTGTGGACATACGCCCAGGTCTCACCCCCACCGCCATGGCCCACCACAGTTCTAGTCTCAAGGTCCACCATCTCCTGCTGTGGAGGTGATGTCATGTTGCATTTTGGTTTATGATTTGTCTTTTTTTCTTTTTTTTTTTTTTTGAAACAGGGTCTGGCTCTGTAGCCCAGGCTGGTCCTAAACTCACTTGTGTAGCCCAGGCTGGCCTCGGACTCAGGACAATCTGCCTGCTTCAGCCTCCTGAGTGCTGGGATTACAGGCATGTGCCACCATGTCCAGCTTTATGTGGTGCTGGGCAATCGAACTCAGGGCCTAAGTGCTTTAACTGCTGTGCCATTCCTCCAGCCCTTGTTTGTCTTTTTAAGTTTAACTCCTTCCCTTTCCTGCAATTGATCAAGATTTCTTTCCTTTTATTCTTACTTTCCTTTCCTTTTTAAAATTTTTTCTTTTTCTTTTCTATCTTCTTTTTCTTTACTTTTTCTCCATTTTCTGACTTTCTTTTTTCTTTTATTTTCTTCTTTTTTATTTTGTCTTGTTTTTATCTTTTCTGTTGTTTCCTTTTTTCTCTTGTCTTTTGCTTTTCTCTCTCTTTTATTTCTTTAGTATTTTTTGTTTCCCTTGACCTTTTTTGGCAAGCTTTTTCTGTATTCTTTTTTCTTCTCTCTTTATTTTCCCTTCTCCTTCCTTTCCAGCTCCTTCTCTCTATACATCAGATAGTTGTTAAATCTCCCTCTTTTTTATTAGCTCCCTGATCCCTGTATCTTAAATCATTCTGAAGATCTGGAAGGTACACTCACCACATCACTCTCAACTCTTCCCAACTCATCTGAATTTTACTCACAGTGCTCTTTTCTATTAATTTCAGTCTGGGGAAGGAGTATGACAGTTTCTCTATTACCTTATAAGTACTCTTCTGCTTTTTAGTTGATACCTAAAGCTAAACTCTAATTACACTCTGCTCTCCACCTACTCTAACACCCCCTATAAGTAGAACTGTTAACTATCAACAATTAAGAATCACATACATCACACCTGGACACCTGCCTGCGCCTCAGAGTTTGCATAGCTGGGCCTAACTTCCATCCATTGCTGCTGTGCGTTGGTGGCATGCAGGTGGGTGGGCCCAGACCCTGCCTCTGAGTCCACACAACTGGACTACTCAGCACCGTTGCTGTTGTGGGCAAGAGCCAGCCAAGTATTGGTGCCCAGACCCCACCTGCATCTCGGAGCCCCTGTGACTGGGCCTGCACAGCACCCCGTCACTGCACACCAGAGGCATCCAGGAAGCCACCCCCCGACCCCCCTCCCACACCTCATAGCCTACCTAACTGGGCCTACTCTGCAACCATCACTGCTGCACAACAGGGGCACCCGGGTAGCCACACCCAGCTCCTCACCTACTGATAAAGAAAAACTAATTTACTCATTTTTCCATTTAGCTCACCTGGACGGAGCACTTGCATAGTGCCAGCATCACCCCAAAGTACAATCATGATTAAAGGCTCAACAGGCTCCAAGACAGCAAACACATTTCTGCTTAGAAAGAGATGCATCCAGGTCCAGCCCATGGGCAGACTGCCTCCCACCCGTGTGAGGAAGACAGCCCACGTGCTCTCAGCCTCCGTGTGCCTTTTCCCTTTGGGGGAGGCCACCCCATGTGTGGCTGACATAACCCTAATTGAAAAGTGCGGCTCGGCAGCACGAGTCCTTCCTGGAGTCAGACACTAGGCTCTGGAGTGGGGAACCCTGTGGCACTAAAGTCCCCAGAAAGAAGCCATCATTCCTCAGCCATGTGGGCCTTCCACCCCTGCCCCTCTGTGGCCACGGCTGGCCTTCCTTCATCGACTACTTCAGGAGTTGAAATTTTCTCTTTCAGGATGCTCTTCAGGCATAAAACTAGCAACCAAGCATGTACTTGCATTTTCTGCTAATTATAGGATAAATATTTCTTTTGTATTTTCAAAACCATACTACAGTCAAAAATCCTATAATAGTGTTCACGGAGAACTAAAAAATGTTACCAGAGGACTCCCAGGATGCATGGTTTATTCTGCATCGAAGTTGGTTTATTATTACTATTAGGCCTATATTTACCTTACAGCAAAGTCAGAAGTTAGTAACTAAGGTGTGACCAGTTCAATAGATGCTTCCCATCATTTTATAAAGATTTACTCATTTTTAATTTAATTAACATTCCATATCCACCCTCCCCTCCCCACACAACCCATTGGCGGAAATGAGTTGAAATTCTGACCACATAAAATGCTGTGGGAAATAATACCATCAGCCATTACTGACAGCTCCAGTGATTCGCCAGTTTTTATAGCTATCACAAAGGCAGCCTGTGATTTGAAACCTATGAAAAGAAGGTCAGTACCTTCAGACCTGCCCTGAATGCTCGAGACAAGAAAAAATGGTGATCTGCTGCTGCCACCTGCAGGTCACTCTTACAAAATGGAATTTTCCCCTTGGCTTCTGCCTTGTTTCTGACTCATTTACAGATATTCCTTCACCACCAGATTATTTAATCAAGACAAATCGTTAGATAGAATAACAATCTCATTCATGGGAATCCACAGTAATAATTATTTTTATCTGTTATGTACATGAACTTTTTCTTAGAAATAAAGCTAATCTTTCTCCTTGTCATCTATTTTTACATTTTCTTCATACCACTCCCCAAATCCTTGCTCTTTTGAGATCATGTTCCTGATAAACATATCTTAATATGAGAATGAATGATCCTGATATAAAAGACAGTTTCACATCCCGTCACTTTGATACCTGGTACAAGTTATTCCTTAAAATTTCATTTAGCATGTGAACTTAAGGCTGGTGGGTATCAGCAAGCTCTAATGCCTTATTAACTTGCAATTATATCTAGCTTCCACCCCAAACTAGCATTATGCTCTCAGGAAGTAGAGCCTCAGTTTCCCCTCTGTAAAGTAAGGATAATAATCAAATCTTAAAATTGTCTAAATAAATAAGTAATGCATATAAGCATTTAACAAAATGTCTGGCATACAGTTAGCAATCAAGGAATGGTTCATTATTATTATAAGAAAGTGCATTTAAGTTGTTTCCTTACAATTAGAGCCAGACCAATGAGACAGTTCTGAAAAACCTCTGTATCTGCTGGTTCCAAGCCAAGGTGCCGACCATCAGGTTGCAATGATGCCGACTTTCTATTTATTTAATTAATAGGCTCTGGTTTCCCTGGGATAGGCATAAAAATGCTGCACTCATCATTTTTAGGACCAGCCTGGGCTACATACAGAGCAAGGCCCTATCTCAAAAAAAAATCATTTTTAAATGTGAATTATTTTACAAGCCTAGAAATAATACAAACCATAAGGGCCACTGGACATTTGTCCAACAGCCAAAGACTTGACCAGAGAGGGAATTTGTAGTATTCTCATTGCACAATAACTTTATTATAGGGACTAGAGAGTTTTATAAAGAGTCGTGGATTATTAACAAGCAGTAGAAAAATCTGGCTGTTGATTTCAATTCCATCTCAGAACACGGTGCTTGAGGCTTTTCATTGTGCACTACGTTCTTTGACCCTCAGAGTCTCCATAGTTCGGAGCAAGACAAGGGAGAGGAACCAAGTGGGGAGCAGCTCTCCAGCATCACATGGGTTGACTCCTGAATTGGATAGCTCTTTCCTAACTACCATTTAAGGATGGAACCAGATAACCCAAGACTTTCATCTTCAGAGACAATATATACATTACTGATTTAAAATAAAAGCCATTCTTTTAGTGTCTTCACTACAAAGAGTTCTGACAGTATGGCCTTTTCCTGTCCCACATTCCTCCTTGTTTCCATCAAAACACTAGATACCACTGGCCATTCCTTTCTTCAACTCAACACCCCAACAAGTTGCTAAGCATCTACTCAGACTGCGCCAAGCCCTGCGATCAAACTGAGGCAGAAGCATGCTTGGCATTTAAGGAACCACCAAGGGGAGATGGGGATGGAATGCAATTAGTAAAAAGAAGATGTCAGAAAGATAAGGGGCCAGATCATATTGGGCCTGTAGGCAGGCCACTGATAAGATTTTTATTTATACCCTGAATGAAAGAAGAATAAAAGGATAAATAATTTTCCCTTTGATCATTAAGAATTCAAATAGCAAACTATTAAAAGCAGAAACCACAATATTAGGTACTCTGCATCCATCACCCTGAGCATTTATCACAGGAACTGTTACAAACAGCCCCATGTAACTCAGGACTGAGCAAGGGATACATCTTATAAAGTAGCCCATGAACTAGAAGCTGAACAGAGACTTTGGCCCCACCTCACCTTCTCAGATTTGCACACTCCCCAGAAGCAGCGACTTCTCATAAATCTCTGGACTGAGCAGGACAGTGTCTGCTTAGCCCATGAAATAAGCCAAATCACATACGCCAGCTGAAACGTCCTTGCTTGTGTTAGAGCCACAGGTCCTCCCCACTGCCTCTGGACCCTGGTGCAAACTATGAGATGTTAAACCTAGCTTTGCCACAGAATAAAAGAGAAGCAGAGGTCAGGCAGAAGAGAATGTCACTCACAGCAGCCGTAGGGCTACATTTTTGCTAGTCCCTGAATGAGAAACTGATCCGAGACGGACCCTAAGAGAAAATTTGGTTACTTCTATATCCTCATCATATTTAATGAGATTCATGAGGAAACATAGGCTTTTCCTCAATGGCTTCCTCTGATGACAGAAGGGCTGAATGCATGAGGGAGAAAGAACATAGCAGCTGGTTTAGTATAATAAAGCTAACAACGTCTGCTTTGCCAGTGATTGAATTTTAAAATATGAACAGGCTTCAGATGATAAAGGTTAATGTGATACCTTATTGTGATGGTTGTCGCTTATAGTAGAAAACAGTCACTACTGTTTTAACATTTCTAGAGTACTGACATAAGCCACAGGTCATTAACATTACTATTGCGCTCATTATGACAGATTCAATAACATTCTTATAAAATATCACAATTTAAAACTTGAAAACAAATCCAAAAATGTCTCATCCCAAAACACAAACAAAAATTTAGCATTATACGTACTCCAGTCCTTTTTGTACAGCCCACTTATACTTTTTAAAAGCTTCTTGGGTGCCACACTTCCCACCATCCTCAGTCATCTAACAAATGACTACGTCCATACTACTGACTGCCCCTTATTATGAGTGCTGCCTGTCCTCCCCTCCACTGGAGAGAGCTTAAGTCATGTGACTACCTTTCAGCCTTGGGAGAGGGGAGCAGAAATGCGGAGTGACGGTGTGCTAAGCAAGGTTTCCAGTTCCATCTCTTGTCCCATATTCTGGTTTCAATAAAGAGAAATCCTAGTATATTAAGGATCCTAAAGCAGAATCAATATGAGATTCTATCTATCCATCCATCTATCTATCTATCATCTGTTTTTTAAAGAAGTGGCTTTGGGGCTGGACCTCCAAGAATAGCTCCGTCCTTCCTCCCTGTGGCTCTGGTCTGCCATGACTTGGGGGAGTTCTTCCCTCGGCTCTTGCCTGCCATGTGTTTCTACCACCACCAACTCCCATAAATGAACTGAGAGCTTCCGAAACTGTGAGCTAAAATAAATCTTCACTCTTTTATGTTGTGGATATCAGGTATCCTGTCCAAGCAACAAGTTAAGATACACCTTTACAATAACTGAGCACCTTAGCCTTGCCAAGTTGACATAAAATTAATCACTATACTACTTATTGTTTAGTCTTAGTAGCAGCTATGTAGTACTCATTATCTACCAGGGACTATTCTAAGTGTTTATCTATATTTTTTTTTTTTTTGAGACAGGGTCTCAGTCTGCAGACCAGACTGGTCCTGACTTCACTATGGAGCTCAGGCTGGCCTCAGACTCAGTCCTCTGTCTCAGCTTCCCAAGTGCTGAGATGACAGGAGTGTGCCACCACAACCAGTTTATGTGGTGCTGGGAACAGAACTCTGGTACTTAATGCCTTCTAGGCAAGCACTTTAACCTCTGGGCCATTCTTCCAGCCCCATTGTGTTTTACAAATATTAACTCATTTAATGCTTTTGTACTTATTATTGTGGATCCATTATATGTAGATGAATATAGATCATAGTGTCTGGTATAAATCCTGACTTGATAAGGTGGTTTCCTGTCTTAGTTCCTCACTTATTGTTGGGACAGAATACCCAACATCTGCAATTTAAGGGAGGAAAGATTTATTTTACTCACATTTTCAGAAGGTCACAATCCATTTTTGGGTGACTGGCAACAGTGGAAGCACATGGGTAGGTCTAGTTGGAGAAAAGCTCTTCGTGGAGTGGTAGACAGAAAGCCAAGTGTGGGAGAGGAGGTGGAGCTATTTTATGCCATTCCAGATCCTTCCCTAGTGTCCCTTCTGTCTAGGCTCACTTCCCAAGAACACATGGCTCCATAGCTATTCCACAGTATCCCAGATAAAAACTGACTGGAACATTTGGAAACCTTATCCAAAATCATAAAGCTTCTATTGAGCACTTTCATCTAGTGTTTCCTTATTATTGCCCATAAGCTTTTTTAAAAGATAAGCAAGCCGAAGGCTGGATGCAGCATATAGCACCATGTCAGCTGACTAGCAATCTGAGCAGAATGGGCAATGCCATCAAACCAACTGCATCAATTATTAACTATCACTTCAATTGTCCTGTGATGAGGTGGCCATCTTTGTGCACCAAATATTTACATCAAGATGAAAATTAACAACATAGAAGAGGGATAAGATGGTAAGGTAGGTTTCTACGTTGCTCCATGCTATGGCCCTACTCTCACCACCCCATACCATGAAATGGGGCACTCTCAAGGAGAAGTCGGGTGGTCACTGCCCAGACAAACTTTCTCAGAACCCCAAAACCATAAGTAGGTGTACTTTCTTTTGTGCTCTCATACTTAGTTGTACATCAAAATCATCTATTTCTGTGTTTACCCACCCACGTTCAACACAAATTCTTCCAGGAAAAAGGCTAAGTCTCAGATTTATTTTTATTCCTGGCATCTAGTAATCAGTAAATAATGTTGAATGAATGAGCAAAAATCTCAATAAGATGTATGTGCTACATACGAATATTTTTAAAAGACTTCTAAAATTCACTCTCATTTCCAAAGATGATAATTTACATATGTAAAATCTTGTCTGTGTATGTATGGTATCTTAGTTATACTCTACATGCACAATTTAAGGGAGGAAAGATTTACCTTAGCTCACAGTTTCAGAAGGTCACAGTCCATTCAAGGGCAGCCAGCAACAGTGGAAGCAGGTGGCAGAGGCGCAGGAGGAGGCGGCTCCTCAGAGCATTGCAGACAGGAAGCCAAGTCTGAGAGGGAAGGGAGGACATAACACATACTCTTCCAGGTCCTATCCCACTGATCTACCCCTTCGGGGTCCAGCCTCAGTGTTCCTCCCCTTTCAAGTTTAAGCCCCTAATCCACCACATGTCTGCAATCTATAATCCACCACATGCCTATAATCCAATTCACATGCCTGTAGTCTATAATCTGTCACATGCCTACCTTCTACCACATACCATAATCTACTACACACCCATGATCCACCCCTCCAGACCAGGTCCCAGTCTCCTAACAGCACATGGTTCCATAGATAATCCAAAGCAGCCAAATACATGAGGCTTTAAGAGACCTTCCAGATCTAAATCACAGTATCTGGTTAGTGCATGAAAGTTTATTTCTTGAACATAAAATTCATATTTTATAAAATTCACACTGTAAAATAATCATTTTTTGCTTTTCTCCCTCCCCCCAACCCAGAACTTCACATATGCTAAACAAGAGCTCTACCACTGAGTTACATTCCCATAGTCCCCAAAACCCAACTCTTCAATAAATTCCTTTGAAAAAATAAAAGTAATATTAATACTGACACAAATTCTCATTTATACATCCATCTCAGGAAAGCCTGGTGAAATCACACAGAGAAAGGAGAGAGCACCAGGAAAAAAAAAAAAAAAAAACTTCAGATTTTTGAGTAAAAGGGAAATAAGGTTATTAAAGTTTCACTTCTGACATTGAATGATCTTGACTAAACATTTCATCTAAGCCTCAACTTGCAAAATAGAGATAACAGAATGCTTATTACTTCTACCTCCCTTCCTTGTTTAAAAACAGATATTAACTTAAAAGAACTAAATAAATGTAGATTATCACTATGTTTCAAGCATTTCATGTTTACTTTGTTCATTTTGGTCCATTCAGAAGACTTTTGATCCCATCTTAAAGTATAAATATCTCTCACTCATTTCTATTAGTCCATAATGGCTACACTAAACATATAATAAAAATAGAGGTCAATATTACAAACACAATATTATAGATAATGTACCATTACATTATCTAAGAACAGAAACATTATATTGATATTCTTTTATATTTTCTTTAAAGAATGTAAAATTTGTAAATTTGCTCTACTCAGGTGCCAAAAAATTTGTGTGTGTTGTGGGAGTGGAGTGGGGGGGTTGGTTAGGGTTGTCCAAGGAAACAGAATCAACAAGATGAGGGGAGGGCAGAGGAGTAGGGAGGGGAGTGATGGGGGGGAGGGGAGGGGAGGGGAAGAGAAGATAGGAGAAGATTATAAGAGAAGGGTTACATGAGTATAACAGCCAGTAAGTCCAACAATCTGTAATCAGCATGCTGGAGAATAAAGAAATTCAGTGGTACTATTCATCCTGAGTCAAAGAACCTAAGAACAAAGGAAGTCAATGGTGTAAATTGTAGTCTGAGTCTAAAAGCCCGAGAAGGGAGCAGGATGTGGAGGTTTGCTGTGATCTGAATGAGCTCCCCCTAAGTTTTTTGCATGTTGAAATTTATGTAATTATATTAGGAGGTGAGGCCTTTAGGTGATTAAATCAAAAGGTAGAGCCCTCAGGAATAGGATTACTATTCTTATTAAAAAAAGGTCCAAATGAAGCCCCTTGTTGGGCTGGAGGAATAGCACAGTGGTTAAAGCACTTGCCTAGCAAGCATAAGGCCCTGGGTTCCATTCCCCAGCACCATATAAGCTGGGGAGAAAGAAAGAAAGAAGAAAGGAGGGAAGAAATGAAGGAATAAAAGAGGGAAGGAGAGAAAGAAAGAAACCCCTTGTTTCCTCTACTATGTAAACACAGTTAGAAGGCATTATCTACAAATTAGATGGCAGCTCATGAGCTGCTTTAACTTGCCAGTGTCTTGATGTTGGACTTCCCAGCCTCTAGAATCATGTGAAATAAACTTGTTATTACTTTCAAAATAAAAAAAAAATATGCACACAAGTGTATAGAATTTAGTTATAGCAGCCTGAATGGACTAAGACAAATGTGATGGTGTTAGTCCTAAGTTGACTTTAAGGGTCCAAGAATCAGCCACTCCAATGTCTGAGGGCAAGAGAAGATGGATGTCCCAGCTCAAGCAGATGCAAACTCATTCTTCTTGGCTTTTGCTATTATTCTATTCAGACCCTCAGTAGAATAAATGATATCCATCCACATTTGTGAAGGTGATCTTTACTCAATCTACTGATTGAATATTGTAGATTATGGGTGTGTGGTGGATTACAAGGATGTGGTAGATCGCTGGGCATGTGACCTGGAAGGGCCAGATCATGGGGCTTACCCCAGAAAGGATGGAGCACTCAGGCTTGACCCAGAGGGGGCAGATCACATAGACAGGACCTGAAAGGGTATATGCAAGTTCTGCTCTTCCTTCCTGACTTTTTGGCTTGGCTTCCTGTATGCTATGCCATGAATAGCTTCCACCAGCCAGACCACTGCCATGTGTTTCTACCATTGCCAGCTACTCATGAATTGTGACCTTCTGAAACTGCGAGCTAAAATAAATCTTCCCTCTCTTAAATTGGGGATGTTGAGTATTCTGTCACAGTCACGAAAAAGTAGCTAAGACACCTGGTAACTTCATGCCATGAACCAAGATAGGAAAGATGTATCCTATAGAGTACTGCCTTGCGGGTCAAGGGGGGTGGGGGGCAGTTCAGGGAATCCTCAGTGATTACGAGGAACAAGGGCAATAGGAGTTTGCAAGAAGTCTCCAGCATGAGAGACTGAGCATTCTGAGTAAGCCCAGAAGAAAGACCCCCTCACAATTTGTTTGAAGATGGGTGGCAAAATTCTAGGCCTAGGGGTGAGAAGACAGATGCCCAGAAAAAGTCAGAATTTTCTCAAATGTCTCTGGCTAATCACCTGAACAAATGTAACTCTGGGAGGGTCATTCTGGTACAAGACATAAAGAGAAACAAAAGGTGATTAAAAACTGCTGTTTTGTCTGAACCAAGGTGACAATCCATGGGCCACCTGTCTTCTGGCCATACTATGGCTCAGGCAAGGCCTGAGTCTGTCAGGCTCTGGTCATCTATGTGAGTGATAAAACTTCTCATATATCTGAGGAAAGGGATTATGCCCTTATTTGGCTGCCCAGGGAACTCACAGTTTCTCCTCCGGACTAACATAAGATAAGAAAAGAAGGCCTTGGGATCCCCTCTCCGGCCTTCCCCCACCACAGGAGAACTCGGGGAGATAAGGAGGAATGTAAAGGGGGTATGAGGAATTCTGCCATGGAACAGAAGCCTTCTACCTTGCCCCCTCTATATCCTAATCTTAGAAGAGAATTAGTGCAATGCAAGAAAGATTTAAAATGCTTCCCTTTGCCAGCAGGAAATGACTAAAAGAGCTCTCAGATGCTCTTCTCAGAGAGAAGTTCCCTTGAGGCCAAAGGAATAGGATTTGTTAATGCCCTCATTAACGGAAACAAGGAACTTTAACAAGCAGATGAAGATGAAAAAGATGAGTCCTCTGTTAGAATACCCCCTGGGTTAAGCAGACCAAGTCAGTCAGTTCCTAGTTTCCAATATTACACCTGGGCCAAATGGATGTCTGCTGTCATTATTCTGTTCACTGGGAATAAAAGGATATCATTCAAGAGCAGGATGACTAGCTGGAAGAGAGAACATGGGCAAAACCTCCAGCCAGACGAAGTAAATTTCTAAATGAGGATCCTGAATGGGAAAACAATGTGACTCCCAGGAGGACGTCAAATGCAAGACTTCAGGGAATTAATTATAAAGGGAGTCATAGTCTACGCCAATGTGAGTGCCGCCTAATGGTAGCAGTGGTACATTGTTCAAGGTAAAGATGGTGGATCTTTCAATTTTTGCATGCTTTACCTGACCAGGTGACCAGACAAGGATGGAAGGGGGGAGGAGGAATAAAGGTCATAGCATTATGATAAACTTGGCCCTGAGCCAATACCTTAGATCTTATCAGGAAGATTATGCATCCTGGCAATAGGAAAAGGAAGGAGGAGGGATCTGCAACTTAGGGATTTAAATCGCCACCCACGATATTTTCAGCATGGCTTTTTCTTCACTTGCATGTGGGAAGGTCACCCTTTTTGCAAAAAGACAATTAAAACCTCATATTTCTGTCATCCGTGCCTCCCATGTCCATCCTTTGTTTGGACAGGTGAACTCCTATGAGCCGTTTCTAACACCACAACCCCAAGGAAACTCCAACAGCCATTCCTGCAGAATCTCTGGGATTAAATGAGAAAATATTGAGGCCTGAATCCTGGAGGTCCAGTAGCGCAAGGCCTCCTAAAAGTTTGTAACAAAGAGTCGGCTAGATACCACCACAAAGTTACAAAAACTGGAGGGATGGAATAAAAAGCTGATTAAGAAGCTCTTAAGGAAGGCTCAGAAGGTGTTTGTGAGATGGGATGATAAAACTACTGAGGGAAAGGTAGTTAAAAACCAAAATCACTAGGCACCCCTGGGGAAAATGGACAACCAAGTAGAGAGAACCAAAGCTGGAAAGGAGCCAGGGAGAAAGAAAATGCTATAAATGTGGAAAGCCTGACCACCGTAAGGAATGGCCCTTGTGCAGACGGGAGGAAGAAATGAACACCCTTATGACTCTTGGTTAGGAACAAGGACATCATGAGTTCCCCGTAATCAAGTCTCACCAGAAGCCCATGATAAATATAAAGGTGGGACCAAAAGAGGAAGAGTCAATCTTTTTGGTGGACTCAGGAGCTTCTCAGTCATCTTTAACATTTAAGCCAAAAGAAAGATTTTTTTTTTTTTTATGACAGAAACTCCTGGTGATAGGGGTAAAAGAGGAAGAAGTTCAGGTCATTGTCTTTGAAAATATGAAAATTAATTTGACACTGAAACTATAGAGGAATCATTTCTGTATGTTTCTGAGGTAGGAGATAATCTCTTGGACCGAACTGTAAAGCTGAGACTAAATCTTGACGTTATAGGTGGCCAAATTAAAATATGAATGATGTGTCTAACAGAGGAGAAGGAAAGCCCAGTTGATCCCAATGCTTGGGCAAAGGATGGAAATTGGGAAAAATTACAAATTCCTCCCATAAAGGTCACCTTAAAACAACCAGGGGAAAACCTCTGTAAAAGACAATACGTCACCCTAATCAAAAGCAAAAGAGGGCTCCAACCTGTAATCAATGGCCTAATCCAAGACAGGCTGCTCAAACCTGTGTGTCTCCAATACCACCTGCTGAAAAGTCAGATGGCGCAAATGGACTAGTTCAGGACCTAAGAGCTATGAACCAAATAGTATAACGCAGATATCCAGTAGTCCCAACCCCTTCTACTTTTTTTTTAAGTAAAATTCCTATAAATCACAAACAGTGATAAATTTGAAGGATGTCTTCTGGACCTATCCATTTGACCCAGAGTGCAGGGACCTTTTTGTCTTTGAATGAGAAAATCCAATGAATGAGAGGGGGAAAAAACAGGAATACTGGTGAACTGTGCTTTTGTAAAGTTTCATTGGGGCTTCTAGCTTATTTAGCCAAATACTTCAGTTTATAGTGGAGGAGTTCACCCCACCCCAGGGAATAATCTTGTGCAATACGTAGATGATTTATGGCTATCAGTTGAAAGCAAGCCTCAGAGTCTGCGGGCTACAATAACTACTAAACTTCCTATGACAAAAGGAATTATTTATTCCAAAAAGTAAGTTATAATTTGCTGAGTGGGAACTTAAAATATTCGGGTCACCTTATTAGTGAAGGGAGGTGGAGGTTTAATTCAGGGAGGATTAAGAGAATTGCGAGTTACCCCAGATCAAAGACAAAAAGGGAATTCAAAAGTTCCAACAATTGGTGGGTTATTGTAAACTCTGAATTGACTCTTCTGCTCCTAAAACTAAAACCTCCTTTCATCTTAAGCTGCTGGAAGAAAAGCCAAATGCCCTTCAATGGATGCTGGAATAAGAAAATATGCTGGAGGAGCTTAGACAGTCTCCGATCATTGTCCCAGTTGTAGCACTCCCGTATCTTGAGGAACCCTTCCACCTGTTTGTTACAGTGGAGTGAGGAACAGCAGTTGTGGTACTCATCCACAGGAAGGAAAGAGGCAACTGGTCACATTCATGTCAGAATTATTAGCTCCTGTTTCAGGGGCTGTCCCAAACATGTGCAAGCTACAGCCAACACAGCTCTACTGGTGGAAGAAAGTAGAAAGCTTACCTTTGGAGGTGACGTGAAAGCTAGCATCCCTCACGAAGTTTGCACTATCCTAAACCAAAAAGTTGGATGCTGGTTAAAAGATCTGCAAATTCTGAAATGTAAAACTATACTATCATAAAAGATGGCTAAGTTTTGATCACCAACACTTGTTTAAACCTGGCTACTTTTCTGTCTCAGGAAAAACAGATGATCTTAGAGTTAGACCATAATTTCCTGGACATAATAAAATATCAGACCAAGGTTCAACAAGATTTAGGTGAAATGCCACTCTCAGAAGGGATCAAACTTTTTGTAGATGGCTCCTCCCGAGTCCTGGAAAGTAGAAGGCATAATGGATATCCAGTGATAGATGGAGAAAGACTGTCATAGAAAAAGGGAGACTGCCTAAAAACTGGTCAGCTCAATCTTGTGAACTCTTTGCTCTTAAACCTTAAAACTGCTCACTGGCACTGAAGGGACATTTACACAGTTTCAAAGTAGGCCTTGGGAATAGCCCACATCTTTGGAAAGATATGAAATGAAAGACTTCTAGGTAGCTGGGGGAAAGAATTAGCTTGAGGGTCTAATCAGGAAACTTTCACAAAGTCTCCTTTTACCCACAGAAATAGCTGATCCCCATATGAACAGACATCTAAGGGAAACTCTTTCAAGGCAGTGGGAAACGAACTGGCAGATAAGGCAACGAAAGAGGATTCCCCAGAAGATGAGGTCAAAATCCTCAGTCTCCTCGGCACATTCCTAATTGTGCTAGCAGCAGATGGAATAAAAAAGATAAAAGAGATACACTCTTCTCAGGATAAAGAGGGAAAGTGGGTCTTACCTGATGGCAGAAAATGCTTAGTAATAAGAACTGATGACAATATTACACAGGGAAAATCACTGGGGAACACAGGCTATGGGAGACACACTGCTAAAAGTCTATCTAAGTATCTATACTCTAGCCAAATGGGTCTGCAAGAGCTGTGTTATCTGTCAAAAGATTTGATTTCATCTCCTCTCAATTGTCCCCAAAGCAAGAAATACGTAAGGTCCCAGAGTGACAAATCTCTAGTTGTTCAAAGAAGAGGAATGTGAAAATATCACTCATGACTTCTGATTATTATTTCCATAAAGCTTTAAAATAATAAGAATGAATATCTCTGACAGGTTGTCATACTACCCTAATTCCAAAATCAATTTGGGGACCTAGGCATCCTAGATTTAAGTTGGATGACAAAAATATATCAACCAAATATTTTTAAGTTACTCAAAAAAGAAATATATAATTTTTTCCAAATTAAAAAAGACTAAAATTACATTTAACCCTTCAAGTTTTCAAGTACAACAAACTCCAATGAACTTTTCTGTATCAAGAAGGCTTTTTTTTTACTCCCAGTTTATTTTTAAATCATAAAAGCTGAATTCTGAATCGGTATTGATTTTGTAGACAACAAAATGTATAAAGGATGGAAGTTCACAATGGCTTGAGTCAAAGGACACTGGCTAGCTACTGAACAGCGCTACAGGAAACTAGTAAAAACCAAGAAAATCTATATTCTACACACAGGAGAAAATAGTATTCCTTTGTACAAAGCTATCTTGAATCCTTCCTTGAGCAACAAAAATAGCATGTCTACACAACTCTGTAATAAGATACAGTCATTTTGAAACAAATCAGAGAAACAGTGCCATCTGCTGATTGTATACATTTTGCTGCAAGTCATAGTAAGAGACTGAAGCAGGAGGATCACAAGTTTGTAGAGATATCCGCCAGCAGGGATCCTCATAACAGCTGAGGAGGGGTCGGATGACAGAGTGACACACTCTGGGAACTTGTTTCAGTGAATGCAGTCTGGTTTATTTAGGAAGTACAGGAATTAAATAGACTAGGATAATGCGGAAGTTACCTAAGGTCAATTAGCAGGGCCCTAAGAAGTGGGGTCACCCAGCAGGAGGGAGGGAGTAAAGGAAGCAGGACGGGACTTGCCAACCAGCAGTTTGTCACGGGACAAAGTGGTGGAGGTGTGCCTCTCCAACGCCATCTAGCTGAGCTAGCGGTGAAGTGTTCTTCTACTTGGTTGTCCCAGACTAGTGCTAGATAGTCTTCAACCCAACCTGAATCCCCTACACAAGTTGAAGCCTAGTTTGTGCAACTTAAACTGATTGAGGCTCTGCCTCAAAATCAAAAATAAAAAAACGTGTTAAAGATACAGACCAGTGTGAAGCTGCTAGCTCAATTCCCAGTACTGGAAAAAAAGAAAAATTATGGAAGCAAAAAAAGAAGAGTCTGCCTTCTCCCAATGTTTGTTCCAGTGTCAAGCACAACTCTATCTGTGCTCCGCAATTATTCTAGTAGGTATCTGAAGCTGACTGACTGGGAACATGGAGGATAAAAGTGAGAATTAATAAACTGAGTTTCTTTTACAGAAAAGATGCTTTAAATTTGCAACTCAGACGTTACATTTAGACTGAGTCTGAAACCCCAGAAATCTCTGGCCTCCCAAAGCCCTCCTTGATTGACTGAAGGATTGACATCTTGAACACAACTTATTCTCTGGGCTCTCAAGTCACACACACTACCTTTGTCCCAGGTCACACGCACCCTCTCATGAAACAGCAGCTTCAGGAAATTTTGCTATAGAAATCATTTACATCCTATATACACAAGATTGCATCCTTTTGAAAAGATCTCAGATTGGGACAGAATGGGGAACTTGGATTTACACTAGTTAGCAGGCAACTTACTGGAAAACAACAGGCATCTATTACTCAAATATCCTCCTGTTCCCAGCACTGGGAATTTATCTAGTCTCAGCTTTTACCTTCTCCTTTTCCCCTCTCAAATTGTCCCCATCATTCCAAACTTTTCTCTTTGAATATTAACAGCAACAAATACCTATGAACCTGAAAGATTCACCCAAGGTTTGTTTAGTAGCGTGTTTCTCCAAATAAAGAGTAGAAAAAATTGATTCATACTTTTCTATGTGGCTCCCCATAGCTGAATACTTGACATCCCCACACATTTCATACAAATTTCACTGCTACCCTTGGGCATGTTGCAGTGCTAAAAACCTCAGTAAAAATCTGCTAAAGTCCATCGTGCCCAGCTAATATTAAAGGTGTCTATGACAAAGAGGAAAGACCTGACTTTGAAACAGACGTACCTCAACAGGGAATTCCTTCAATCCTGTCATGGTTTGGATTTGGAATGTCCCCCCAAAAGCCTCATGTATTTTGATGTTGTAGATCATCTATGGATTTCACCTGCTATTAGGAAGTAGGGCCTGGTTAGTAGAGGATGATTACTGAGGGAGTAATGGATCTCTGAGGGTGCAGTGGACCACTAAGGGTGTGGCAGGAGGGATATACTCCTGCCCCCTCTTCTTCCCAAGCTCTGATCCTCCCTCTTGTGATGCCAAGAGCAGCTATTCTCCACCAGACTCTTCCCACCATTGCCAGACTCCTATGAATGAACCTCCTGAAACTATGAGCTAAAACAAACCTTTGCTCCCTTAAGCTGTGGCTGTTGGGTACTGTGTCCCAGCAATGAGAAAGTAACTAAGACAGGACAGGACCTATTGTCTTTAAGCTGACACACATCAATTTCCCTAAGACAGTTTGTACAGTTAAGGGAGTGATCTTTCAGATTTCATCTTTAGATATGAAACTTTAAACATTATACAAGCACTACTAGAAAATCAATGAATCTTTTAGGTGTAATTCAGAGACTCTGAGAATTTCAATGGGGCAATATAAGACCTTCCTTAGAGAGTCTCACTTTCCTCCAAAACTCCTTTTTACATCCTTAAATCCTTATAAACATCCCCAAACTCCTTTTTACATCCTTAAATCCTTATAAACATCCCCAGTCTGGTATGGGGTTCCTCTCTGGGACCTAAATAAACTTTTAATCTTATTTTTTGCCTCCACAGTAAATTCTTTTACTGGCCCATGACACCAGCTCACAAATGCCATCTCACACAATGAAAATCATTTAACAAATAGAAAAATTCAGTCCACCTAAGATAAAAATAATCTTATCTCATAAGGTTGCAAATGTATGCAAAGCCTTTAGCATTTATAACACACTAAGCACTTAATAAACATCAGTAGTTAGTATTTTATCACTATGGTATTTAGTGGATTTAGCCAGATGTGGTGGCCTACATGCCTGTAATTTTAGCACAAGAAGAGACTGAGGCAAGAGTGTCAGATATGAGTTCAACACCTGTCTGGCTGAGTTCAGGAACAGCCTGGGAAATAGAAATATCTGTCACAACTTTTTTAATTAGTTGGTTTTTCTTTTTCTATTTATATAAGTAAGTAATATCATCTAAATCTCATGACTTTAAGTATCATCTAATTGCTAACAACTCCCAAATCATTTATCTCCAGGCTCGATTAATGCTTCTGAACTCAACTTACACATATAGCTCCTTGTCTAACATCTCCATTAGATATCTAACAGGCATATCAAACTTTACTCAGTCAAAAATAAACTTCTGGAGATGTAGTTCAGTGGTAGAACATCTGTCTAACCCAGGCCTACTGGCACAGGCCTGTAATCCCAGCACTTTGGGAGGCTGAGGCAGGAAGATAGCAAGTTTGAGCCCAGTTTGCAACTTAGCAAGACTCTTGTCTCAAACATATCAAAGTGAAGGCCCTGTGTTTTTTAGCATCATATATATATATATATATATATATATATATATATATATATATATATATATAGCAACTTCCTAGCATGCACTCATAAGACCCTGGATTAGATTCCCAGCATAGCAGAAAGAAATAAAAACCTCTCTCACTCAGTTCTCTCATCTTCGTAACTGGTAGCTCCATTTGTTTAGGCCAAAAACTATGAAGTTACTCTTAATTTTTTTGTACTCTATATCCAATCCATTCAGAATTCTTATTGACTATACCTTAAAAACTATCCAGAATCCAACCAGATCTTAACATTTCCATGGCTATTACCTGGTCTAACTCACCATAGCCTCTTGCCTGGATTATCACAACAGTCTTACCTCATTTCTACCTGTTCTAACCAATCTACCCTCCTCACAGAGTAATCGGATCATTTTATTCCTCAGCTCAGACCCAGAGGTTTTCCCTCATCCTCAAAGCAAACACTACAGACACAATGGTCTTCACTACCCTCGTAACATTTGATTCATCACCGTCACCTCTCTGGCCTCATAAATAGCACTCATAAAGGCTTCCTGGCAGTTCCTCAAACCATGTCTAATACTTCTGCTATCTTTTTTCTTTGAGACAGGGTCTTGCTCTACGGTCCAGCCTGGTCCTGTAGGGGCTGGAAGAATGGCTCAGCAGTTAAAGCGCCTGCCTAGAAAGTACTAAGTTAAGTGCTAAGTACCCAAGTTTGATTCCCCAGCACCACATAAGCCAGGCGTGATGGCACCCGCCTGTAATCCCAGCACTCGGGAGGCTGAGACAAGAGGGTGCCATGACTTCAAGGCCAGCCTGGGCTCCATAGTAAGTTCAGGGCCAGCCTGGGCTAGAGTAAAACTCTGTCTCAAAAAAAAAAAAAAAAAAAAAAAAAAGCAATTCTGTTTTAGGTTTGGCCTATTTTTTAAAGAGGTGGTTGTCTTAATTAAGGCTACTGTACCAGAACACGACAGAGTTAGTACTTAAATAAGACAACTTTATTTCTCACATTTCTGAAAAGCAGGAAGTCCAAGATAAAGGAGACTGCAGAGCTGCTATCTGGTGAAGGCATTCTTCCTGGTTTAGAGATGACTCTTATTACCTCACATGGCAGAGAAGAGAGTAGAGAAAGGAAATAGTCTTCGTGTCTCTTTGTATAAGGGCACTAATCCTACTTGGGAGGGTTCCAACTATGTGAACCAATTAGCAACCAGAGACCCCATCTCCTAGTAGGGACACTAGGGACTAGTACCACAACACAGAAATTTTGGGGGACACAAAAAATGATGTAAAGCAAAATTTTTATAAATTTCACAGTATCAGTTAACACCAACATGTGGTTATTTGCCAACAAGTATTTATAATTTTATATTGACTATAATTATTAAAATGCTTTTCTTCAATAATACCTCTGTAAACAGTGTCTTAGATCAGAGTTCCTGGAAAACAGACAGAGCTAAATTTGCACGTAGAGGATTTACTGGAAAGTGCTCTTAGGAACATTGTAAGACAGTAAAGGATAAAGGACTGGACTGAGGAAGAAGGTCAAAGCAATGAAGTTACAGCAGAGACTTTATCTGAAGTTCTGTAAAACTTAAATAGACCTTTACAGATGTCTCAAATTGAATGTAAGGTGCTAAACGTTGCTGGGCCTTTCTACTCTACCATCACTAGACACCAGCAGTCCTGGGAAGGGGATATAAACTTGGGAGAGGTAGCCTCTTTCTGGTGAGGGCCATTCTTATAGAGGTGTTGTGGTTTGGTTCTGAAGCGTCTCCCCAGACCCTCATGTTTTTGGAAATCTGTATTACCTATGGATAGCATGTGCTGTTGGGAGGTGAGGCCTGGCTAGCAGGGGTGGATGTTCGGGGCTTCACCTGGAATGGTTAGCTCCACTCTTCCTCCCCAACTTGACTTTGTGTCCATGCTGTAAACAGCCATCTCCTGCTCTTCCTCCAGCCATGTGTTTCTATCTTTGCCAGCTACCCATATACGGCCTGTGACCTTCCAACACTGTAAGCTAAAATAAATCTTTCCTTCCTTAAACTGTGGGTGTTGGGTATCCTGTCCCAGCAACAAAATAGTAACTAGGATAGAAACTGGTACCAGAGAAGTGGAGTCACTGCTGTAACTTTACCCAATTATGTGGTTTAGAAGCCTTTGGAACTGGTTTGTAGGAAAAGTTTGAAGATGCAGGCTGAAAAGGCCTTAGAATGCTGTGAGCCAAGAATATTCTGCTGGAAGATTCTGGGCAGAGTTCAGAAGGAGGCCAGAATGTTGACGGAAGTATAGATCAAGAACTTTCAGAAAGGACAGAGGACTTAATTGGTAAACTAGTCCAGAAATAATGCATGGTCTGGCAAAAAAAATATGTCAACATTTTGCCTTTTTCCAGAGATTTTGGCTGAAACTGGGATTAAGGGCAGTGTACTACTTACTCTGGTGGAGGGAATTTCAAAAGTAACCCAATGGTCTATGGGTACTGTTTGTGGCTTTTAGCCAGCTCTACACTGAGAAGAGAAAAAAGGCAGAAGAGCACACTGTTGTTAAAGAGATTAGCATTAACAAGAAGTAAAGTACTTAGAAGAAGGACTATAAAAAATACACCTTGAGGGGGTGTCAGGAGTCAACAAAACCCCATCCTTTACCAATTAAAAGGTGGAGAAGCAAAGGACTTTGCTTTGAGAATAGTAACCCAAGGCAAGTATTTGCTGGAGTTCAGCCCCCTAAAAACTCAGAAGCCTCTACTGTGACTGTCCATGGGGCCAGGCAGCTACTCGAGCCAGTGGCAGACCTTGGCAACATCCAAGCAGTCCTAGATTTACAGGTATGTACAATGCAAAAGTTGTGAGGTCACAAGTGGCTTTCACCCAGATTTCAGAAGAAGGCCTTAGAGGCCAGGCAATGTGCCCCTGGGAGGGCAATGCACAATTCTGTGAAGGAGAAGCCTAAGGTGCAGTGCAGACCTTGGAAATTTGGAGATGCTGGAAACATGGATCATCTGCTGAGGAAGGCTACAAGCTGTGAACAAAGACAGCCAAGAGGCAATGCTGTAGAGAAGGGGCCACTCCAGCCCTCTGGAGCTCACATCTTGCCACAGCTTGCCCAGGGTGCTGGACACAGAGCTATAGAATTAATGGAACTGCAGGATTTGGTTAATGTCCTGCTGGGTCCTGCTTATGTTTTGGTCCAGTTGCTTTCTATCCTCCTATTCCTCCCTTTTGGGATGCGAATGTTTGCTTTGTGCCATTGGATGATGGAACTGTTTAACTTTTCTTTAATTTTTCGCAGAAGCTCACAACTAAGAGTTTGTCTTGAATCACACAGGAGACTTTGGACTTTTCAACAGTGCTGAAACTATTAAAACTTTGGCAACTCTTAGAGAAGGACTAAATGCACTTTGCTTAAGGAGGTGGACATGGGCCTGAAGGAATAGTATAGCAGTTGAAGCACCTAACTAGCAGGCACAAGGCCCTGGGCACAATTCCCTAGCACCACATAAACTGGGTATGGTGGCACACACCTGTCATCCTAGCACTCAGGAGGCTGAGGCAGAAGGACTGCTGCAAGTTCAAGGACTGCTTGGGCTACACACAGTGAATTCAGGACCAGCGTGGACTAGAGACCCTAGCTTAAAAAATAAAAATAAATGAATAAGGAGGTGGTATGAGTGTTTCAGGACCAGGGGCCAAATATTGCAGTTTGGATATGAAGCGTCCCCCAGAAGCCTCATGTATTTGGATGTCGCAGATTACCTATGGATACTCTGTGCTGTTGGGAAGTGCAGCATGAGGCGTAGACACTTGGGCTTGACCTGGAATGGTAACTCCACTCTTCTCCCATCACTTGGCTTCATGTCTGCCATGCCATGAACGGTCCGTCTCCTGCTCGTCCTTCTGCTATGTGCTTCTACCATTGCCAGCTGCCCATGTATGAACTGTGACCTTCTGAAACTGTAAACTAAAATAAATCTTTCCTCCCATAAATCGAGGATGTTGGGTATTCTGTCCCAGCAACAAGAAAGTAACTAAAACAGGAAAGATGAATGCAGCTCAAGAAAAAAATATGTAAGTGCTGAAAGGAGCAATTTGAATACAACAAAGCATCCACTATAGCTAAGATAAACAACAAAATTGCCTGTCCCTTATCATTTTTAAAGAACTTTATATCTAACAATAACACAATAAAACATGGGTACTAAAAGAAGTTTTACGTAAAGACTCTCACAAAAAAACTACATATGATGGACCGAAATCCACTATTTTTACATCTTATTAGTCAACTAATTCCTCATTGAAAAATTTGATCCCAACTTACTTATTCATGAATCCTAGTGTACAGACACTACCTATCTGAAGAAATTATACTTGATGATATGATGAAATCATCAGCCTTTGCAATCCCAGCCTTGGATTCTCTTTGGGCTATAGTTTAAATATCCCAAGTTTTTCAGTTGTCTATGTCTAATATTCCTCAACAGAGTAGATTTCCCAAAAACAAGGAAATCAAATACTTCATCTTTTTATATTCCATATAAAAATCCCTCAGCTGAAACTCAGTAATAGTGTAATGATCATGGAATTATGAAAACAATTATATGATAAGCACATCTTTAATGTTTCATGTCAAACATTTAATATATACAAAAATTAAGTCAACCTAAATTATTGTGTCAAAACTATGATACATTTTACAACAAAATACTTATAATTTAAATCTATTAATTTCAAAAATAATACTTAATTACTCTTAATTTTTAAAAGGGAGTAAGAGAATAACATGAAGTAATCTTCATTATATGGTGGTAGCTTGATTGGTTATATTCTGAAAAAAGAATGATACATTTTCTCTTATTCCTTCTAGAAAAGGATCCTTAAGATTTAAATGATCTCCAGAAAAATGTTTCCATTGCTTCAGTTGTGACATGGACAGAGGTTTCAAGGAATTAGATTGTTGTTGATGTGGTCCAAGCTGACAATGTCTAGAGATTGCAAATTTTTCCAAAGAATCACCTGAAATAAGTAAAACAAATTCTTAAGCCAACCAATACCTTGCTATAATTGATACTTTTTATTTTATGACAATAAGTTTATGTGATTTATAACACAGTATGTATAACTATAGTTCGAGTTAAAACATTTAGTTAATTCTTTCCACAAATATTTACAAATTGTTTACTATGTATTGATTTAAACACTGGCAAAAATGATGAACATAGACATGGCTCTGAACTCAGATTACTGTCTAATAGAAGACATTACTATCTAGTAGAAGAGAAACACACTAAATAAATGATCACTCAAAAAATGTATTACAGGTTCGCAATCTCATTTGTAACCTTATAGAGCCTGATATGCATCCAAATTCAGAACATAATTGGAATAAGTTACGTCAGCAGTCCATAATCAAACTCATTAATATTTCCAACAATCAAACTCATTAAGATTTTCCAATCCTATTAGGCAGGTAGTAGACACTCATGGCCCAGACGGGCCAAAATTGGGAGTCCAAAACACCAAGCTTAACTTAAGGAACAAATATTTTAATGTATAATATATTTATAATCATGTGTTAGATCTGAGATGCAGAGACATTGAGTAACTCCTAAAGAATTATGGGGATTACATCTCTCACAGGAAAATGAGGCAAGACAGAAGGACTGAGGATGAGCAGAAGGGAGATAAGGAAATTACAGTTTTTACAAAGGGTACAGTGTTAGCACATAGGCCCAATCTGAAAAAACAAATTCCAAAGGGCCTCAAAGACAACAGACAATCTCCTCTCTGGACCTGTGTTCCTCACTTGTAAACTGCACCCTCCCCTATCACCCTCATCTGTAGGAAGCTGCACCATAAAAGTGAAAGCATATCTCAGCTTCAAGCACATGTAAATGGATGAGCTTTAATAAAACCCATGGAATAGGCAAATTCCACATACCGAGATAACCCACCTTCGGGATATGCCTAAATCCTGCTCTTCTTATAGACATCCATTCCCAGTCCCCATAAGTATATCACACTCTGGCTAGAGGGCACCTCTTCCATCATCTCACAAGAACCCGTATTCTATCTCAATGTACTTTACATTTCTGCCTATCAAATCTTTTAGTAAGCTAACTAGTCCCCAAAATTATTTTTCTGGGATAGGAGTCAGCAAACCTATTTTGTGGGCAGGGTGCGCCTAGGGTCCCCAACATGCTAATGAGGTTCAGGGTGGATATAGGTTTGCCATTTATGCTCTAGGGACTTCTCTGGATCCTCTCCCGGGAAGTATCAATATGAACTGTCTTGTGAGATGGGTTAAATAAAGCCTATTGATAACTGAAGTTCCTTAAAACAGCCTCCTTCACAATGAGCCTTCTAGAGATTGGCTAATTGGATTCCCAAGAACTTATGGTGAGCCAGATTTTCAGGGGCTATCCTGGCCATTTTCATGGCCACATCTGTCACCCTCCTCACCAACATCTGTCTGAACATCCTGTGATTAATCCTTTGATATGTAACATTCCTGCAATTACTAAGTGACCCTTTTAAGGTGTCAAAGCAAAACCCCTACTTCCCACCAACCCAAGAGCTGAGAACATGTGTATATAACATCTGAAGCCTGTAGCAGAGATTTCCCTGCTTCAGGATGAGCTGCTTACCAGATGCTTCCATCAATGCTTTCTATTTGTGCTGTGATGTGTGACTTTCTTATATCTGTAACCATAAACAATGTATGTAACTGCTGCTCATTGAAACGTGCCAGTTGGGGACGCCTGAGTTCATATTTCCAGGCCTAGGTCACTATATCTGGATTCAGAATAAGCTTTATCTTTCTCTTTTAGGCAAAGGTAATGTTTTTGCAAGGATGCTACAGATAATCTTGGATTAACCTAGGTAAAGGCTTTGCTACTAAATAATTGTTACAGTTTTAGAGAGAAAAATCCTTCTGTTGCTTGAGTTTTCTAGATTTCAGGACTGGAGATAAAGAACAGGAAGCTACATTTCAAACAGAGATTGTGGTCTGAGGGAATAATAGGGAGGTTGTGAATACAAGAAAAGAGGAGCCCACCTGGTCTAGAAGATGAGTGTGATATGGGAAGAAGGGTCAGCGGTGACAGGCAGTGTTAAAGATGAAAACGTGCTGCACCCCTTCCCGCCTCTCCCTCCCACCACACTTGAAACCTGGCGTCTGGCTGAGCTGTGTAAAGGACTAAAATCTTCACAATAAGCCCCCGCCCCAAAACAGGACGTGTAAGTGTGGACTTCAAGGAAGGAAAGCAACGAAGACCGGTAAATCCCAGGGGGGAATATATGCAAATATCAGTAATTAGAGAACCCTCAAGAGCTCTGACAGTCCCAACCTGGGCAAGCAACAGAGTGCAACTTTTCTTTTTAACAGATTATTCTGTGAACTTGGATCAGAAGCCCTCTGTGTTTCCTCCTACCTTCTGGCCTATTTATAAAGGGCTCTTGTACACTGGAGTAACTTGGAGATGGGTGATTCTGGAAAATTACTCTGACCATCTTCCCCTAAAAGAGCTCTTAACAAACCTTTTTCCTCATCACCATAATAAATGTTCTCCTTTGACTTTTTGCAAACAGCACTAAGTAGGAGAAACTGGATTGAGCGGCCAGGAACAGTTTTTAGCCAGGAGTTATTACTAACTCCTCATAGTCATCCTAGACCAAAGTCCTGGAGAGGTTCCTGCAAGCTGCTAGTGCACCTCTGGGCCTTGGGAACTTTCCCTCTTCTATCATGGTACTGGCCACCTATAAATGCTTATTTCTGGTTTTTTTTTTTTTTTTTTTTTTTTTTTTTTTTAGGAAAAGGGTTACTTGGTGGGGCTAACAAGCCTGCCTGATTGCCCACTGCGAAGGTGCTCCCAGGAGTCTTGTTTTTCAGGTCATTCTGACATTTAGTGCCATATGGCTGGGTTAACTCCCATCATCCAGGTCAACCTGGCAATCAGAGATGGGATATTAACTGGTGTGTGAAGAAGACTCAGGAAGAAAAACCTCCAGGCATGCTATTCTGTTCTGTTCTGGGGGTACACATCTGTATCCTGCAGGGTTTTTTTTTTTAATCCTTTCAACGTTTTTCTTATATACACTTTTTTTTTAGGTTTGAATACCACTGAGAAATTAAAGATCCCAGGAGCTATACCGGCATCATTACAGAAATATAAGCGAAATGGGTCCTTTCTTTTTAAGAATCAAGGGTGTGCTTTGTTGGCTTCCCAACTTGGGGATCCTATTGAGAGGCTTAAATCTTTACAGAAAGACTTGCCTGTCTTTCCCCTGTCCTCAGAGAAGACTCAGCCCTTTGGAAGCTTCATAAACCAATTTGGAGTTGAAAGCCCTTAAACTATTTGTCTCATAAGAAAGTTTGGAATGGGAATCTTTCAAGATGCTAGAGACACTTAAGTATACTTTGGAAACTCTGTTGTGATCTGCTCAGGGACAGAAAGTGTATGCCAGGGACTTGCACTATGGGCTTAAGGTTGAAGGTCTGGTGTTCCGGCTATTCAAGCTGTGGTAACTCTCAGCTCCCTAGAAAAGCTTGAATTACACACATGGTACAAAACATAGCTTCAGTAAATTGTAACTGTCTAAAACTCTTTTGACTAAGAAGTCAGTGGCTGCTTCCTGGTCCTTGGTATGAAAGTGGGAATTTGACTGTGAACAGCATATCCTCCGGGGGAGAGGGGGGATTGTTCTTAATCTGGATTCTTTCATCAACACTAGAAATCTTGAGTGATAGAGCCAGGATAAAGGAATAAAAGAACAAAATTCTAAGCAGCTATGTTTAAGATTTCATACTACAGAAAAATGTCTTAAAACTTGAAGCACAAACTTTTTTTTAATGTAGCTCTGCAATCTACTATGTAGCCCAAGCTACCCTCAAACTCATAGCAATCCTCCTGCCTCAGCCTCTGGTGTGCTGGAATTACAGTTGTGTACCACCATATCTGGCAAAGCAACAAATTTTAAATCTTACCTATAGTAAATTGAGGGAGGAAAATCCTAACAGACTGAACGGATACTTAACTTTTTTGAGATGTGAATTAGCCTAACTTCATTAAGTTTTTCATGCTCTAGTGGACAATGTAGAGGTAACTGTTAAAATTAAACTGAATGAGCACTCTGGAGGTGGAGGCAGGAGGATTACAAGGTCAAGTCCAGCCTGGGCAATTTAGCAAGACTCTAACTTTTTTTTTTTTTTTTTTTTTTGACAGAGTGCCTTGCTCTGTACTCCAGCCTGGTCCTGAACTCACTATGCAGCTCAGGCTGCCCTCAAATTCAAACAGCAATCCTGCCTCAGTCCCCCAAGTGTTGGGATTATAGGCATACACTACCACATCCTGCTTGCAAAGCTGTATTAGAATAAAAATAATAATAATAAAAGGCTGGGGAATGTAGCTCAATGAGAAACCCCTGAGCTCAATCACCAATACTACTAAATAAATAAATAAATAAATAAATAAATAAATAAATAAAATATAAATTTAATGGCTACTAAAGATAAAATATCTGGGTTACATAAAATTAAGTTAAAATACTAAAAAGATTTTGCTGAATATAAATCTGTGTTTTTACTACTTCTTAAAATTTCTACGCAATAATGTATCTGTGTCTACCACATTTACTTCCTACACAAGAAGTATATAGGTTTACTTACAGTTTGGAACAGAAACATGAGTAATAACGTGATTTTGGAACTACTGATAACCTGTGCACGGATGTGTAACATAACTCTGGAATGACCTAAGAGGTTTTATTTATCAGCATCCTTTAGGTATATCTTATGAATTTCTAATTTGGGACTATAGTACATGGGAACAATATAAAAATATTTCAATTTACAACAAACAGAACAGTTTATCTATTCTCAGTAGAATTTAGGCTAACGTTAACTTTAAAGAGGTTTTATTTTTGCCAGAATAACTTGTGTCCTAGTCTTCTTGTTAAACTGTAAGTATCTAGCTGCCATAGTTTGGATACTGAGTGTCTCCCAAAAGACAAATGTATTTGGAACTGTGTGTTATTAGGAGGCAGAGCTTGGCTGGAATGGACAGATGTTTGGGGTTTGACCTGGAGGGATTGTATCAACTTGCTGAAAGGGGGTTACCCAAGGCAAAGGTTTCAGGTGTTTGCTATTCACTTGCCCACCAGGAAATGGAAGAGGGGCATCCACCCTGGGTGTGCCGGGTCTGGTCTCACAGCCTGAGCTAAGTACAGGAAGGAAGAAAAAACATTGTTACAGCATCTTCCTGGGAAAGCTGTATCCCAGCTACTCTGCAGACTTGATTTCACTCTTAGTTCACTTGGCTTCTGTCTTCAATGGGGCAAGCAGCTCTCCAGCCTCTGTCTCTGCCAAGTATCTCCACCATTGCAACTCCCCCATCAATGGACTGTGTGTGAAAGATCTTCTCAAACTGTGAGCTAAATAAATCTTTCCCCCCTTAAATTGTAGATGTTGGATATTTTGTCAAAGCAACAAGTAAAGTAACACAATAGCAAAATAATAAATTTTGATTTACCAAGTTAGAGTATTCTCCAGTACTTATTTCAATGTCCTGCTTTGCTACATAGATCACTGTTTTATACCTCTGAAACTCTGCTTACACAGGGTACTGTCATTTTTATAATTCTGCAGTTCTGGATACATGGATTACTGTCATACGCAGGGTGCCTTATTCTTAAAAATGTAATTTTCTTGTTATAGTAACAGCAATCAGTTGTTTTCAATATGCTTAATAGTAATTCTAATATTTACTAAACTGTTACAGATATGGGAGATAGCCCTAACTTATTTTAAAATTATATCTTCTCAGTTGGTAAAACAGATATTAATACTTGTACCCGACATTAAAAGGTTCACAGGTCTGTTATGTACACAAAACTTCCAAAGATGGAACTAAGCTGCAAATGTTGGTCTTCAAATAAGTTAAGTGGTGTACTTTAAACTGTACAGATTAAATTTACTTGGTTCTTATTGGCTGTTTTACATCTGTTTGCAAGCTTTATAACCAGGAAGTGCCAATTTCTAATTCTAATTCCCCACTAGATGGCAGGATGCAAGGTCTTGGATGTGGACACTTCCCATACAAATAATACAGGGGATAATTTTCTCTCTCTCCTCATCTTGGGCTTCAGCTTCACTTCAGTGGTTTTCTGTAGGTACACTGAACTTGTATTTTTTTCAGCTATTGATCAGTGGGAGGGTTTTTTCCCCTTTTTTCTTCCTTTGTGTCCTTTCTCTTCTTTCTGTTTGTGTTGTTAGTTTCTCCATTTCTCTCTCTCTCTACTAGCTCTTTATGTCCTTTCTGAAAAACTTTTCTATAGATTCTGAAGACATATTACCTCACTCATAACTTTCCCTGTTTCTTCTTGTTTATAGTGCTCAAGTTTATCTGGTATCCTTGGACCTGGGGTAGGAGCTCTGTAACGCCTTTCTCTACCCCATTAATGCTCTCTGTTTTCTGTCACACTCCCAAAGCTAACCCTTAGCCTCAGTCTGCTTTCTCTGTCCTTATTAATATGGCTGGACATGTAGGGGAGCAATTATTTTACACTATTTAGCTAGACATAGATCAGTAAGGTTTTTATTCTATATTATCAATAATAATTTAGTGTTGCCTTGAACAAACTCTTCTAACAGGTTACTGGACAATATGTATAGAAATCTTGATTAGTAGTACAGATCACATTTATAATATTAAGTGGAAAATAACTATTAATCAATATATTGTTTTCATAAGTCTATAGTTGGTATGTATTAAGTTTAATCATCAATGTAAATATCCATCCCACTGTAAAGAGGGTATAGTGAGTGGAGCCTAGTAAGGGTTGATGACTACTGCTGGTCTGGTGTAGCCTAGGCAAGCAATACAGAGGTCTATCTTATTAGTGACAATGATATAACACTGCTTTAGTGGAATATTTTGGGAAGTCAATGTTAGGTTTATTTACACTGAAAGGGTAAACTGCATCTATTAATGTTAAGGGTAGAATAGATATACCATTGAAGTGGTTATTAGGTTCTGTCAATAATTGGTCAGTCTTAGATTGCAATGAAACTGTAAATCTTTATTGGAAGACTACATAGACACTGATCTTCATTTGCAATATAGGCCAGCAAATATTTTCTCCATAGACCACATACAGTTCTGTAATCTCTTCCTCCTTCACTAAAAAGTGGAGATTAGGTAACCAGCAAAAGTCTAGTACTTGAGAAAACCCACAAAATTAATAGATGGATAAGCTAAAAATAGATACACATTCTAAAATCTAAATAGTTTAACAGAAAAATCTGCATAGTAGAGATGGAATCTATCAACAGTACCTTAACTACAACACATAGCAATAGAACCATAGGGAAACAAGGCAATAAGTCACCCACAAAAAAGGCCCAAGTCCTCAGAAGCTGATACCATAGGTCCTGAAGAAGCAGATACTACAGGAAATAATTTTTTTTAAAAAAGTGACCTAGTGGCTAAAGTACTCAAAAACAATATGCAAAAGAAGCTCAGGAGCAAAAAGGGGGATTCAATCAAGGAAATAACAGCCTTATTTTTTTAAAAAAAGTTTAAGGATTATAAAGAAGACACTAGTAAAGAGATAAAGCAATGCAAAAAATGAAGGAACATTTCAGTAGAGAAACAGACTGAAAGCTAGACTCTGGGACATGAAAAGCTCACATGAAAACAAAGGAAACCAGTTCAAGCACTTCAAGGATAGAATATCAGATCTTGAAGATAAAGCTGATAAACTAGACCATACCATCAGTGAAGACTAAAAAACAAAACAAATTGACTGGTTGCAACAGCTGATGGATGATTCAAAAAAAAAAGAACCTCAGAATTATGGACAGGAGAAAATGGAGGACAGAACAAAAGGTTTAAGGAACATGTTCAATGAAATTGTAGAAGAAATTGTAGAACATTCAATGCAATGGTCTCAACTTGACAACCAAAAGACAGACTGGTTGGTTGGATCAAAAAACAAAAACCAACATTTTGTCACTTCCAAGAGACACAGTTTACCAATAAAGAAATATACTGAAAATAAAAGGATGGAAATCAGTACTTCATGCAACTAGACCCACAAACAAGCAGCAGTAGCTACACTATTGTCAGACACAGCAGATTTCAAGCCAAAACAGATCAGAAGAGACAAAGAAGGACATATAATGACTAAGGGAACAATGCAAAAGAAAGAAGTCAACTTGAAAGGCCAAATAGGCTATAAAGCAATTACAATAGGGGCCTTCAGTACCCCACTAGCACAGATAGAAAGATCAACTAGATAAAACAGCAATATAGAAATATTAAACCACACTATGGACTTAACAAGTGGACTTAAATGACATCGGCAAACTGTTCCATACAATACCAACATAATACACATTTTGTCTGCAGCAACAATTTCCAAAATAGGCCATAAGTGATGTTGAAATTAGTCCAAAGATTTCAAAGAATTCCTTACATACTTTCAGATCATAGCATAATAAAACTAGAAATGAACAGAAAAAGAAACTACAAAAAGTATAATAATATATGGAGACTAAATAATGTATTGAATAAACAGTGGGTCATAGAAGAACCAGAAATACATCAAAAACTTCCTGGAGTCAAAAAACAGTGGAAGCACATTTAACCAAAACCAGAACCTGTGGAACACAATGAAAACAGTGCTAAGAGGAAAATTTATAGCTATTAATGCATACATTAAAGAAATATAGCAATCCCAAATAGGCAACTTAATGAATAATCTAAATCAAAAGGTAGTACAAGAAATTATGAAGATCAGAGCAGACTTGGATAGGCAAAATAAATATAGTCAAAATGACTATACTAACTAAACTGATGTATAGATTCAATACAATTCCTATCAAAATACCTATAAGCTTCTTCAAAGAACTTGAAACAACAATCCTTAAATTCATATGGAACCAAAAGAGCCCAAGAATAGCCAAAGCAATCCTGACCAACAAGACCAAAGAAGGAGGCATTACAGTTCCGGACATCAGGCTATACTATAAAGCCATAGTTGTGAAAACAATTTGGTACTGGCACAAAAATAGACAGATAGACCAGTGGAACAGAACTGAAGATGCAGAGACAAACCCAAATGCCCTCAATTACTTAATCTTCGATAAAGGGGCCAAATGCATACAATGGAAAAAGGACAGCCTGTTCAACAAATGGTGCTAGGGAAACTGAACATCCACTTGCAGAAGAATGAATCTAGCCACACACCTATCACCATGCACCAAAATCAAATCAAAGTGGATCAAAGACCTAGACATGAAAAATGAAACACTAAACCTTCTAGAAGACAAATTAGGCAAATTTCTAAAAGACATAGGGGTAGGCAAAGACTTTCTTGACAAGACACCAAGAGCAAAGAAATTATCCCCATTATTAACAAATGGGATCTTATCAAATTAAAAAGTTTCTGCACAGCAAAGGAAACTATTAACACTATAAAAAGAGATCCAACAGACTGGGAAAAAATATTTACCACCAACATCTCAGATAAGAAGCTTATACCTAGAATAAACAAGGAGCTGAAGAAAAGTAAGCCTACCAAAATAAAGTATCCAATTGAAAAATGGGCAAATGAAATGAAGAGACAGTTCACTCACAAGAAATGCAAAAGGCCAATAGATACATGAAAAGATGTTCAACATTTCTAGCCATAAGAGAAATGCAAATCAAAACAACGCTAAGATACCATCTCACCCCAGTGAGAATAGCCTATATCAACAAGTCAAATAGTAATCAGTGCTGGCGTGGCTGCTGGGAGAGTCCCAGAGCACAACTCCTATGGAACTTAAAACGAAAACCAAAGTGAAACAGGGGGATAGGGTAGGGGAGGAGGGAGGGAGGAGGAGGGTGAGGGGAGGGACAAAAGGAGAGTAGGAAAGCCCTTGTCACCTTGACAAGATACGTATGCGCATAAAAGGCTCAACTCCATTGTAAACCTTAAATTTTGCACATATACATATCAATAAAATGGGAAAAATAAAAAATTAAAAAAGATCAGAGCAGAAAATAATGAAATTGAAACAAAAAATACAACAGATCTACAAATTAAAGAGTTGATTCTTCGAAAGAATAAGATTGATGAGCCTCTAGCTAAACTAATCAAAAAAAATACCCATAACTATGCAATTAGAAATGAAAAGGAGTCCAAGGCCAGTCTGGGCTACACAGTGAGTTCAGGACCATCCTGGGCTACAGAGAGAGACTCTGTCACAGAAAAAAAGAAAAAATGAAAAAGAAAGATAAGGATGAAATCACAGTGGACACTGCCAAATTTCAGAGACTATAAAGAACTATTTTGAAATTTATACTTGAACAAATGGGAGAATTTGAAAGAAATGGATAAATGTTTAGATCTATTCAAAACACCAAATTGAACCAAGAAGACATAAAAATCTGAATAGACCCATAACAAGCATGAAAACTGAGGTAGAAATAAAATCTCTACCTACAAAGGGAAGTCCAAGATTGGATAGATTCACAGCAGAATTCTACCAGTTCTTCAGAGAAGAGCTATCATCGATACTTCTTAAACTATTTCATGAAATTGAAAGAGAAGAATCAATGCCAAACTTGTTTCTAGAAGCTAGAATTACCCTGATACCAAAACCAGACAAACACTTAACCAGGAAAGAAAACAACAGGCCAATCTCCTTAATGAACATATACACAAAAAAACCTCAATAAGGGGCTGGAGGAATGGCTCAGCAGTTAAAGCGCTTGAGCAAACACTAAGCCAAGCGCTAAGTACCCGAGTTCAATTCCCCAGCACCACATAAACTGGGAATGGTGGCGCACGCCTGTAATCCCAGCACTCGGGAGGCTGAGACAGGAAGATTGCCTTGAGTCCAAGGCCAGCCTGGGCTCTGAAGTGAATTCAGGACCAGCCTGGACCACAGAGCGAGACCCTGTCTCAAAAAAAAAAACAAAAACAAAAAACAAAAAACAAAACTCAAAAACCTCAATAAAATCCTGGAGAATAGAATTCAGCAAATTGCAAAGATCATGCACCATGATCAAGTTGGCTTCATCCCTGGGATGTAAGGATAGTTCAACATACATTAAGTCAATTAATGTAATACACCACAAAAATAAAAGCAAGAACAAAAACCACAAGATCATCTCAATAGAAAAAGCCGTTGACAAAATCCAACATCACATTCGTGATTTAAAAAAAGAAAACCCTGAGGAAAACAGAAATAGAAGGATCTTATTTCAAACTAAGAGAAGCCATTTATGCCAAACTTACTATCGAAATTATAAAATATATTCCTGCAAATTGCTTATGTGGCAAGAGTCACTAGTTTATACTGTACTCAGAATTCTCACTTATTTTTTTATAGACAATGTCTAAATTATACCAAATGAGAAAAATTTGAAAGCATTCCCTTTACAGTCAGGAATATAAGACTGTCCACTCTCACCACTCCTATTCAATGTTGTATTTGAAAACACAGCCAGAGCAATCAGGCATGAGAACAAAATAAAAGGAATATATATTAGAAAGAAAGAAGTTAAACTATCCTTATTTGCAGATTATATGGTTTTCTACACAGAAGGCCCAAAAAAACTCCACCAAGAGATTTTTAGAACTAATTAACAAAGTTAGTCAAATCGCAGGATACAAAATTCATGCAATATACTCACTAAGGAAGATTTGAGAAAAATAATTCCATTCTCAGTAACTCCTCAAAAAACTAAGTACCTAGAAATAACTCTAATGAAGGAAATGAAGGACCTCTTCAAAAAAGACAACATTATGCTAAAAATAGAAATTGAAGAAGACATTAGAAAATGGAAAGACATCTTGGACAGAATTAATACTGCCAAAACTGATATACAGATTCAATGCAGTTCCTATCAAAATACCAAAAAGATTTTTCACAGAACTTGAAAAAACAATACTAAAATTCCTTTGGAATCAACAGAGACCCAGAATAGCCAAGGCAATCCTGAGTAGCAAGACAAAAGTAGGTAGCATTACAACTCCAGACATCAATCAACAGTGACAAAAAAACATATTGTATTGGCACAAGAACAGAGAAGTTGACCAATGCAATAGGACTGAGGATCAGGAGACAGCATCAAGTACCTTCAGTTACCTGATCTTTGACAAAGGGGCTAAAAACATACAAAAGAGAAAGGATAACCTCTCCCATAAATGGTGCTAGGAGAACTGGCTGTCCACAAGCAGAAGAATGAATCTAGACACACACTTATCACCATATTCCAAATCAAATCAAAGTGTATCAAAGACCTGGATATTAAAATCGAAACAATGAACCTTCTGGAAGACAAAATAGGTAAAACTTGAAGATACAAGCCTGGGAAAAGACTCTCTTAACAGGACACTTGATGCAAAAGAAATAACCCCAAGAATCAACAAATGGGATTATATCAAATTGAAAAGGTTCTGCACAGCAAAGGAAACAACAGAGTGAAGATTCAACAGAATAGGAAAAATTTTTTATGATCTATACCTTGGACAGGAGGCTAACAACTAGAATATGCAAAGAACTGAAGAAAAAACAGATCACTCAAAATCAAAGACCCAATTTTTAAAAATGAACAATTGAAATGAATAGACAGTTCTAAGATGAAAAAGTACAAATGGCCAGCAAATACATGAAAAAATGTGTAATGTCCTTAGCCATTAAAGCGACACAAATTAAAACAACACTGAGATGTCATACTACCCCAGTGAGAATAAGGTATAACAAAAACTCAAATAGCAAAAGATGCTGGGTTGCAGAAAGAAAGGAACCCTTTTACACTGCTGGTAGGTCTGTAAACTGGAAAGCAATATGGAGATTCCTCAAAAAACTAAAAATAAATATTCCATTTGACCCAGCAATACCTCTTCTGGGTATCTTTCCAAATGAGTTAATGAAGCAACATATAACAAATACATGTACACCCATATATATAGCAGCACAACAACAACTATACTATGGAAGATTCTGAAAAACCCATCAACAGATGAATGGATACAAAAAATGTGGTATATGTTCACAATAGAGTACTACTCTTCCAAACAGACAGATAGATTTGAGTCATCTGTAGGTAAATGGCCACAACTTTCATCCTCCCTACCTCACCTTCCTGACTGTCAATACCTTGCCCATTTGACTGTATTATTTCTTTGCATTCCAGATTTTTCATATTAGAGAGACCATGTAATATTTAACCTTCTGAGTCTGCCTCACTTCGCTAAGCATGATGGTCTCAAATTGTGTCCATTTACCTACAAATGATTCAAAGACAGCCTGGTAACACACAAGGCTCTATCTCAAAATAAATATCAAAAAGGGCTGAAGCTAATTTATAATAGCCAAAGCTTGGAAGAATACAATATGCCCAGCCACAGATGGATGGATAAGGAAGATGTGGTATATATACATAACAGAGTACTACTCTGCCATATAAGAGGACAAGTTTGAGTAATTTGTAGAAAACCTTGAGACTGTTATGTTTAGTGAAATGAATCAGACACACAAAGTTAAATATCATATGGTTTCTCTAATATGAGAAAACCCAACGATAAAAAAATGTAAGAGAAATAGAAGAAAGTAATAAGATGGACTTTGTCGAGAAGGAAAGGGAAAGAAGGAGGGGTAACGGGGTGGGAAGGGGAAAAAGGTGCGATATGTAAAAAATAAAATAAATTTTAAATTTTAAAAAGAATAATAAAAAGGGGCTAAGGATGTAGCTCAATGCTAGAGAACTAGTCCAGAAACCCCAAATTCCTGGGTTCAAACTCTAGCACCACAAGTAAAATTTTTCTTAATGCTAATATCACTTTATCAGGCTTTGAAAATTTTTCTTAAAGAAGTAAATTCTTCACAACAGATTCAGAAGCAGCTAACCTGAAAAAATAAATGAATATTACTAAGTATTTCCTCAAATATGTCTGCCATGTGAACTCAGGAAAAATAGAAACACAAGAATGGTAAATACTTAGAAGTTATTCTTTAAATATTTCAACTGCTAAGCAGAGACAAATCAACTTTACCATAGTAACAGAATAAAATACAACTAACCTGTATGATCTTTTTCTCCTGTACATTCACAGTCAAGCAGGTCATGAGTAACACATTGTGAACTTTCATGTAATGTGAACAAGTTTTTAAGTTCCTCAACTGAAAACTGAATGTGCTCAGATGAGTTGGTTAAGTCTACAACTGTCCCAGAAAGACCTTGCTTACTGATCTGCCTTTGGTAGATCTTTTCTTCTATTGTGCCTGAAGAGAAACAAACCATTCATTAGGTTTATGATCATTCTGTCAATTATTTTTATAGGCTAAAACAATCATATTACATACTAATTAACATATTAATAACATATTTGACATTGACTCACAGACTAAAATAATATTTTTATTACTCAAAGAGTACACATTTTTGTTACATTGAAGACTTATCATTACCTGTTGTTAAGAGTCTGTAAATATGCACAGGATGCTTCTGACCATCTCTCCATACTCTAGACATTGCCTATAAAAAAAAATAAGTGAGAATTCTGAGTACAGTAGAAACTAATGGCCCTTGCCACACAATCAATTTGCAAGAATGTATTTTATGGTTAGAAACTCTGGATTTTACTTTTAGATTTAAAATATAAAGCCCAAGCACACACATTTCATATCTTTTTCACGGTATAATGAAAGGAAGGTTTGTGCACATCTTGACCTAACTGCAGGAGTGCCACAAAACAAGAAGTTTAAGGTGTTTTGGTTTTTTTGTTTGTTTGTTTGTTTTTAGTACTAGAGTTGAACTCAGTGCATTTTGTGTATGTTAAACAACTGCTCTACCACTGAGCTAGATCCCCCTCACCAAGAGGTTTATCTTGATTAAGGAAAAAAAAAAAAAATGGGACAGGGAGTTTACATATCAAGAATGCCAAGAATGAAGTAAAAAAATAGTCATGGAGGGGTCATTTCAGTCTAATCAGCTAATGATTCAGCTCTGAAAATTCCCTAGAATATCTACAGTCAGGCCAGGCTCTAGGTAGATCCCTGAGGTTTAAGGAATAATAATGATACAAATCCTGCACATTCCAAAGAAAATTCGGTCTCTAACTAGCGCCTGAGAGATCATCTATCTCTAAATCCTTAGAACATCCTGCCTAATAAGAGTATCTTTATTTATCTGGAGACTTTGTCTACAATTACACTTAATATCTTTATGGAAACAGTATAATAACAGGATCTCTGGAGGGACTGGAGACTGAGTAATAAAGATCTATCTTACCAGTGCTCCATGTCTATAGGACTGATCCCCAACAAAAACTCTGAACACGAAAGCTTGGCTCAGCTTCCCTTGTAGACAATACTCCATATGTAGCATCACTCATCAATGATGGAAGAATTAAATGTCTACACAATTCTGCTGAGAAGGACAACTGGTCACTTGTGTCTGGTCCTTCCTGGACTCTGCTGTATGCACACTTTTTCCTTTGTTAATTTAAGTATCTTTTATAGTAACACAACTGTGAGTGTAGTTTCTTTTCTCAGTTCTGTATATTTCTTACAAATCATGAAATCTGAGGATTATCTTGGGATCCCTAATGCAGATACTAACAGAAGTACAAATTTATAGGTAGAAATCTCAAAATACGTAAAAATGAACTGTTTAGTAAATAAAATCAATGGCTTTTTCTCAAAAAGCTTCTAAGTAAGTTAATTTTATAGGCTTAGTACAGTGTGCATAAATTGATCATAACATTTTATTAGCTTCCCCTAATGGTCTTGAGCATCCTGAATGGTCATTTGTGAAGGTCAGTGAAGTTAGGCCTGGAGACAAAGGTTTGGGTTTGAATCCTGATTCTTCCTCTTATAAACTATGGAATCTAAATCAAACTTTCATTTTATGCTGAAGAAAAATGTTTAAAATAAACTAATATCCATATTTGGAGGAATGTTGTAAAGATAAAACAGTGATAAATGGGTGTCTACAGTCAAAGTGCCTGACACAAAATAAGGGCTCAATACACAGCAGTGATTTGTACATCACTATTATCCTTGTATTCCAAGCAAGCATTGTATCCTCAGGCATTCAGTAAGGCCTAATGCATAAATCTTACCTGGATATCAGTGGCTGGATTCCAATCAATATCATAAAGAATTACGTGAGATCCTCCAATAAGGTTAAGTCCCACACCACCAGCTTTTGAACTTAACAAAAAAATAAAGTCAGAAGAGTATTTACGATTGAAGCCATCAACAATGTGCTGCCTTTGAGAGACTGGTGTTTGTCCATCAAGTCGTACATAAGCATATCCACTGCGCTTGCATACTTCTTGCAGAATATTTAAGGTTTGTGTGTAGTTGGATACTAATACCACCCTGTAAGAAAAAAAAGATTCTTGAATTACTATTTAATGGCAAAATGAGATTTTTCTGTTAAGTGAAGGAAAATACAATAATATTACCACCAATATTTACAGAACGTACAATGATCTTATATAATTAAAGCACAGGTACTCCTTCACGTTCAGTTTTAAAGTCATTGTCTAAACTTCCAGTTTTAAGATAAGGAAATAAGGAACATTCTGTCTTTTTTTTATCTCTCTGAAGTCACCCTAAAAAGAGCAAGAGAATAGGCAAAAATACAAAAATTTTTTAAATACAAACTTTATTTTTGATAAAATAATGAGGCAGTTATGTATGAAAACAAAAGAGTAAGTCATGATACAGTACAAAGAAAGTGAAGCCTAAGTGCCCAAAGAAGAAAACCAATAAAAGTTTACTCACACCTTACAGTCTTGTTAACTCACCTCAGAAGGAAGGAGTTTAGATCTCTGAAAGGGGAACTGCCATAATATGACTGGTTAACTTTTCTTTCTCAAATAGAATGTTTATTCTCGGGAGAATGCAAGCCGCAAGAACTTAGACCAGAGGAATGAAAAAGGCAGGATACACTGACACATCAAAATTAAAATCTAGATACTGAGTAATAAGTCTCTAGATTCTTTTCTTGCCATCTCTCATAATACCAGCAGCCAGACACCTCTCTCACATTCCAGCCCAAGAAGATGTTAGTGAAGAACTCATCTTTGGAAAGATTTGAATGAATACACAGAAAAGGTTCACATATAGAAGTCCCCAAATTAAAAACCCAGCTTGCTTCTTGATCATCCAATGAAAAATAGCAGTCAACAAGCCCTGTGTTTTGGTTTAGAACTAAAATGTCCTCCAACAATCTTATGTCAAGAGGCGGGGCCTTCGGAAGGTGACTGGATCATGGAGGCACCGTACTCCTCAACTGACTAATGGATTGGTGAGTTTAAAGCTAAATGTGTTATCAAGAGACACTCAGAGGAGGTGGGTCACTGGGGGCATGACCTGGAAGAGTGCATTCTTGCCCCTGGATCCTCTTTTCTCTCTCTCTGCTTTCTGCCCACTGTGGGCAGAACAGTCCCCAACACTGTGACCTTCTACCATACTGTTTCTGCCTGAAGGCAGCCAACCACAACGAAGCACTTTAAGGCAGGTGTTGGGTATTTTGTCCCAGTGAAGAAAATGGCTAATACATCCTGCCTATACAAAAGGAGTATTCAATTAACCTTCTACTGCTTCACTCCCAAACACAAACACCAAGGCAAGGACTACTAGCTACCTGAAGTGAACCTCCAACACGAAAAACAGAAACTACAAAAAGTAAACAAGGTGAAATCTAAATAAAACAGAGAAATGGAACAAACAGGTAACAACTTTAAGAACAAACTTAGAATCCTCAAATAAAAGATACCATCCCGGAGAAAAGGATATGCAGGATAGGGGTGTAGCCAAGAAGTAGAGTACTTGCCCAGCACATCTGAGGCCCTGGATTTGATCCAAATAATAATGAGGAGGAAGGAAGAGAAAGGAAGAAAGGAGAAAATGGAGAAAGACAAAGACAGGAAAGGAAGGGGAATGGTGGAGGAAGAATATACAGGAAAGAAATGTTAAGAGGAACACTCAAGAATAAGAAAAAAAATTACCTTGGAAACTTAAAATGACAGCCAAAAAAGAAATGTTTGACATGGGAAGATGAGGCATGAGGATCTCAAGTTCAAGCCCAATCTGGACAATTTAGCAACTTAGCGAGACCCTATCTCAAGATAAAAAAAAATTTAAAATGGACTTGGAATTTAGCTCCTTGTGAAAGTTCTGAACACCTTCATCCATCTTTCTTGCCATTTCCTGAAACTGTTCTAAAAGTCCTCTTTTGTATTTTTACAAGGTGTGATTTTAAAAAATGTACTATAAATTTTGTTGCCAAAAGCTCTTTAAAAGAAAAGCATGTTTGAGAAAACACTTGTGTGTCCTCATCCACCTTATTCCCTGGATCACAAACTGAGAGACTTTGGACTCTTACACAAATTCCTGATGACCTTGAAAGGTAAATGTTTTGGATCAACTTAGGACCTTGAGTAACAGCACAACAAAAGAAGCTCATGAAAGAAGACTTCCTAAACTGTTTCAGAAAACGGAATAATGGCATAATGTGTTTGAAGAGAGGGGGAATATTTGAGAAGGATCAATAAAAATGTGTGGCTTTTACAAAAAAAAAATGTTTAAGAGAAAAATTGAAAGTCAACAAAAAAGTTTACCAGATAAAATATTACAAAGAAAAACTGATAAACCAGGAAAATCACGTAGCTATTCAACTTCTGGGAAAGTGAACACTATGAAAAACAGACAGGATAAGACTTTTCAAAAAATCAATAAACAGAATATTCACATCTGTTAAAAACAATGAGGTAGTATTATGCATACTAACAAAGATATGTTCCAATACCTATTATTAAGTGGAAAAGCATGTAGACACAGACATACCTCTTATATTAAAACAAAACAAGGGACTGGGGATGTAGTTCAACAGTTAATAGTGCTTGCCAAGCACTCTCAAGGCCCTGGGTTTGGTTCCCCAACTCCACATAAAAATTAACTGGGCACGGTGGCACATGCCTGTAATCTCAGCACTCAGGAGGCTGAGGCAAAAGGACTGCTATGAGTTCGAAGCCAGCCTGTTCTACATAGTAAGTTCAAGACCAGCCTGAACTACAGAGAGAAACCCCGTCTCAAAAGTAAGTAAATAAATTTTTAAAAAGAAATAAAAGAAAAAGGGATGATCAAAAGGAGAGGAAGAGTTAAAGAACCAATTTATGAGGTTCAATAACTGACTGACAGAAATATCAAAGGAAAAGAAATAGTTAAGCTGCATGTAGTGGCACGTGCCTGTAATGCCAGCACTCAGGAGGCTTGACAATTTACCAAGCTACCAAGACCCTGTCTCAAAGTCAAAAAAAAAAAAAAAAAAATGAGCTGGGGATGTGTGAAGGCCCAGGGCTCAATTCCCAGTACCACCAAGCATGTATGAAAACTAGAGATCCCTCTGGATTAGTATTGTGAGAAAGTTAAAAAGAAAACCCAAGGAATATCAATATTTAGGACACAATAAGAGCAAAAAGAATTCTGAAGGAGATTCAGAAACAGGTATTAAAAAACATCGGTAGTTTTTTTTTTTAATATCTATTAGCCAGGCACAGTAGCACAAACCCATAATCTCAGCTCTCTAGAAAGTTGAACAAAGATTACAAATATAAGCCCAGCTTGGGCAACTTAGTGACTTATAAGGACCTTGGCTCAAAATCAAAAATAAAAAATGGGCTGGGATGTAGCTCAATATGAAGGCCCTGGGCGCGCCAAACACACACACACACACACACACACACACACACACACACACACACACACACACGTGAGCGATAGAAACAGAGAGACAGAGAGACAGAGAGAGAGAGAAAGAGAGAGAGAGAGATTTTCTTTGTATACATTGCCATACATTTACAAAATACTGGGAGCTAACCATGGCCCCACATAACAATGTTCTTTTGAATGTTTTCTTACATAAGTGCAAGTACACAGGAGGTAAGGAGAAAGCTAAAATTCCGTGAGCACGTCAGGCAGTTTACTAAATTGATCTCTTACTTTTCAGTGGGACGAAGTTTGTGGATAACTGCTAAGAGCTTTGACAGCACTTGTAGTTTTCCTGACTCATTCTCAGCAAACAGGAGAGGGTCGTAACCAGCAGGGAACACATTTAGCAAGCCATCATACAGACTCTTTTCTTCATTTTCAGCACAAGTCAAGCTACATTCTTTCTCCTATTCAAAACAGTGATTGTTAACACAAGTTCAAGTTTGTTTTTTATTAAAAACGCTGATTACGGAAGGAGGCGGTACAGAGATTAATAGCTACCTGAAAAGCCCAAGCTATCTGTTAAATAAACCCTTGTAGTTTACAATTTGACCTTTTTCCACCCCTGAGGCAGGGTTTCGCTGTAGAGTCCAGGCTGGTCCTGAACTCACTCTATAGCCCAGGCTGCCCTTGAACTCACGGCAATCTTCCTACCTCAGCCTCTCAAGTGCTAGGATTACAGGCATGCACCACACACCCAAACACCAATTGAGTTATTACTGAGAAGTTGTAATACAGTCTCTTAATAGCTGCTCCTTTAAGTGCAGCATCTTCTTCCACATATAACTACGGGGGTGGGAATGGAGGGCAAGGAACAACAGGAGAGAAAATAAAGGGCAGACAGTGATGGAAAATCTGTCCTTTCCAAAATCCTGACATTTCCCATCATCAACATGTCTTTTTCTACGTTTGTCTCTTCTTCCCACCCTTTCAGTGTTTTCTCCTGATTTGTGGGCTACATGCACCATCTGGCTGCAATATTCAAAAAGAAGCACAACAGTTTACTTACTGTTATCAGTTTCTTCAGCAGACATTATTTCACCAGTAAATTAACAGAGAAATTAACTCTGAAATAGGTTTTTTTTATTTTACCAACAGCTTATTTGTTTGGCAGGGAGGTATACTAGGGATTGAACCCAGGGCCTCACCTGTGCTACCAAGGTGCTCCACCTAACACGAAGCTGTACTCCAGCCTCAATATTACTAACAGTTTTTAAAATAATATTTCAAAGTTTCTTTAGCACTTCTGAAATTCCTCCTCTGAAATTGCCTGGTTAATGGATGAATATATAAGGAGCATTTAGAGTTACTGATAACAAATGACTTTTTAGGTTAAATTCCCAAATTGGCAAGTCTCTTCACTCTCTCCCACATACATCAGACTTATCACAATTTCTGAAACTTGTTCAGCCTATGCCACTGCTAGAAATGCTTTCTCATTTTTCTAGTCATTATTCATAGTACATGCACCGACATGTTTTTCTCTGTGTGTCTCTGTCTCTGTTTCCCCACAGCATACTGTACCCTTGACCTTAATTGAGTACTTAACTATATACTTTCCTACAGCTCAATATTTTTAATTTGTGTGGTATTCCCTCTTTAATGGTACAAGAGAAACCACAAGGGCAATTCTATAATGTAAGACGATGGACACAAATACTAATTTTAATCTGTCATATCACCATGATATAGCAATATTAGGTAAAGGCACTTGACAAAAAATATTTGGAACTTCAAGTGGTATGTTTGTAACCTGTATGTACTGGGGGAAGAGACGGTTGCTAGCTGCCACAGGCTAGGCCTGCTAACGTGCTTATCATATGAAATCATCAAAAGATCACAGACTGAGGTTCCGGTCCACAGCTTTCCTTGCCTAAAAACTTGAACACTGTTAAGCTATAACACTGTTTAGCTTAACACTGTTAAACTAACCAAATTAAGAGAATGTATAAGTCATAATTCAATAGATTCTGAAAATTTACTGACTTACAAAGGAGTCACAGCTATTTAAAATGAATTAGTTCTATGTGTTCTGTACTAAGAAAGAAGCTTGGAGAGGAAGGCAAATCACTAGCAGAATATTGTCTGGCAAATATTAAATCAGAATACAAAAGAGATGGGAGATCTTAATGCATGAGTTCTTAATCAGGACCACATAATCAGAATCACTGGTAAAAACCTCGTGTCTGGGTCCTCCTTTCAGATTCTGAATCAATATCTGTACATATTGAGGCTGGACAGATGTAGTATTCAAAGCTTTCTGGACCACTATATGTATTACCGAACAACAATCAAATAGGTAACATCTTTATGCTAAGATAGCCCGATGCATTATCTCCATCATAGAGATTGACCTGTCAGATTTATATCAGTTAATTGAGACAATCTAACTTCAGATTCCACGTACATAATCTAGTATTCTTTGATTATTAGTTATAATATTGTTATTGGTTACATTTGTTCACATTTCTAGAAAAGAAACCTACCATTTCAATAAATTTTGAGAAAAAAAATCTACTTTCAAAAGGAACATTTTTGTGTTTATAAACTCTTGCTAAAGGGTTACTATATAGGAGGAAGGCTCATTTTAACCCTTTCATATTGATCCTATTTACTATGTTAGAAAAAGTCTCTTCTAAGGTTCAAAATATAAATGATACACCCTATTTAAGGCCTGTAGTATCCTCTGCCTACTACTAGTAGCCATACAGCAACAATGGAAAAACTCTAAGAGCTCTTCAGCTTTATTTAAAATGACCAGGCCCAGTGGCTCAGACTGATAATCTTAACACTTTGAGAGTTTAAGGCAAAAGGATCACAAGTTCAAGCCTATCCTGGGCAACTTAAGGAGTCTCTGTCTCAAAATCAAAAATAAAAAATGGGCTTGGGATGTAGCTCTGAGAGAAGGCTTTGAGCTTGATCCCAGATCCACCCCATCCTCCAAAAAAGAATGTGCAAGGATATTCTAAATTAACTGGTTACACCCTGGGCCACCATAAGGCCTTCCTTTTAACGAAGAATTTTTGGTCTCTTATTTTTGCTGGGCTTCATGCCCAAAGGTTTTAAATTTTACAACACTATATATAAAATCAATTTCTTAAAAAGTTGCTTAATTAACTGTCATAAGACTGCTTTCTTCAGAGTTACACAAAACTGACTTCTTTCATAAACAAGGCAAATCTAAGCATGGTAGAATAAACTTGGAGAACTCTGGTACAACACTGCATTTACTAAGTACATAATTAATGACCTCACACATAAAGTGACACCTATAGATTTTTGGGTTTTTTTTGGAGGAGTCTTAGGAGGCAAATTTTGATTCTGCTGTATAAAATATATATATATATATATATAAAATTTTTGTGAGTTGAGGTGAGTTGGAAATCACAGGGTATAAATGGCTGTGGAGCTCTTATGACCAAGCATTCTACTAAGTTCTTTCCAAAATTCTCATCAAATTGTCACAACAACATTATTGATAAATTATTATTGCCTTTACTTCCCAGATAAGAAAACAAACGCTCATAGATATAATTAGACTATGTAGCTTGTCAATAGTTAAAAGAACTAATTAGTAGTTGTAATTAGCAGTAGAACTAATTAAAGAAATAAAGTGGCAACTGATAACCAGTTCTAATTCCAAAACAGAAAACTCTTACATTATTCCAAACTGCCTCTTGTACATTAAATATCCAAACAGCACAATTATGTAGTTACTAAAAATCATGCTTTATATAAAGAAGGTAATCTGGGGAAATGCTCCCATTTATTTAGTAAAAAAAGTAGATCTTTTTAAAATGAGTACATCACTAAAATTAAGTTTTTCTAAAATAGGATTATATATGCATATCTCTGAACCTCGTCCCTATTTCCTCATAATGAGAAAACAAGGATGGAACCTAGACATGTTGGCATATAGCTCTAGATTCAGCTGCTAGAGACAGTACAGAAGAAGAACGACTGAACCCAGGAGATCAAGTACAGCCTGGGAATAAGTCAGGCCTGGTGGCATACACCTGTAATCCCAGCCCTCAAGAGGCTGACGCAGGAGGACTGATGTATGTGTGAGGCCAGCCTGGGCTACACAGTGAGTTCAGGACCAACCTGGACCACAGAGCAAGACCTTGTCTCATAACAAAAAAAAAGTGTAGCCTGGGAAATTAATGCAACAAGACTGCATCTCTTTAAAAAAAAAATACGGGGGAAATAAAAGAGTTGTTGTATAACAAGTAAATTAACTAAAATTAGAAAAAACGTTTAGTGGTTGGTACATGGTGAGTGCGTAATATTAATAATACCAAAATGTGATTTTTTTCTGGTAAGAGAGCTTAAAAGATTTTCATATTCTTTTTATGATTTTTCTGCATTTTCTACATTTTACACAACTATTGTGTGGCACTTGTATAAAAAGAAAAATAAATATTTTAATGGCAAATTTTCTATTTGTTAACATCAAACAAAACCAACTGACAATACAAACAAAAAATAGGGAATTCATGGCCAAGTGTCAGACAAGTTCCCAAAGGAAACAGGACACAAATTTCATAAGGCACTGTCTCGAATTATTCTCATCCCCAGCACAACTCTAACTACATATACATGTTCTAAAGAACAAGTAAGCAGAGAGCTAGAGAAGTTCTGTAGCAAAACCAGACTGCAAGTGTGGCTGGCAGAGCTTCTCCAAAACCCACAAATGCACACGGCATGCCTGTACACTCTATAATTCCACATACTCAGACGCTAAGGTAGAAGAATTACAAGGTTAAGGCTTGTCTGTACAAGTTAGCAAGATCCAGTCTCAAAATAGAGGGTTAGGATATAGCTTACTGGTAAAGCACTTGACTAGCATGAGTCAGGCCTGCGTTCAGTCCCCAGTGCCACAAAACAGAAGAGAAAAAAACCCCACCCAAGTGAACTCCAGGAATGAGTTCAGTCCGTCTTCTTGGGCTCACCACAGTAGCTGTCAGGGACACAGTTTCACACATTCCTTACCTTTATAGAGTTGAACAGAAGGCAAGGATGATTGCACAATTTTTTAAGAGCTCCTATACATATTAGGTGAGAACTGTTCTCCGACAACCCTTGAATACAGAACCTAACAGCCTGAGAATTCAGCAGCTTGCTATAAAGTTCAATCTGTAGCGTTCCTGGTCGGCAAAAGACTACATTCTCTATCTTAGGTGGAAGATATTTGTTTATGACTTCCTGGGTTCTTCTAAGGATAAAAAGTCCAGTAAGACGAGCAAGTTCAGATGCTCTCCTCTCTCCTAATTTCTTTTCTTCCTGTGGGAGAAGGGGTGGGGGGAGAACGAAGCAGACAAAATACTGTGGTTAAAATGAATATTAAAGATTTATATTGACAAGGCATCTACTAATTGCTTCCCATCAGATACTTTTAACAGAGAAAATGAAATACAAGTATGGGGACATAAAAAACAACCATCTCTTTTTTTTTGAGACAGTGTCTCTTACAGTAGTCCAGACTGATCTGAACTTACTATGTAGCCCAGACTGGCCTTGAACTCATGGCAATCCTCCTGCCTCAGCCTCACAAGTGGTGGAATTACAGGCATGTATGACCATACCCAGCTTATGTGGTGCTGGGGAATCAATCTCAGGGTCTTGAGCTTGCTAGGCCAGCACTTTACCCACTGAGCTAATCCTCCAGTCCTCCTTATTAAATATTATTATAATAATTTAGTTAAGTGAAGCCACAATCTGCTGATCATTATTTGTTTGGCTACTGGCACCACAGAGAAACATCACAACCAATAACCTACAAATTAAATCACTATGAAAGTAAGCCTTTATGTGAAGACTGTAATGGTACACAGTCTTAAAATCATTAGCAAAGGACAGAAAAAAAATTCTTGGAAGCAAATACTGTGGCAAGTATGCATTCTAACACTGCCTATAAAAAATTGGCACAAGACATGTGTTCTTTTTAAAAAAACAATACATATTATTCATTAATGGTATATTTTAATCTAAAATATATTATTAATGAAAGATATAAAAACATATTTAATGATTTGGAGGTTTTCTTATTTTTTGGTTTTGTGGGGACTTTTCTATAACAAAGACAGGATTTCAAAGTGTAAGCTTCAGCCAAACAAGGAGATAACCTGTTTAGTCACTGTAATGCCTAGTATTTAGTACTGACCATTTGGCTCACTTATGGTATTTTATATATGTGTGGGATAAATAAATAAATGTGACCTAAGTTTTAAATAAGAGATATATTTTCCATGCTATTAAATAGTCACATAAACTGGGCATGGAGTAGAACTCCGTGGTAAAGTACTTGCCCAGTATGTTCAAGTTCTCAGCTTGGATTTCATAACCAGCCTTGGAAAATTATTTTTTCATATAAGATATTATTTTGTGTGCCATCTGGCTCACAGAACATGCTTGACAAATATTTCTGACAAACTGCTGTGATTTACGAAATCTGAGGCAGAACTTCTTTGCCCACTTTACTTCTGTAGTATAGAATGCTTCTTACCATCTATGACATCTTAACTATTTTAATTGAGTGTATCTTCCTCAGTGACAAAATAAATGGCACTATCTTAAAGCCAGTTAAATAGTGTCTTTACAATGTGCAGGCCACAATGTAGGCATTTTTCTATGTTTAAAAATGTTTCTTTCCTGTTACTTCTTTGTTTCATTTAGTTTGCTCCCAATTTCTTACCTTATGGCAAAATATTTAAACAAATCTATTATTTATTTATTCCTAAAATATTATTAACAGGTCAAAAGATATAGACACTTTAAAACATTTTTTGATACACATTTGCTGGGACAGAATATCCAACATCCACAATTTAAGGGAGGATCTATTTTAGCACACAGAAATTTTCAGTCCATTTATGGGCAGCTGGCAATGGTGGACACACATGGTAGAGGTGGAGGCACAGCAGGTCTTCATGGTGTCATGGCCAGGAGGCCTAGTGACAGAGGAAGCACAGACCTAGGTATACCCTTCCATGTCCTGTCCCAGTGATCTGCCCATTCCTGATTATGCCCCAGGCATCTGCCCTTTCCAGCCAGGCCCCACTTCCCAACAGTACATAGCTCCACAGGTATCCGACCACATCCAAATTACATGAGGCTTTTAGGAGACACCCCAGATCCAAACCACAATGACATTGCCAAACTTCCCTCAAGGAATGCCAATTTACATCCCAACCAGTTGAGGAAGGTACTCTCATTTACACTTGCTATGATTATGTAAATCCAGCCAACTATACACCGACAAAAAAAGCAGAAAAGCTACTTCTTGGTTATTTCGGTTAACTTTTTTAAATACCAGTAAGAAATATTTTTATGTATTTACTATCATCTGTAATCTTTCTAAAATATGTATTTACGTATTTTAGGTAAGTCATGCCATTTTCTAAAATAAATGCAGGAAAAAGTCAAAGAGTATAGAAAAAGTAAAATTTCACTTATTAATTTAATTTTTCTAAATTAAAAATAACCAAGTTATACATGAATTTTCCTGACATACTGCTCTTCTTAAAAATTCATTTATTAAACTACTTTATACCTCAGAAGCAGAAGGTTCTCTCGACATAATGATAGGTTCTTCATATATTTTCCTATAAGATGACAAAGAGCCTAATATTCCTGGATTTACAAAATCAATTAATGCAAAAAATTCCTGCAAATCATTCTGAATTGGAGTACCTAAGGAGGGAGAGATAGAAGGCCAAGTTGTTTTTCTTTTTATTCAGACATCTTTATAAGATTTTACACTGTCTTCACTCAGAGACATAGAAGCAAATACTCTAAAATCAAGAAAGAATAGCCAAATCAAATTAAAATTGTTATTAATCATAAAAATATTTTAATTGTCCTTTTGGGGTGTTTTGGGGTTTTGAGACAAGGTCTTAATAATTGGCCCAAGCTGTTCTCAAATTCGCAATCATTCTGCCCCAGTCTTCCAAGTAGTAGAGATTACTGGCATGTGAAACTACGCACACCTCTGGTTTTAACGGCTCAGTGACTCAGCACAGGATCTGGAGCACAACTGCTTAGGTTTAAATCCTACCTGCGTCACTTCCTCCTTCAGTGACCCTGAGGTAGTTAGAATATTTACACTTGTTTCTTTACTATCAATAAAATGGGAATAATAAAAGAATTTCCTTGGTTTATGAGGATCAAATTAGTCAAACCATATAATACACTTAGAACAGGGACCAAAGATCTTAGACTTTCAGCTTCAATAACTGTGAAAAAATAAGTCGCAGTTGTTAAAGCTACCCAGTCTGTTGTAGTTAGTGATACTAGCCCTAGCAGACCAATACAACTCCATGAGTCAATCTCACTCCTATTTTCCAGTCAATGTCATCTGAATCTTTTCCATAGTACTAGACTAGATAAAAACCCTTTCATTTAATTTCTAAGAATTACTGAGCACTTATCACACTCATATATAAACATGTTCTTTCACAAAAAGGAGTGAATCACACTGGGAACAAAATGTTATATATCGCTGTAACTTTAAAATATTAGTTGGATATCTACTAAATTCTGGAAGATAGAAGTAACTGTAATATGTGATGTCAGGCTTTTTTATCTTTTTCATATTTAAGCGAAGAAATTCAAAAATAAAGAGCTCATTTAAGATTTCCCAAAATTATTTTTAAGCATAGTTTGAAAAATTAGCTCCAATAATAGTAATACAATTGGACTTTCTAAACAAATTATAAGTTAAAGGCCTAAATTAGAGATGAGTTCCTTCCTCACTCCAATTTAATAAATGAATAGGGCGAATTTTCTCATCTCTGTTGCTCTGTAACACACCTCCGTCCTAATGATTCAGATAGAAGGAACACAATGCTGTTTACGTCCTTCTCTCTCCTCATTTTCACTTCAGAGACGAGCTCTAACATGCATAAAGACAGAAGAAGGACAATATCATGTAACAGAGCATGATATGGTAAGAATAATGATGCCTTGCCCACTTCCAGACAAGTTGAAGATAGCAGGGAAAGAGCCTTGAGTAGAAACGGGGCTGTAAATGCTGGGAACAAATGCAGTTCTCTTCCTTCTGCTGCCAGTGCAGCAGACTGGAAGGGCCACACAAGAGCAGGATGAGATGTGAAGGGTAAAAGCTAGATTGTCCTACTCAGATCTGACTCTAAGCAAAAGACAAGCAGGTAGAAAAGGATTCTCATGTTTACACAGGCCCATCCCACTTCCCCAGGGAGTCTGAGTCAGAGCTTTGATTAGCAATAAGCTTTGCACACATCACACAGACATATAACAATAACTGCATTTATATTAAGTGCTTACCACACATCAGGCAGTTCCAAGAGTTTTACATGCATTAACTCATTTGAACCTCTTCATAATTAAATAAAGTAGATGGTATTACATGCCTACTTCTCTGACAAGAAAAGAGATGCACAGAGAAGTGAAGAAACTTGCCCAAAGTTGCTCAGTGGTAAATGTCATACTCAAGAACTAAGCACAGCCCCATCTCCGACATTTCTGTTATATCAATGTATTATCTCTCAGAAACTACCAAAATCAGGGCTGCAGAAAATTATGTAGAGATTTTAAAACTCAAAATCCTAGCAAGATTCAATTAATACATATTTATCAGTACAAATTCCATTAAACACCATCAGTTTTCTCAAAGTCAAGCATCATATTATGAGCCTTACATATTTAGTAGGCAAATTTCTATCATACTGTCCCAAAAGTGAATACCAACCAGTTAGAATTACTCTTTTCTCACACATGAGGCTGATGAGGGCTGTCGTTGTCTTAATAGCACTGTTCTTCAGACGATGCCCTTCATCACAGATTAAGAGATCAAATTTTATGTTCTTAACTTGATCCAAGGAACGAAGCAACATTTCATAACTGATAATAAGAACAGAATAAAACGTAGATTTGATGAAATCTTCTATCTTGTGGTCCTGGAAAATAAAAGATAATATTTGACAAATTAAGAACAGAAACTCAGTAAAACTAAATTTAAACAGCACATTTCTAATAGCCACTGACTTAGTGTCAGAACTTGTTCACTCTGTCTTGATCAGCTTAGGCTCTGATACTGAAGTATCAAAGTGAGTGACTTAAACATTAAATATTTATTTCTCACAGCTCTGGAGGCTGAGGAGCCTAAGATCAGGATGCCAGCACCATAGTGAGTCCCTTCTTCCTTGCTTGCAGAAATAAGCCTTCTCATAGTGGAGACAGGAAGTTTTAACACCTCTTCCTTTACTGATGAGGGCAGTTATTCCTTTGTAAGGCCCTGAGTTCATTAGTTCATCTACGCTTAATAACTTCCCAAAGACTCTGCCCGCTAAAACCATTACAAATGTGCCTGACTCATGGTGGTTGACTTAACAATTTTACAAAGGTGCAAAATTGAACCCATACAATCATTCTGTTTTTCCCTTCCCATATTCAATAAATCACGGGAAATATTCAACACTTCATTTAAAATAAGCTTTTTGTTAAATGATTTTATCAAACTAAAGGCTAATGTAAATGTTTTGAGTATGTTTAAGGTAAACAAAGTTAGGCTATGATGTCAGTATGTTATATGTATTAAATGCATTTGCAACTCATGATAAGATATAACCTCACTATAAGTTAAGGAGCAGATGCATATCAAGAAACAAATGTCTTTTTCCATTATACAGATTAGGGGCAACACAAATAATCCACAGCAATCCAAAACCAAATGTATGCCAAGACTCCATTTTTGTGCAAAAGGGTTGGGGAGTTACATACATTTGAAAATTTGCATCATATAGAGTTAAAAAACTGAATTATTAATTTGTAAAGTTAGAGGGGTTTGTTGTTGTTTGAGACAGGGTCTTGCTCTGTAGTCCAGGCTGGTCCTGAACTAGCTATGTAACACAGGCTAGCCTCAAACATACAGCAATCCTCCTGTCTCAACCTCTCAAGTGCTAGGATTACAGATATGCACCACCATGCCTTGCTTAAGTGGGGCTGCTGGATTGAACCCAGGGCCTCGCTCTTGCTAGGAAAATCACCTTATTGGCTGAGCTACACCTCCAGCCCCAGAAACCTAAAGAGTTACTAAGACTAAAGTTCTTACCTGATCAACAATAAACACCTTGATTCTTTCACTTCCAAGCCATTTTTGAAATTCTTTTCTCCAATTATTCACCAAGCTTCCAGGTGAGACAATTAGGGTCTTCTTTATCACTGGCTTGCCACCATAGGGTCCCTGACACTGCAGGGTCCAAATGAGCGAAATACACTGCAAAGTTTTCCCTAAGCCCATTTCATCAGCAAGAATTGCTCCACATCTGCCAATCATTCTGTCAGAAATAAATGCACTTCCTTTATTTACCAGAAAAAAATATTCTCCTAAAATCATCAAGAAATAGACACTGATACTTTGTAATTATGACACTGAAGCCTCTTGTAATGCTTGATTCAGTTGATTTACAACTCTTTTGTACTTACGATAATTATATACAGTTATATATATATATATATATATATATATATATATCGTTAACTAAATTACAAAAATATAAATCTGAAATTAGAGAGCTGGATCTGAATCATCTGTTACTATTACATATACATATTTGAGGACTAGAAATGAATGGCAATTTTATATAGACATTTAGATATTTTAGCAATAAACTGTGCTTCTCATCAGTAAGAATTAAGCAATTTTTACCAGTTTAAACATTAGGTATCAAAATGGTTTAAAATATAATTAATCAATAAGATCTGTTGAGCTGAATTTATTTAGAATACATTTATACCAGATAAAATATTAACACTCATGAAATGAAATCTCAATAAAAATAGTTCCCTAAAACATACTTTAAAACATTTAAATCCATATAATTGAGGAAGTACAGATGTACAATTTAAAATTAAAGTTAAAAGAAATATTAATAAATGTTATACCACTTTACATTTTTAAGTCCTTAAATATACATATATTAAAAAGTTATAATGTGTAAGGAAAATAAGGATTTTTACCAAAAACATATATAATTTGTTACTTTTTCATATTTCTTATTAGAGATAAGAACCAATCCACAATTTTGTTTTCCATTTTATGCATATGTGTGATCCAATCCAGGTCCTTCACATTAAATTACATTCCCAGCTCATTTTTTAGTTCTAATTTGGTCTCACCAAGTCACTAAGTTGCCCAGAGAGGGCTGAAAATTGAGTTCTTCGTGGCGCAGCCTCTGAAGTGCTGGGATTACAGGCCTGTGCCACCAGGCCCAACTCATGCTTCCAATTTTAATATTGAGAGAAACAAGTATACAAATATGAACTATAACCACAGGGTTTTTTTAGATAAACAATTAGCCAATGCAGACCAAGTGTCAGTCAAACAAGACATGTATAGTGAAGAACAGATAGAAAATTGAAATCCATTCTTTGGGAGAAAATATAAAAAGTTTCACTAAGAATAAGCACCTTGCATCAAATTTTGAAGGTTACACCGGAATTTCTTATACTAGACAATTCGGTATAGTTGGAGTTTAAACTGAATTTCAAAAGGAAAAATACAAACATACAAAGCTAGCAAGGTAGGCAGAAGACAAAAAAAAAAAAAATGCTTATCCTAAGACCAGACTGTATCTCTGTATCTTGTGGGTCAGCATCTTCCAAACAGCAGCCATTCATTGTTACTATTATAATTCTTGTAATACATGAAATATTTTGCTTTATTTACTTTTCTTTAATGCAATTCATTTTTAATTTAAATTTATTTAAGAGGAAAACTTTTTAGCATAATTTATCTGTGAGAACAAAAATTAACGTGGTATTTTTGCTTTTTAATTCACTAACTAAATATACTATTACTAAAATTAAAATCTATCATCTCGCAGTGACTCCACATACCACCAGTGGAGTGACGATCACAGACTGGAATATGCTGCTTTAAATTTTAAGACTCTGAATAATTCTAAATAGGGAATGCTATGTTCAGAGTATTTTTTCAGAAAACTCAAACTGTTGAATATGTGTAAATTAAGCTTGAAAAAGATAGAAACAGTAACTCAAGTTAGGAACCATTACAATAGTCCACATAAAATATGACATTTCCATGACCTCAGTTTCTAAAGCTGCTGTGGTGGGATGCCAGAAAAGATTAAAAAATGAGTGATATTTAAGATGTTAAAATCATTAAAAGAGCCAGATCTGATGGCACAGGCCTGTAATCTCCCACACTGGGAGGCTGAGGCAGAGGGATTGCAAATTTGGGCCCCATGTGGGCAATTTAATAGTTCAGTGAAACCCTGTCTCAAAATAAAAACTTAAAAAAAAAAAATCCTGGATACTTATGCAGTTCAATACAGAAGTTCAGTGTTCAATCCCCAGTACTGCAAAAGGGAAAAAAGGAATAAAAGTTCAGATTTGATTAGTGTCAGAAGGTGAAACAGGAAAAATGAAAGATGACTCCAAGAAACTAAGATCAGATCTTTAAAACTAGGGATCTGAGGAAGTGAGTCCTGTTAGAAGTGCCCAGGAGACAGTATTTCTTTAATCTCTCACCACGCAAGGGCTTCTTAGACTTGAGAGGAATTTATATTTCCAACTACTAGAGTGTTTCTTGGAGGGGAATTTGTTATTTTTTGTTTTTTGTGGTTCGAGGGATTGAATTCAGGCAGTGCTAAACTATGTTCTAAGCCTATTTATTTATTTATTCATTTTCAGACAGGACTTTGCTAAAATTATTTGTTTCTCTGTTTTCAGACAGGACTTTGCTAAATTTCCCAGACTGACCTCAAACTTGTGATCCTCATTCATCAGCCTCCAGAGTAGCTGGGCTGAAGGAATGACTCAGTGGTTAAAGCACTTGCCTAGCAAATGTTAAGTCAAGCACTAAGTACCTGAGTTCGATTTCCCAGCACGACATAAGCCAGGGTTGATGGTGCACGCCTGTAATCCCAGCACTTGGGAGGCTAAGACAGGAGGATTGCCATGAGTCTAAGGCCAGCCTGGGATCCACAGTGAATTCAGGACCAGCCTGGGCTACAGAGCAAGACCCTGTCTCAAATATATAAATAAAAGCAAAACCAAACAAATGGTGGTGATAACTGTAGGAAAATATTCCTAAGTACTAACAGGGGCCTTTGACTCTACTATTCTTTAATCAGAAACTTCGATTTAATAGGAGTAAATTTTTATTTCTTTTCCGTTTTTAGAAGTAGAGGTAAGATAAAATAAAAGTCCTCAAAGCGGGGTATGGTGGCATATGCTTGTAATCCTAGCACTTGGGAGGCTGAAGCAGGAGGATGGCCTTGAGTTTGAGGCCAGTAGAGGCTACATAGTGAATTCAGGACCAGCCTGGACTATAAAGCAAGGCCTTGCCTGAAAACAAATAGATAGATAGATAGATAGATAGATAGATAGATAGATAGAAAGAAGAAAAGAAAGAAAGAAAGAAAGTCTTATAAGGTAAATGAAAGGCTTCTTCCATTTGCTCCCATCACCCTGTACATACCAGTGCAAAATTGTACCACATTAAGATAGACAGTATTTATCACAGAGCTACATTCCTAGCCAAGTCACACTGCCTAACAACTAAAATTTAAGGTGTATTTTTGACATGTATGATACCAGCCCCTTCTTCAGAAAACCAACACTATGTTACAGGTTAAATCAAAACTCCAATTAGACTAAAAAGATGATTTCTCTTCCTACCTCATGCCCATTACACATTCATAAAGGAACATGATTCCTTCTTTCTGATGTGGCCGAAGATGATGTACAACGTAAGGATCTACCACAACATCCACAAGAGGAAAACAGTTCTTATTGAACATCCACTGGTGATTTTTGTCTGGTCGTTGCATAACAAGAGAATCTTTAAAAAAGGTAAAGGTATAATTACACATGAACTTTCACTTCAACAGCAACCACATTATCTTGTTTTCATTATTCCTAAAATAGAGCCATTTGCCATCATTATGGGGGGGGGGGGGGAAGCACACAGTTTCATAACACTAACGCTAAGCAAGGCTACAAAATTAAAACAGAGGCTTTCGTGCCTTACTATTGGAAGATTTCAGGCAATTACCAAGAGTTTTCCAAACTCAAATGCCTAAAACACTTCAAAGCCACTGAAATTCACTTTTGCCTAATGAGGAATTTGGTCACAACATTGAACAGTCCAATATGCAAATAAAAGAGAATTATTTCCACCAGTGTTTTCAGTTTACTAAACCATCACTAACAAAGGCAAAACCAAATACACTCAAAAGCAATTCTTAATTGATAATCTGAAGATAATAAGCAGTGAAATTATTTGAGGATATATTTGCATATATATATTATGATTAAAAACTGAATTACACTCTGTCTTAGTCACCTTTCCTTTGCTGGGCCACAATACCAACATCCACAAATTAAGAAAGGAAAGGTTGATTTTGGGTCACAGTTTCAGAAAGCTCCGTCCTTTCACAGCAACTGGCTACAGTGGAAGCACACGTGAGGGGCCTAGCTGGAGAGAAGCACTTCACAGCACAGGAAGGAAGTCTAGTGCCAGAGGAAGGGGAAGCTAGCACACATCTTTCTAGGTCATGTCCCAGTGATTTTCTCCTTCCTCGTCAGTCCCCAGGGATCTCCCTTCCAAGTCAAGCCTTAGTGATCTGCCCCTTATAACCAGGCCCCACCTCTCACAGCACAGGAAGTCAACTGTTCACCCATGACCAATCACCTTCCAAACACGAGGTTTTTATGGGATATTCCAGATCCACATCACAACAGACCCCAAATATCAAGCAAGAAATAAATAAGAAAAGAGCAAGAAGATTAAAAAAAAATTTTTAAATAATTTGTAGGAGGTTAAATAAACATTCATCAATATGGACTTCTATAGTCACAGGAATCAAAGTTTATCATTAGCAATTACCCACAGAACAAGATTTCTGTGGATCTTCCTAGGATTCTGAATAATAATAGTAACGACAACAACAAAAAAATTCCTGGAGGTCAATTCCTGTTAGCAAGTAGGAGATTAGAAAAGTAAAAATTAAAAATTTAGCCTTTAGCCTTCCTTCCTCAAGTATATCACTTGAGGATTTCAAACCAAGAAATAACCCTAATTTTTCCATCATCCTTTAAAAAGGCACATGGGAAGTAGGGAGTATAGAGATGCAAATCACATATTCTCCTCTTTTACTGATATGTATATATGTGACACATATTGTTTACATTGAGCTTGAGTATTTGTGTACATATGTATCACATCAAAATTACAAATCCTTCCCCTTCCACACTCTCCCCCTCTCCACTAGTTCCCACTATCCCCCCATTAGTTCTATAAAATAACTGTAATCTGAGTTTCTCATATTAGAGAAACCATTTGATGTTTGACCTTATTCGTCTGACTCACTTCACTGCACATCATGGTCTCAAATTGCATCCATTTAACTACAAAAACCTCCAACCTATTTGTTTTTATAGACAAGTAATATTCCACATACAATATATCAAATTTTATGCATCCATTGGTCTGTTGATGGGTATTTTGGTGTCTTCAACATTTTAGCTATTGTTAGTTGTGCTGCTATGAACATGGGTATACATGTATCTCTGTTATATATGATGCTTTTAACTCTTACAGAAAAATTCCCAGAGGTGGTATCACTGGATCAAAGGGGATATTTATTTTCAGATTCTGAGGAATTCCCAGACTGCTTTCCATAGTGATTGTAGCAGTTTGCATTCCCACCAGCAGTGTAAGAGGGTTCCTTTTTCCCCCGCAGCCTCACCAGCAATGATTACTGAAAATCACATATTGTTCAAGCAAAAGGATGAAAGGATAACAAACTAGGGCCTGATAACTCAGACAGAAGTCTGTGATTTAATAAAAGAAATTCCATCACAGCTTATTTACCTTAGGAAAACAGAGTAAACTACAGACCAATTTCATTAATGAACACAGATGCAAAAATTCTCAATAAGATACTGATAACCCACCACTCAGGAGGCTGAAGCAAAAGAACTGGCATGTGTTCAACTAGGAAAAAATAAAACCAAGATACTGACAGATAGAATCCAACAAATCATTAAAAAGGTTACATGATGAAGCTGGCTTTATCCCAGGAATGCAAAGATGGTTCAACATACGTACAACAATTTAACATAATTCACTGCATAAATAAAAGCAAGGATGAAAATCACATGATCATCTCAATGGACACACCAAAAGCCTTTGACAAAATCCAACATTTATTCATGATTAAAAAAAAACATGATGAAGATAGATATAGCAGGACTTTACCTCAAACTAAGAAAAACTATTTACAACAGAACTACCTGCTAACATTATACAAAATAGGGAAAAACTGAAGCATTTCCCCTCAAGTCAGGAACAAGACAAGGCTTTCCATTCTCACCACTCCTACTCAGTACAGTACTCGAAACCCTAGATTCAGCAATCAGGCAAGAGAATGAAACAAACGGGATCTGTTTGGAAAAAAAGAAATAAAATTATCCCCACTTTGTGTACCAATTTCTGTCTTAATTACTTATCTTGTTGCTGTAACAAAATACCCACATCCATTATTAAAGGAAGGAAAGACTTTTTTAGCTCACAGTTTCAGCTGGTCTCTCACACACACAATCGATTGATGGGGCAGCCAGCAACAGTGAAAGTACAGGGCAGAGGCTGGAGAGCTGCCCACGGCATTACAAACAGAAGCCAAGTGAGGCAGGAGCAAGCTAAAGAGCTCTCCCATGACGAAGCTGCAACAACAGCTTTTCCTTCCTTCCTTTAAGTACTTTAAGATGCCAGTTGCCCCTCCCTCACTTCCTGGCCCACAAGTCAATAACAAACACCTGAAATCTCTGCCCTAGGCAATCCCCAATCTCAACAATTTAACAATCTTTCCAGGTCAAACCCTAAACACCTGACCCCCCTTCCAGTTAGGCCCTACCTACTAATAACAGTTCCAAATCATGAGGCTTTTGGGAGAAACTCAAAATCCAAACTATAGCAATCAGTAAGTCGCCCAGTCTAGACTTAAACTTACCATGTTTCTGCCTCTGCCTCCCAGCGTGCTAAGATTATAGGACTCTATCACCAGGGCAGACGAAATAGTAGGAATTTTTAGTTTGGAGTTTTTGTCTCAATTATGCCATTTGATTACTAAATTTAGGTAAAAAAAAACTCCCCTTTACTAGCCTCCAGTTCCTCAAATGCAAAGTGGTGAGAGTGCTCTAAATTATCTCAAAGATCCTTTTATTTCAAAACTTGTTGACCTAGAAATGCCAACACAGGAAAAATAATTGACACTTTATATACTTTTATTTAGCTACTATTATGAAAGAGGCCTACAAATCCCCTACTCTGGTATCTACAACATTGTATTTTTATTCAAGTTCCTTTTCAACAAATGGCCTGTGTCAGCTTTACCTCTAAAACCCCATGTTTGAAAGGCAGTCAAGAAATACTGGCTGGGTGAATAATCAAACAAAAGGATATCAGAAACATGTCAAGTAAATTTTTAAAAATAGAACTCACCAATATAAAAATTAACTGAATTAAACTGAACTTTCATAGACAAAATATTTATTTTTGCTCAGCATCTATTTATCACTGTAATATACTAATGTACATGATGAAAGCATACAATCTTCAAGTTAGAAATATAAACAAAATCCTGATGAGTAAAGGTATTGATTCTTCCCCTCATATCAGGAGTCATATTTCATTCAACATTATACTTGCCTATTTTTCCTTCAATACATATTTAATTACTCTATTCTTGGGATTATTCATTTACACATTAAATAATTCCCAGACTCTTATTTGACTTTAACATTATCCTTGGTTAGAATGTGTATCTTTCATCCTCAAATTTTATATAAAACTTAATTTTCAAATTCACATACCAAAAATCTTTTAGCAATAATAGCAGAATATCCAAGTTGTATTTAAATCTTACTTGGTGTATATGGGTCATGGCGTGGTTTGTAATTTTGGAAATCGTCCCATCTATTTTCTTTTGAACTTTGTTTACAAACACTTTTGAAAGGCTTAGAAAAACACTTTGTGACAGTCTGAGAACTTGGAATGGCAGGACTTCCCCCTCCGAGCTGAAAACACTTGCCACTGTTGAAGTCATCCGAAGAAATTACACCCATGATTTCTATTTCTTTTCCACAAATCATCAGTGTTTGGCCTTCTTCAATCTTTTCAAGATCTTTGAATTTATAGCCAATACCTTAAAGTTAAGAAAGAAAAATATTAATTGAACTGACACTAAAAGGTGACCTAGCAATACCATAGTCACCTTCTCATGACTGAACATAATAAAATTATGCTTTGCCTGTACATTCATAGCCTTGTATAACTAGGCACAATGAATACATGATTTACAATTTTGATTTTTTAAAAAACTGAAAATCAGGAGAAATAATAAGAGCCATAAAAACTGGCCATGTTTTCGAGAAAGCAATATTTATTATTAAAAATACAGCCTAGGGCTAGGGGCGTAGCTCAGCAGTTGTTGCACTTGCCTAACAAGCATAAGGCCCTGGTTTCAATTCCTTGGCGTCATATAAACCCAATGAGGTGGAACATGCCTATAATTCCAGCACTAGGGAGGCTGAAACAGAAAGACTGCCATTAGTTTGAGGCCAGCCAAGGCTACATAGTTCAGGATCAGCCTGGACTACAGAATGAGACCTTGTTTCAAAAGTACAGCATACTATACTTACTATTTATAATTTTGCCAAGTTTGGCTTGAAAAAAAAAAAGCCAGTAACAGTTTGATAACTCGAGAGATCCTCCCTTTTTATGAAGAAACTACATCAATGCCATGGTATGTTCACTTCCACTTAGAAACAGTAGGAAATATAAAGAACAATTAGCAAAGGAGATATTACAGGAGATAGCAAAGTTAAAATACACTGTGGAAAAGGCCACTGATATTCCAAGTTCGAATTCAATGTCTACTTGTTAAATGTTGCCATTTTTAAGGTCAGTCAGCTCACAGAGAGCTCATTAACTAGATAGATGGTTTGGATCTGGAAATATCCCCCATAAGCCTAGTATATTGTATGTTGTAGATTGCCTATGGATTTCAAATGCTGCTGGAAGGTTGGGCCTGGAAGGGTGTGTCTGATTCCTGGGCATGGGGGGAATTACTGGGCATGTGACCTGGAAGAATATATTCTTGCCCATCTTCTGCCAGGCCCTGATCCCTTCTTCAGTGAGCAGCTGTTCTCTGCCACACTCTTCCTGTCATTGTCAGACACCTATGAATGGTTTGACACCTTCTCAAACTGTAAGCTAAAAAAAATCCCTTCTTCCCTTCAGTTGCAGATGCCAGGTACTGAGTCCCAGCACTGAAAAAGTAACTAAGACAGACAGGAATTACAGCCTCCTAGGATTGTCTATTAAACACATTAAACTACTAAATGCATAACTACTGTGCTAAAACAAGGGGCAAAAACTGCATATACCATAAACCATTTTCAGTTTCTTCCCTATATGTATCTACAACTTATTATGAAAACAAATAATGAAAGAATACATTTTAGAAAATAACATATTTCAATTGAAAACTACTAAAATTTGCCCTAGTAAAACCAGTTTTAAATTTGTAGCCCATGCCAACTTAAAAATAATACGAATTCTAAAAGTATTAATGGTAGAATGTTTCAATTTTAATCTTCTACTAAAGGAAGACATTAAACATCTGAAATATAAGAAACTCGAGTACTCACAACCCTTTGAGTGTCTACATGACAATGAAAATACCTTATTTTGGAGCACTTTGAATTTGGAATTTTCAGACTTCAAATGCACAGCCAGTAACATCTTATGCAAATAGTATACAATAGTATTTCAAAACCTCAGAAATGTCCAACATCTGAAACACTTGTGGTTCCAAGCATTTCAGCAAGGGATGTTCAACCTATATAATTAGCTGATATTCCTAAATATTAAAGACCTATCCCTCTATTTCAACTCAGTCAATAGTCTCAACTTTTCTACCTTAATGCAGATTATAGTTTTATCTCTTATTCTTATAAAATCCAAGTACTGTTAATCTCAGTTTTCCATGGAAATGGAAGGATAATCTTTCAATTTGGAGATATCATTAAGTCTAATTCTAGAATTTTCCTCATTTAATTTTGATCTATGGTTGATAAGCATCTCTAAACCTCTAGCCTTTCTTAATTCTTGCACTTTATTTCCCACATTTATTTTTTCTCAATGTTAGGCAATGATAGCCATTGAGCCTGACTACCTTATCACAATTGTCAGTAATTTTAGCATCCCACTTTTGGTTTTTGTAGAGCTCTAACACTACAACAAATGTAAATCCTTCACACTGAACTACTACAAAAAAAAACTTGCTTTATTATAGGCAGTAGTCTGCAAATTTAATTCTGGTTTGATATATTTACTAAGTCCTATATTTATATGTTTCATTTTGAAAATTCATACCATCCCCTTTACTATTCAAACCAGCAGTTTTCAATGTGTGATTGAATATTAGAATCACCTAGATATGTAAAACATACCTGTACCAAGTCCCTTTCTCTATTGGCCAAATAAATCAGTCTCAGAAGGCAGGCCAAGGTATCAGCATTTTTAAAAGTATCTCAGGTGATTCTACTTGTATAGCCAAGATAAAAACTAGTTTATGCTTAATGTGCATTTTGGTTTCTTGAAACTGAAAAATCATTTTATTATAAACTAAATACAAAAAAACCATGTACAATATTTACGGGTAAGATAGCTACTCCAGAGTAACTCTCCAGCTGGCTTTCAAATACAATTTCACTAACTTCATATACTACATTCCTAAAACAAACTTTGAAATATCCCATGCCTTTGTGTCTTTGCATACATTCTTTACCCCTACACACACCCCTTTCCTACAACCTCCAAATTTGTGAACTTTCAAATATGATCTTCAGTGGTTACTCCTATGAAGCTTGCCCCTAGCCCCTGTGCTGACTTACATGGTCTTTTTATTGTATTTCCATCACATCTAGTAACAATTCTCACTGAGACAATTTTCTTACCACTTCCTAGTTATGAATTCCATTGTCTCATCACCACTACACTGTAAATTATATGTACTTTTGAATCTTTACCCCTACCATAGTGGTTACTAAAAACTACAAACAATATTTTTAAGCATATGAGTGAGCATGTAGAACAAATTTTATAATTTAGTCACACTCAAAATTGTACCACAGAAGACAATTCAAAATAATGATGGCATTCAACATTATGAATTATGCAAATGTTGGATTAATATAAATTCTTCCACAGATTCTGCAATATAATAATGATAACCTCCAATTTAGATACATTAATCAAAGTCAGGCCTAGCTATTACTTCCTTGCTCTGTTTTTTAAAGAATTTTATTGAACATCACTGCAAATGGTACCATTCTCCTGATATCAATACCTTTCAAAATAAAATCACTTAGTATTCTGAAAAAAAAAGGAAAAGTACCCCAAGACAGATTGCTGAATCTCAGAAGAGAGTCAAAAATAGCTTTCGTAAGGTGGTGGACCACTTTTGGAGAAAATGAAGGCATTAAGATAAGATTTGTCATGAAGATGTAACATAGGTCATAAGGTTGTAACTAAATCTGGAAATCAAGAAACTAAAATATCGCAAGGCTCACTATTACCAAATAATTATATGCACCATACACAGTTAAAGCATGAAAACTCAAAGTAGCAAATATTTTAAATCTCTTCATATATAAAACCCAGTCATATTCCAACTGTGCAGCCAAAGATATACACTAACTTCTAAACCAAATCATTGTCAGCATTAGGTAATATCACAATACCTTTTCCAATGTCTTTGCCTTCCAAATCTTTTAATGTAAATGACCTTCCTTTTACAATCAAAATAGCATCACCTTCCCATTTTTTGTGCTTTTTCTTTGAAGCCTTACACCAAACAACACTGAAATATTTAGTTAGGCTATCAGTTTCTTCTTCTGGTTCCTTAGACTCTGTGATTTCTTTAGGGGCTGAATGAACTAGAATTAAAAACAAATAAATAAAAACCATATTATTACAGAATAGTTTAATGTCTAAGTGTAAAGGTCATTTTAAAAAGGCACAAGAAAAATTAGATTGTATCACAAAATAATATGAAAAACATTTGATAATACCCATATTAGCATTTCAGAAACTGAGAAATCTAAATGTCAGGTGCTGACATTACCATAAATACAATGAATGTAAACTTTTTGATCTTGTTTTTGTGATACTGGCAATTGAGCCTAGGGCCTTTGCACTGAGTTCCACCCTGCCCATTTTTAGGTTTGATTTTTGAGACAGGATCTCACTAAATCTTTAAGTTGCATAAGCTTGGCCCAAACTTCCAACCGTCCTCCTCAACCTACCTATGTAAAACTTCTTATCAATTAAAAGTCACATAAACTCAATTTGAAGTAGAATAAAAAATTGCTGAAAAACATCCAGAAATCATGAAATTAAAAATTTTGTTTCAACGCCATACTAAAATCATGTTTTTTACAACTGACTACAGTAACATTAAAAGCTGAGGGAAAGTTAAGACTTCACAATTCTCTGAAAGAAAGCCCTGTTTGTCATTTTCATTTATTTTTAATCAACAAATAAAAATTGTACATATTTATGTTGTTCAACACACTATTTTGATAAATGCATACATAACGAAATAACAAAATAAAGCTATTTATCATTCATTACCTCATATACTTAGTTTTTCAGTGAGAACATTTAAAATCTACCTTCTCAGCACTTTCAAGAATTTATTAACTACAGACACCATGTTTACAATATTTTGGATTTCTTGAATTTATTCATCCTTAAATGAAATTGTGTACCTTCTGACCAGTATCTCCCCCAAATTATACCCTCACCTATCTCCGGGTGACCACCATTCATTCCAATCTCCACTTCTACTAGAGTTCAACCTTCTAAAACTCCATATACACACACACACGTCACACAGTTATTGCCTCTGTGCTCAGCCTATGTCAGTTAGCATAACATCCTCAGGTTCCTCATGCTGTCAGACATTGTGCTTGTCCTTCTTTGCTCAAAGATGAATAGTTCTCTGTGCGTGTGTGTGTCTTTTTTTAAACAAGAACAAATGTAAAACAGCAAACTACTAATGAGATAAAATTTCATTAAATACTTATTTCTCTTAATTAATAAGTTGAGAACTGAGTAGTATATGTCAGAAAATTAAGTCTTCTTATAAGTCTACTTTTCTCAAACACATTTCAGTAACACCTTATAGAAACATCTAAACAGTCTAACAGAAAATATTCCAGCATCAGGAAACTGATCTATGTTGGCAGAAAGCAGAAAGTGGTCCCTGCCTCAACAGTGGAAAAGCACACAAGACAGACTTTTTGAGTGATGGCTCCATGGGTGAACACAATCAGAAAACAAAATCTCCCAAATGACTATTTAAGACTTGCACATTTTTATTACATGCAGATTATGCCTAAATTCTTAAAAGACAAAGTATAATCAAAACAAGTAATGTCAGAAAAACACATATGTGATATTCAAAGTAAAGGTAGCCTTCAGTATTTTGAAGCTGGGCAAAGGTCTGTAATTCTAACACTCTGGGAGCCTGAGGCAGCAGAATCACAAGTATAAGCCCAGCCTAGACAACTTAGAGAGACTCTCAAAATCAAAACCAAAAAGTGGAAATGTAATGTAAAGAGCAAAGATCTTGGATTCCATCCCAGCACACATACACGTGAGCAAGCACACAATACACACTCACACACACACACACACACACACACACACACACACACACGAGCACACTTGAGCCTATAGACATAAGTCTCCTCTACCTTACTTCCTCTTTTGTCCCCAAATGGTCTTCTATGAAAAATGACATTCTCATACTGAATTCCAACTCCCCTGTCTCACCTAAATTACATGACTGATTTTTAATGGCTATATAAAAGTATAGCTGAAGATAGCAAAATCTCACTGTCCCATTACCAAAGAGCCCTTTGCTATGATTTTTACCTAATACACACCTGACATAGGAAAGCTATCAAAACAATAAAACTAGGCCTGGAGGAATAGCACAGTAGTTAAAGCATTTGCTCATCAAGCACAAGGTCCTGGATTTAAACCCCCAGCACCACACAAGCTGGGTGGTGTGGTGGCACACATCTGTAATTTTAGCACTTGGGGGCCTGAGGCAGAAGGACTGCTGTGAGTTCAAGACCCAGGCTGGGCTACATAGTGAGTTCAGGACCAGCCTGGACTACACAATGAGACCCTGTCTCATTCAGAATCAATGAATGAATAAAAAAACAAATAAATACTAGCCAGAAAACAGGATAGCATACATATGCAATTCCAGCTACTTGGGAGGCAGACACAGGAGGGTCTTGAGTTCAAGGCCAGTCTCGGCTACATAGTAAAACCCTCATCTCAAAAAATAAACAAATAAAATAAAGAACTTACAAAACAATAACCAAATAACTTTTTATATTTTATAATGCTTCATTTACCTAAATAAGAAAAGGAAACACCCTCACATTAGG